>VWYH01007500.1:0-293388 GCA_013399365.1 Pampusana beccarii
AAAAGTACTTAGAAGGGTTTTTCTGATTGTTTTCATTACCTTGCGTAAAACATAGTTCTTTTCTTGTCACCTCCATAATATTTATAAAACTTCTGCAATAATTGGGAATAGTCAAAGATGAAAGGGTAATTACCATTTTCATCTTCAATGCCAGAAAGTCTTTGTTTTCCTTCACATATCTGTTTCACCACTTTGACAGCTCATAATTTATCTTGCAGAAGTTTTTCTTGGCAAATGGATATACAATAAGTAATCTAGTTATTTAGTACATTATTTTAGACTTGTGTGGTGGGTTGACCCTGGCTGGACACCAGGTTCCGCTAAAGCTGCTCTATCACTCTACTCATCAGCTGGACAGGAGGGAGAAAATAAAATTAAAATCTTATGGGTCAAGATAAGGACAGGGAGAGATCACTCACCAGTTACCATCATGGGAAAAACAGACTCGACTTGGGGAAAATTAATGTAATTTATTAGTAATCAAATCAGAGAAGGGTAATGAGAAAATAAATACTAAATTTTAAACATCTTCCCCCCACCCCTTCCTTCTTCCTGGGCTTAACTTCACTCCCAATTTCTCTGCCTCCTCCCTTGCAGCAGTGCAGGGGGATGGGGAATGGGGGTTGCAGTCAGTTCATCACAAGTTGTCTCTGATGCTCCTTTCTCCACACGGGAAGACTCCTCACACTCTTCCCCTGCTCCAGCGTGGGGTCCCTCCCACAGCAGACAGTTCTCCACGAACTTCTCCAATGTGAGTCCTTGCCATGGGCTGCAGTTCTTCCTGAACAGCTCCAGCGTGGGTCCCTTCCATGGGTTGTAGCCCTTCAGGAACAGACTGCTCCAGTGTGGGCCCCCCCCAGAGTCACAGGTCCTGCCAGCAAACCTGCTCCAGTGTGGGCTCCTCTCTCCATGGGGCCACAGGTCCTGCCGGGAACCTGCTCCAGCATGGGCTTCCCATGGGGTCACAGCCTCCTTTGGGCATCCACCTGCTCTGGCATGGGGTCCTCCACGGGCTGCAGATGGGTATCTGCTCCACCATGGACCTCCATGGGCTGCAGGGGCACAGCTGGCCTCACCACGGTCTGCACCACGAGCTGTAGGGGAATCTCTGTTCCAGTGCCTGGAGCAGCTTCTGCCCTCCTTCACTGACCTTGGTGTTTGCAGGGCTTCACATATTCTCACTCCTCTCTTCAGCTGCAATTGCGTAGTTTTTCCCCACCATTCTTAAATATGTTATCCCAGAGGCATTACCACTGTTGCTGATGTGCTCAGCCTTGGCCAGCTGCAGGTCCATCCATCAGACATGGGGAAAGGCTCTAACAGTTTCTCGCACAAGTCACCCCTGTAGCCCCCCTACTACCAAGACCTTGCCATGCAAACCCAATACAACTGGATTCTTAATAAAGTTCTGTTACTTCCTCAGTGTTGGTTTTTGGAGTCTAGAGAAGAGAATGAAAAACCCTTGTATGGTAAAGCTGATGGCTCAAGACAGCAATCCAATGATTAGATTCTTAAACTTATATTTGCTCTTAATTTATGCGCTCTGGGAAGTCTGTCACTGTATGCTACTGTGTTCATCTAGAACACTTTACGTGGTAGTGAAAGGTTAAACTTCTGCTTAGGTACTATCTCTTAGTTTAGTTGCCTTTAATAGCCTGAGTACTAAACTTCTAGTGAATGTAACCATTAGAAAACAAATCTCAGCATCTTTAAGTCTTATTTCTGTGCAAGATAAAACTAAAATATGGAAGTATCAATTTGTTGTGAAAGGAGTAATTGTGAAAAGTTGTTGATTCATTTAATTCTAGGGGTTACATTTTGAAGAGAAAAGATTTGCTGATTTCCAGCAGCACTGGAGAATAAGAAAATCTCTGTTTTTATCTTTCCAGGTCAAAAGGTTATATTGCCTATGCACTCCTTCGCGCAGTTGAAAACTCTGCATTTTGACCCTCCAAATGCTGTTGTCCATGTGGGTGGAAAGTTGTCTATTGAGTTGACTTTGCTAAGCCAAATGCCCATTCCTGTCCGAGTGGATCAGATTGCCATCCACGTTCACTTCAGCGTTGAAAAAAATAGCTACAGAAAAACAGCTGAGTGGCTCACGAAGCACAAAACTTCCAATGGTGTTATCAGCTTTCCAAATGAAGTTGCAGGCTTTCCTTTCTCAAGAAACAACTTGCCAGCACTGGAGCTATACGAGATGTATGAACGGAGTCCTTCAGATAACTCTTTGAACACAGCAGGAATTATCTGCAAAAATGTGCACATGCTACTACGAAGGCAAGAGAGCAGCAGTTCGCTGGACATGCCCTCAGGAGTGACTTTAGAAGATGGGGCTCATGTGTTGAAGTGCAACAACTTGATACTGGAACCAGGGGTCAACAAAATAACATTCAATACTCAGGTATGTTTTTATAGTTGAGTGAATGTAGCACTAATGAAAGAAGAACTAAAAGCACTGGCTGAAGAAGAGCATAGTGCTGGGAAGTGGTACCTGCATTGCTTCCTGTTACAGCTTGGGTGATGCCATTCCATTGTTGAATGTATTTTCATTGTTTTAAACCTTGTTTTCTCTTGAAAGAAGGCTGTTGTGTTTGTGCTAAAATGTACAGGTGACTCTCCTATTTGCGGTCATTTGAGTCAGCCTTTCCAGAACTTATTTTAAACGTCTTGATTATTGCTGCCAAAAATTAAACTGATAAATTCAGATACAAGATTATGTACTGCTCATGAAGTCTGCCTTCACTGTTGAGCTCATGGAGAATAACGCTTAAAAATTTTGATGGGGAATGCATTTTCTAGCCCTTAGTAAGTGACTGTGTGGTTAAGTTTGGTTGGTAGCCTGTTCTTCACTGGAGAGGGTGTTAGAATATTTTTTCGCTTGGTGCATGTAGTAAATTTACCTGCAAAAAGTATGACAAAATTAAGCTCAGCTTCAAATATTTGAATTTAGAAGATGTCAGCAATAAGATTGCCTGCATTATTCATCTTAATCACATAAGGCATGAGAGGAGAACAACATAAGAATTCTCTGCTACAGAAAGACTGAATTTGCATGAGCAAACACCTGTGAAAATAGTGTCACCATCTAAATGCCACCCTCAGGAAATGAATTACAGTCCTGCTTCTGACATACAGTGTTATATATGAACCTGCTTCAATTCCCCACATGTACTCTAAGCTTAATACTTGGAGTAATCCTTTTTTCCCTTCCACATCTTCCTCCAGCAAGCTCCCAGTGATTGCTGAAATATTTAAGGACAGTAGTGCTCATCCCTTCTATTTACCTTACATTACCACTAGATACATAGTAATGGGAAATCAGCAGGCTTTGAGCACCAATCCTGTTGTGTCGTTGTGGTGATAGAGTTTGTGGGGGTTTTTTTGTGTATTGTGTTGGGTGTGTGTTTGTTGTTGTGGTGGTTTTTGGGTTTTGTTTGTTTGTTTTTAAACTACCACTCATTCTGTGGCCTTGGACTTTGCTGATCTGGGGTTTGTTTGCTTGTTTTAATGAAATGGGGAAAGGCATTTACCTGCTGACTTAGGCCTAGGAAGTGAAATGCCAAGCATTTTCAAAAGTGAGACTTCACCATCTGTTTGGCATTCCAGAAGTAGGAGCTTCTGGCCTCAATTACCATGTTGTTCAGTTCTTTGGGTTTTCTTTAAATACTTTCTATCTCCCTCTCCACCTCTGTAACCCTTCATAGGGAAGTATTTAATAGAGTTGAATGCTACAGCAATGGATGTCAGTGTAGGGAAAATTTGAGTGAGAAAATGCTGAGAAATTCAGTGCAGCATCTGAATGAATAACAAGGGATGGAGCAACACAGTGAGGATGCAACAGGTGTTACATAGCTGCTTCGTTTGCTGAGCATTATCTGGCCTGTATATTGGGAAGGACATGGATGCTATGAAGAGAGAAAGTAATTTGCAGTCTCGTATGTTATATATGCGTGGTAGCTCTGCCATTTTCTAATTGGTTTAAATTAGCTTTCATCCCCTTTTAAAACTAATTTTGAAATAAGAATCTACATATCTGCTTTTGATGACTAAAAACTGATAGCTAGACAGAGCCAGCCAGGAGGTTTCTTTAGCACTCTTAGCATATTTTAAGTGCTCCACATTGAGATTTTAACTTTCTTCTTCCTTTTTTTTAAAAATTATTAATTTATTTCTTGACATGGAACTTTGTTTATCCTGAAGCTTTCTGTAGGCTTACATACTCTGCCTTTCTATTCCTCCAGTGCTGGGGCAGAAATCACTAGAGATGTGCTTGGTACACATGCACAGGTGTGGATAGCAGGTATCTCAAGGTAGAAGCTGAGTTCAAGTCCTTGGTGATACAATGGAAATGGCAATAATGTCATTTGAACTACCTACTGACCTAATTTTTCAGGTCTCTCATTCTTTTAAAGGATTGGGACAAGTTAATTGGATTTGGGGATGTCAGAGGTCTTGGTGGCTGTGGGCGTAATTTTCCGTAATTTAGCATGTCTGTAGAACTGATTTGCAGGTGGAGGAGCCTTAGTAGAAGAAAGCCGTTAGAGACTGTTCTGAGCAGGCATTTTGGCTTTAGTGGGATCGAGAAGCCGTCTGAAACCATAGAAGAAGAGATATGGAAGAAAAGCTCAACGTAGTTCTGCTTTAAGTTTGCCTTGTTCTGCATGTTTCTGGTGGCTATTGGAGAATGGACAGCCGCATGCTTATAACTTTCCTATTTGCCCAACCTTTCTTTCTTGAAAGATCTTTGCATGAGAAGACTGCGCAGTGTGAATCCTACTTATCTTTAGATAGTTGTTCAAAGCATGATTTATTTGTCCTTAAAGGGAGAAATCTGAATATATAATGATTTTTGACAGTGTATTACTAGATAACATGATGAAAGCTTCTCTAGATTTGAGGTGCAGTATTTACAGTTGCAGTATTATACTGTGTCACACCTCCTGGATTACATAGCTGGCCAGAGGATTGAACCTGCTGACAACTTGTTTTCTGAATTTTCTTATAGTAATCTTTAATTGCACTACTTTCACAGAAAGAGTAATGACTGTGTTTCTAAGATAGAGAGGGAGTTTGATTCTCTCTTTAGACTGATGGTTAGCATTATTTATGCTGATAGCAGTCTTTCAGTGTATTTTTTTCAAGTTTTAAAAGAGATCAGAAAGCATTATCTCAATTCTTCAGACCAATGTTCCCATCCAATGTTGAGGTTTAAAGTAGGTATGTATTATGAAAGACTTCGCTCTTGCTTTTCTGTTTATAGGGTATTCGAGGGATTAAATTTAGTGACTTTAATGTCAAAATGTAGAATACTAAATTTCAGTCAGGATTTGCTTTATAAATAACTGTGGCAGTGGAGTTTGAATCTTAAGTAATTACAGCTTTTCTCCGTAACTTCTAATCTTATTCTTTAGATTTAATTATAGTCAGCATCAATATTTATGTATTACACTTGGTAAGATGGCACATAGAAAAAGAAAACATTTCCTATTCCCTAGCAGCAGTAGCTAAGAGCAAACAGAATCAAGAATAAATGTACTAGCAGATGTTACAGATTTGCTTTTTATGATGTTATCGAAAAACATCTAGAATCCCATTATTCAGGGTAAAGGAAGAGTTTGAAATTAAATATGAATGTACTAGTTTTTTGTAAGCATTCACACAGGGTGTGAGGTGAGCAAAGTGTGAAATCAATAGCTTGAGCTGAAAGCTGTGCCTTACATAATGTTGTAGGATTTTATGAATGTAAGCCAAATAAGCACTTTGCTTGCTAAATATCATTTCAGTACTTTGAAAATATGATGATGTTTTAGTGCATGTGGTGCTTGGTGGGGGTGGGAACAACCAATCAACAAGACAAAAAAAAACCCGAAATAATGATTTGTCACTTTTGTCTTAATGGGGCAAAAGGTGCTTCTTTGTGAAAATCTTGTCACTTACTCAGAGAACAAGTCTGTCATTTAATTTACAAATGCAAAGTATCTGATAAAAATGAGCTGAAAACACGCTGTTCTTTAGTAGAGGGCTGTTCTAGAAGTATTTTCTAAAGTGAAAAATCCATGTAATGTTTTCTTCAAAGGCCAAAGAACCTGGGACATACACACTCAGGCAACTGTGCACTTCAATTGGAAAAGTACAGTTTGTCCTTCTTCATATTTACCCAATTGTGCAGTATGATGTATATTCTCAGGAGCCCCAGCTAAAAGTGGAACCGATGACTGGTAAGTGCAGTTGCTGTGCTGAAGTTATTTTGATGATTTCTGTGGTACTCTTGTGGGACCAGATAAAGCATTTTCTGGCTTGAATATTACTAAGAATTTTTTTGGTTTACTCTTAATTTTGAGTCTAAAATTAACTCCCACTTTTCAAATTATCTGTCAAGTATGCTCTGTCAACAATGGCTAGTTTTCACCAAATAATTCCAGTGCTTGGCTCTGAAACATGTAGTATCACTTTTGAGCGTGGATTTGAACATGTAGTGTCACTTTAATATTGGGTATGATTTGAGCTGCCACACAGATCAGGAAAAGTAAATAATTAAATTTGTAATTGACTGAGCTCCTTGTTGGTTAGTTCTGTGATGCTGCCATCTCTTTTGCATTTGCAAGAAATGTCTAAGTACTGGAATTCTCTACTAGAGGTGATAATATAAACTTACTAAAATTTAATACTGAATGCATCCATTGGTTTTATGGACAGCTGAGCATTACTTGTTGTTGTAGCGTTTATTAAAGTTTATAAATGGAAGTTAATAGTGATTTTGTTTTCAGGCTATTAGTTGAAGCAGTTGAGGAGTTAATATGCATTTTGTGCCATCATTCCGATTACAGGGGTTGCAGTGTATGGCGATGGAAGGACAGGCATATTGGGCATGAATCAAAGTAGCTGCCCCTATGAAACTGATGGTTGTGATTCAGATATTTGAGAGTCTTTGTGCATACTGGCATTCTTGTTACCTTGATTATGTAAATGTAGCATGTGGATATGACTGGTATCGTAGTTAAAAAAAAAAGAAACAAAAGCTGTCTACAACCCGGAGAACTTAAGAAGCAGCTTGGTGAATTCTTTGGGATTATTGTATTTCACTGAATTCAGTGCTGCTTGAGCTACACAGTATTTGAGTCAGCTTATCTAAGCCATCCAAGAAACAGTGGTTTGGGTTACTTGAGTTGAAACAACTGGTTCCTCCACACCAAGGTATCTGAGCTAAGTTTAATGTGTTGCGTAACACCAAAACCCTACACACTTAAGTTACCCTAATGTGTGGCACATGGCCTGGGAATATTGCTCACAGGCCTTAGCAGAGCATTGTAACCACCTACCGATGAGTACTGCAATCTGTTAACAATTTTTGATTTCTTCTTCAGATAGCCTTTTGGCTGGCATTCCCCAGAAGGTGAAATTCACAGTGACAACTGGTCACTACACACTGAAGAGCGGGGATACTTTGCAGCTCAGTAATGCGGATGCCATGCCTATTCTGTACCATCCAGAGAGTAAGGCAGTGACCTATTCCAACACCAGAGGTAAGCAACGAAGTAAAATTAATAATCTTTAAGTGGCTGAAAATTCAGTAATCCTGAAGTAAACCTGTACTTACAGTATTAAGAACACTTTTTAAATAGTGGTTATTATGAACACTTCTAGGGACTTGCAACTGAGTACTTCAGTGCAAGAAAGATCTTAAAACTTTTACCCTCAACATAGTAGTATGAATTCTTCAGCAAACATAGCTGGACAACTTTTATTTTCATGGATGAAATTTGGTACACATGGTGAAACTGCTGCTGGGGTGAGCATCTGTCATGAATTCCAAGTGAATCATGGTGTTCTTTTACTACTATGTGGGCTGTTTTAACTAGATCATTTTTATTGTGAAGTAGTTGTGAGTAGGCTTTTATGTAGTGCTCTTGTAAATGGAGCATTTCCTTTGTCCTGTGTTTCATTTAAACAGATGACAGTCCCTTTTTTTTCTGAGCATAAATGCTGTATAGTGGCCTTGGTTGCTCAAATACAAGCAACTTTTACGTCAATGGGAAGAACAGTTTTGACAGGCTTGATGAAATTAAGGTCAAAGTAGACTATACAGAGGTACCCCATATGTAATATTTTGAAGACAGATGGTGAATGATAACCAAGAAAACTGACTCGTGTGTTCAATAAGTTGTAAGATTGCTTGAAGTTAAATTATGAGACTAAAGAGGTCCAGGACATGGTAAAAACTTCAGTAGGTGTCATATGATGGACTAAAGTAGCTCCTTAGCTAATTTAAAACTTGTTATCAAATTGTCCTCTTAGTTCTTTCTTGAACATTAGAAGGGACTACTACACAGAATGTAGCGGTTACCTTCCTGTGGTTTAAGAAGGACAGAGCATTACTCTTGGAACTTGTGAGCGGCAGTGGTATGCAAGATGTGCAGATTATAGCTCAGTTGAAGAGGTTACTGTGGAGTTATATAACGTGGTTTCTCATTGCTGTTTTTGCTAACATGGTGGCCTTGCTAGGAAATGGTTATGGCATCATGTATTTTTCTATGACACTTAGCTTTTTAGGCTAGTTTCATTACTTAATTACAGATTAAAATGAAAATTGGGAAAGGATGAACATGTATTAAAACTATTTTTTTCCCCATTCTACACAACTATAGAAAAGATCTCAGAATCATCATTAAGGATTCAGTCTTCTGAAAAGATCACAAGCATCAGTTTGCCAGTAGCTCCTGCGTATCATGTGATTGAATTTGAACTAGAAGTCATGTATTTGCCATCAGCCACAGAATCTGCAGTGGAGAAAGAAAATACTACAAATAAAGAAGTTCACAGAAAAAACAAAGAGAAGCAGAAACAGGACAACTGCATGGCTACTGTTGACCAAAAAGTAAGATGTTAATTTAATGTTTTTATTATGAAATCTATTTATTTGGTCACAGGGGCATACGCTTCACAAAATAGAAGTGGTGGTGATGTGGGGTGGGAAACTTCTTGCACTGAATGAGTTTTTCCTTAAATATGTGCATACAAAAATCATAGCAAATATGACAAATGTAAAAAACCCATAAATATAAGCAGAAATATACTCTATGTTTTCTATATTGCCAACTGTTCCATGGGCTAGTCATTTGAATTTTAATATTCTAACACTTGCAATTTATGTAGAATGAGAGACACTAATGTCTTTGTAAAGGTGGCCTGGTGGTCTTTAAATTCTTTATTCTGACTCATGGGAAAGATATTTCTTCCACTTGCAAAGAATCTATGTGCTGTGAGGTGTTTCAAGCTGTCACATTATTTAGTTGGGGGTATCTTTTCGTCTTAATTATGAAGGGCAACTTAAATAAGTGGTATGAAAAGAAGCTCTTCAGACAGCAAAATGATCTTTAAACCATCACCTTTGACAGTGTTGCTCCTTATTAAAATTGACCAAGTGTGCTGCCATGTGTCCTTGTGTGTGAAGAGTCACATAAAAAGGAATAGCTATAGACTAGCATTGCTAAAATGTGATGTGACAATAGATTTTTTTTTTTCTCTGCATATAAAAATATGCTGTTAGATATATGTGCTTTGCAATTGGAAGAATGGCAGCATTCACTTCAGAAGTTCTTCAGTTAAGTGTGTTGCTTCAAGCTAAACATATATTAAATACGTTTTTTAATATTTTTAGCTTTTATTTGATATATTAAAGTGTTATAAAGAATTTCGGTAATAGATCTTATAGCAATTTATTTGATATTGACCTTTTACCAGATTATTGTATTAAGATGCTATTGGTATTGTTAGTGTCCTTTTATATTTTCTTCTATTCTCCTTCCTTTATTTATAGTTTTCAGAACTGAGTACGTCAATTTCCACAGGAAAAACTTGTTCAAGATTTCATATTCTGCTCAGAGAAAAACAAAACCCTAACATTTTGTCAAATTAGTTTTGACATACTGATTTTTTTTTCTTTTTTCCCCTTTCCAGATGCATTAGATGTAGACACTTGTTGAGAAAAGTTTTGCTTAGAAATGAGAAGAAAAGCAAAGTCGTTATGCCAAAGACCGTTACAAATAAGAACTTTGTTCTCTTTTTCCTTTAGGTAACCATTGATTGTCCTTGGTCGATTTACTCCACTATTATTGCATTAACATTCTGCATACCTTTTAATGCCAAGCATTCCTTATTGTCAGCTGGCAAACGGTAATGTACTCATAAAGTATTCATCATTTCTGTCTTCTTACAGAGCTGGAGTTTCATAAGTAATATTTATAGCAGCCTTTTTTTTTTTTTTTTCAATCAGGCTTTTGTTATCTTACACAGTTTCCCATTGGGAGCTTGTGCATTTCCTCTAGTATTCTCTCATAACAATAAAACAAATCTGTGGTTTTAGCTATTTTGGAAATAAAACCACAAGATAAACCAAGCTAGCCTATTTCTGTGTAGTTATTTGTTTTTGTTTAATATGAGAGAGCATGTTGTACAGCATTGTTTCTACAGACTCGGAAGTATTGAGGAGAAGATTGAAAGAAACAAATATATCTGCCATTCTGGTTTTGCCTGAGCTGCGCACTTTGAAAACAATTTAATGGACATGTATGCTTTCAATGTAACTATTCAACTTCTATTGAACAAACTGTGTTGTGTTTTTCAGGAAGTATGTGCAAGTCTGTGTACAGAACTTGTCAGATCTCTGTTTCCAGCTTTCAGACAACAGCCTAAAAAATTCTGCTGATTGTACAGATTTGCAGCTGGTACCTCTGAACCCTGAATCTCAACAGGTAAAGGTTCACTTAGTGGTTCATGAGCTTGTTGGCAGGACAGGTACATGAAAGGTCTTAGTGAAATTATTAGCATTTCTGCACATAGATTTTGTAGTAAGTAAGGCTGATAGCTGATGTTAGGTCAGACCTTTGTAGACCTCTGAGTAACTTTGCTTCTTAAAGATGCTTTAGAAGGCATTTACACCTGTAGATCTCAGATTAAATTCTAAAACTTGCAAAGATTATTAGACGAGTTTTCAAACTTGTCCATTTGTTTCATGCAAAACACTACATACCTGCTTGAAAAACAGCTATGCAAATGTAATATCACTAATATCACTGTTAACATTTAATTTGCTCATCTTACAGCTGCAGTTTGTCATTAGGTTTTAGGAAAAAAATCAGGTAGACACTGTTTTCCAATTAAATGCAGCTGTAAACTAGTTAAGTTGCAAAACAGTCCCCTTGAAGTTTCTTTCAGCCTTGTCTGAATACCATATTAAATTGGTCATTCTTGGTGCCTAGGAATAGTCTATACAAACATTATTAATATCTATATTAAATTTGACTTTTGAATAAAATATTTTTCACATGTATTCGAATGTGAAGTGTTCGTTTTTGAAACATTGATTCTGACAGTGAAATGTATCCCTCCTTTTAATTAGATGTGCACTGTTAAAAAATATCACTAGTAGTTATTTTTGTTGCATATTTTCCCTAATGATTTATTTGACACTAAACAGGTAATTTGTTTTTATAAACTATATTAATACCAGAACAAACAAACATATGCATGTGCATTTCCACTTCTTTCTGAGGGGAAGTAAGGAGCTAATACTATAAACATTCTCTTTCAGGTCATATACAGTAAGCAATCAATATTCTTTGTATGGGAATTGAAGTGGACGAAAGAGCTTCCTCTCTCCTTGCAGTGCCTGTTTTCAGTCAGCTTTTGTCCAGCTACCTCTGAAGAGCAGTCTCTTACCTTGAAGCCGTTCACTTATGAATTCCAAGTGGAAAATTTTTTTGTAAGTTCTCTTCTAAGTATAGCATATGCTAACTGAATATGATTTACTCATATATGGAAAGGTAAAGTCAATAAATATATTGGAAAGCTTCTGTTTACGTAATGAAATTGATAATGACTTAGAATCATTGGAAAGCTAGTTTGTTGAATGATAGAACTGAAGCCTGATATGATGTGGTGGAATCATATACTTACCACTGGAATGGGGTGGGGAAACAACAGTTGCGCAAGTGTCCTTGATCTTGTTTCATTTTTTTGTGGTTTTGCCTTTCTGGGCTTCTCCCATGGAGACACTCCTCAGATTACTGTGCTGCTTTTTCCCCTCTCCAAAGCAAATGGCAATTTCCAAAAAATCTTTGCTATTGAAAGCATTTGAGTTGGTTTTTGTAGTGCTTGAGATAAGTTCCTCTAATGAAATATTTAGGGTTTTCTAGGCCATTATCTTAAATGTTTCTTCTTTCCCTTTATGGACAATCTTTTTATCCTTTTGATCAGCTAGGAGGCTTATAGGCTACATATAACTTCCTATTAAAGGAATTCTGCCAACATTATTTAATCTCATCTCTAAATTCAGTCTTGTGTTACCCTTTTTGATGCTTGGGTAAAAAGTAGGAACATCAGAAGACTCTCATTTGGTTAAGTCCTTTTTTATGTTGTCAGTGTTGCTGTGTTTTCTACCTACTATTACAAACTGGCACTGAGCAATATTTTGTGTATTTGTTTACCTGCTGGCATGTAACTAGCATTTATTGGCACCTGTGTCAGCATCTTTCTGAAGTTTTTAAGGAGAATTAACTGCATTAAAGAGTGGATTTTTTTGGTAGAAATTGAGTTTTGCAATCATTTATAAGTAATAACAATTTTGTAAAAATTAACTCTTTGATAATGTGAGCATTTTTATTCTGGGGACTATGATGGTAAGAGTGGTGAAGTACTTCTCCTGTATTACTCAGAATCTGAGTGATGTGTCTGGAAAGTGAGGAGCCAAGAAACTAGTACATTTTATTTAAATAGTAAGAAGATTGGTATCCATTTAGGAACATTGAAAGACTGAGTTAAAGCACAGAAGTGGAGGTAAAAGTGATGTGCTCGCTTCTGGTATCAAAACCAGACTGAATCAAATTCAATTTCTCTATTTTCTCAAACTGAGCAAGATAATGAAGTGAACATTACTTATAACTGAACCTTGCATTAAAAATATTTAATGCATATTCAAGTGAAGTTTGTACTGCATCAATTGTCCAGTTCAGTTTGAACACAAGTAAAACACCTCTTTTTTCTTGATAACAGCACTGTTTTCTTCCTGACAGACATTGTATCGTGTGAAAACTGAAATTTTTCCACCATTGGGGGCAGAGTATTGTAGAACAGGCTCACTCTGCTCTTTAGAGGTGTCAATCACCAGACTTGTTGAACTCTCAGAGGTTGACAGAGATGAAGCATTAACAGAATCAGATGGATATTGCACAACAAAACTTATGTATGAGGGTAAGAATATTTTTCTTAAGCATATTGACAAAATTCCCCAGTTTTGTCTTGATAAAGAAAGTCTGGCAGACTTTCTACTGCATATATTCTTGTATTTTTAATATGGCTGCTCAGTAAAGCAGTAGACTGATAGCATATTTTTTCCTCATTAATCTGTCTTCAAGTGGAATATAAATGCTGTTCAGGCTGGATGGATACGTGCTTGAGGCCCAACTATGGTCTCTTTTGCATAGGGCTGTTTCCCTTGCACAGCTCTTCACCCATAGAAGGTGATGGGCTTTTAGATGTTGCAAAAATACTGATTTTAAGTGTTCTGAAACTATACTGAGGGTTCTCCATTTTTCAGAAAGGATCTTTATAGTGTTTGCTCTTTATTCTTGCAGTTGTTGACAACAGTAGTAACTGGGCAGTCTGTGGAAAAAGTTCTGGAGTGATATCTATGCCTGTAGCAGCTCGAGCAACTCACAAAGTCCACATGGAAGTGATGCCACTGTTTGCTGGATATCTACCTTTCCCTGATGTCAGATTGTTTAAATACCTCCCTCACCATTCTGCTCACTCCACGCAACTTGATGCTGGTAAAGCTATCTTTACGTGGCTACTTTCAGAAATGATTCTGCTTCTCCTACATTATTTTGTAAAGAGAAAAGCAAGGCAAGGAAGCACATTGACTGTTAGGTGTCTTTGTCATTTACCTTCATGCACAGTTCTGATTTGAAACTTTTTAAGTGTTGCTCTAATGGGAACTTTGAGTTCAGGTTGCAAACTTAATCTGTGAGGAGGAATAATAAACGCTTTGTTTTCTTAGATTTCCTTTAAAGATTGTCATGCAAATTAGTTGTCACTGGATTTATAATCAAGTCCAAACTATTTGATAACCCTCTAATACTGCAGTTTCATTGTCTGTAAACTGCAAATCTACTGTGTTTCCATTAGCTTTGAATTTTTTTTTTTTTTCAGTTTTGAAAAGATTAAGTATAAAATAAAAGAACTGCTGCCAATTTGTGGCACGTAAACCAGATTAGGTGAAGAGTTTAAATTACCACAGCCACCTACAGTATTTATCTGCAGAGTAGTCCCAGCACTGTGGTGAAAATTCTCTTGTGCAAGCAACTTAAGGTTTCTCAGCAGAGATTCAGGAACTGTCAGAGTGCATCCTTCTAGCCTGTGCAAATGTGAGGTAATGCTACTTAAATTTTCCTTAGAAACCAATATAAGTCACTTTGTTACATCTGCTGATGGCCAAAAGCATACACAGACTGTAACTGTTAACTTGTGGTAAGTTGACTGCATGTCTGAGCTCTGAGATAATTCTGAAGTTCTTTAATCACTCCACAGAATAAAACTCTGGGTTTATGTTTTAAACAGATAGCTGGATTGAAAATGATAACCTGTCTGTGGACAAGACTCTGGATGACCAAGCTGACAGCAGCAGCACGAGGAGCAGAGGAAGCTCGCATTCTGCAGCCAGCGGGGAACACAAAGGTTTGCCGATGCCCCGGCTGCAGTCCTTCTCATCAGGGCAGGTCTTCAACTGCAGCGCGGGTATGCAAATTCTTGTCATTCCCAGCAAGGACGACCATGTTCTGGAAGTCAACATCACGTGACAACTTGGTGTGAAAGCAAGAAAAACAAACCCCATTAGAAACTGGATACGAAAGCACTTTAAAGGATTATGACCTGATTCATCTTTGTTGTACCATTCTAACTCTAAGGAGACCTATGGCGCTCGACACGTGCTGGCCATGGAAGCACCAGACAATTGTATCAATTTAAATGTACAGTGAAGCTTGTGTCAGCTAGTTTATATTGCCACTTTAGTATGTTTTGTGTAAGCTATTGGGTTTTCTCCCTTCAGTCACATCCTGCATCACAACACAGGGCAACAAAAACAAAAAAAAATTCCAATATTTTGCCCACTTTTTTTTTTTTTTTGTCTGGCAGCTGTTGAAATTTGTTTCATGCTTCCTACATATTTTAGAATTTAGAGTTGATGATGTAATTATCCAAATCTTGGATTTTTGTGTAACAATTTTACAGGCTTTTCCACACATGTGCCAGAAACACAACAAAGCATACAACAGCACATTGTTGAAATTTGTTTCATGCTTCCTACATATTTTAGAATTTAGAGTTGATGATGTAATTATCCAAATCTTGGATTTTTGTGTAACAATTTTACAGGCTTTTCCACACATGTGCCAGAAACACAACAAAGCATACAACAGCACATTCACTGGTGTAATAGTTGCTTTTCTGGTTTTTTTAATCATTATTAATTCTTGCCATTGCAATTTTATATTAAACTTCCATTGTTTCCATACTTAGATGCATGGAAGAGCTACTGCTATAAACAATCTTAACTGAACAAAATTCCTTAATTTTTTGAGGCTTTCTCCTTCACAGAGTAGACACTGTGATGTCACATATGATATGATTTTTTTTTTTTTTTTTTTTTTTTTTTTTTTTTTTTTTTTTTTTTTTTTTTTTTTTTTTTTTTTTTTTTTTTTTTTTTTTTTTTTTTTTTTTTTTTTTTTTGTGGCGAGGGTTGGGTCATCCTCTTGCGTAGTTCTTACCAAAGAAAGATATTGATAGAATTTAATAATAAATTATTTGGCTTACCGAGTTCCCAGATTGATTTCTTTTATTACCATTTCTAAGTGGCTTGGTTTGCTGTCCCAATTTTTAAATTGGGGCAAAATTTCAGTATGATATGATACTTGAACAGTAAACCTTTCATCTTAAAGGCTTAATGTAATTATTACTGATTAGAGGCCAGACTTCCTCGTTCATGATGGAAGAAAGAGGTTGGTTTGATATAGGAAAGCTTGCAGATGTAGAATAATTGTGAAGCAAAGTCAAAACATGTAACTTAAAGAATCTCATTATTTATATCTGAAGTGTAAATACAAAAAATGTAAAAAAAAAAAGTGTAATTTTTGTGAATGTTGCAAATCCACCTGTGACTGGAAAAATTACAACTCCTTCTGATGTCCTGCTTCTGATATTGAAACTTGTGCATTTAATGTGAGAATGACCTTTTCTACTTGCAGATCTATAATGGTGTGTTGTCAACAGACTCCACAGAGGAAAACTGTCCCATATCGAATACTGTCAGTAAAGCTGAAGTGAGGAACTGCTCATTAGATAAGTTCATTGTTCTTATTTTTTTTCTAAACTCAGGTTTTGTTAAATTATGAAGCTGAAGAAAAGCAAACCCTCTTTCCAAAAAGAATCACAATTACATTGAAAAATGAATAGGCACCCTGCGTTGTTCTAAATTTTTTTTAGTTATTATTGTTATTTTTTATTTTTAAAGAATGTCTAAATAGATGTATAAAGTAGACCTGCTAGCTGAAAATGTTTTTGTTATGCATCTTCTTTCTGTGAAGGAATGCCCATTCTCTGTGCAAATCATACCATTTTATTCTGGATAAAACCCAAAGCATCATTAAGTGTGAATGACTGCTGGGATTCTTTGACTGGAAAAGGTAACAAGTTAGTGACTTTGACACTGCAGGTATTATAAATTAATTCCATTTTCATGGTTTGCTATAATATAAATCATTTTTCACATTGTTCTGTAATATACTGTTAGATTAAACACGCTGTACTAAGATTGTTTAATGAAATTGTAAGCGTTACAGTTCTAAATATACATGTTTTAAAAAGAAATCCAACTTCTCTGCCGCTGTGACTGCTCCTGTTTTCCTTTTGTTTGAAGTGACTGTTTTACCTATTTTAGCCAAAGTTATTTCAATGGAAAAATACTTTCTAAACTTAAATGAGGGCACGTATTGGAAGAGCAGTCTCCGGCGTGCTCTTGAGGTATCACGGTTGCCCTTTTCTGGGGAAGAGCTGCCCGGCAGCCGCAGGGGAGCTGCCCAGGGCTGCTGCCGCCAGCCGAGCACACGGACGGGCACGGTCCGTGTTCGTACTCCCGCCTCGGGCAGGAGTCAACGGCCCGACGGCGCTGTTCTGGGGAGAGACGCGAACGGCGCGATAGGCGAACGCGGCTCCGGCTGCGGGGGCCAGGTGACCGCACGGCCTGTGGCGAGGGCCGCATGCGGAGCAGGGGAGACTAACAACTCCGAACGGGCTCAACCGCGGGATCCGTCTGCTGTGGCAGCGCTTTCCACCCTCCACCTCGGAGCGCCCTCCCCTGGCACCACGGACCACGCCCCTATTCCGACCACGCCCCCATTCCGACCACGCCCCCCCCGCGGGAAGCTGCCACCGCCTCCTTCCTCCCTGGGCGCATGCGCATAGTCGCTGTGGGCCCGGCCCTGCGCTACTGCTGTTTCGGGGCGACGCGCGCCGGTAGCGGCTCCACGCGCTCCCCACGTGGGCCAGCCGCCGCCGCCATGAAGTTCGCGTACCGGGTGAGTCCCCGGCGGCGGCCGCCCGCGCGGGACGCGTCCCCCGCCTGCCTCTCCCCGCTCCTTTAACGGCCCCCTCTCTCCTGCCCCCGCAGTTCTCCGGCCTGCTGGGCACCGTGTACCGCCGCGGGAACCTCAGCTTCACCCGCGATGGCAGCTCCCTCATCAGCCCCGTCGGGAACAGGATCTCCGTCTTCGACCTGAAGAAGTAAGCGGGCCCCGGCCTCTGCCTCCTCCTTCCCCGCTCGGTGCCCCGCAGGCCCGCCGGCCTAGCGCTCCGCCGACCCTGGCCCAGGCCGGGGGGGGTGAGGGGGAAGGGCCTGCTACTGCCAGCACGTTTTTAGGCTGGGGGAGTAAAGCTCGCGGGAGGTTGTGGAGCCCGACCCGGGGGCGGCGGCCGAGGCCGCGTTGCCCGTCGCTTGTGGGGGGAACGGCGCTCCCTGCGCCGCCGGCCCCCGCGGTCCTGCGTGAACGGCTGGGTGCCCTGTGGGGGTGCAGCTGTCGGCGGCTGGGGCTCTCAGGGGTGGTTTGCCTTCCCAAAGTGGCCTGAGGAGCTTCCGGCTTAGCGTTAAGAGGTAGAAGCCAGCCTAGTAGAGTAACGCTTAAGGTGTTGCACAGTGCAGATTTTGTGTACAGCAGTCCGTGGGGAGAATAGCATAAGAAGTATGTAAAGGGGTGGTTTAGAAACGAGTAGAGAAGGGGGAAAAATATCTTGCCTTTGATTTAGTCGTGTGGTTTCTTTGTGTGCTGCTGTCTTGTGCTGTCTATCGTATATGGCAAAACCTGGACTGTCATCTGTGTTTTCCTGTGGGCCAGAGTTGTGATTGATGCTGGTTATGCCAGGATGCTGGGCAGGAGCCCATGTCTGACATAGCTGGTGTCTGTGCGATTGTGGCAGTTGAAGAAGGTCATAGGGGTTCTGCATCTAAGTTGATGCAGTGGCTTTAACATAACATAGGTTTCAAACTATATTTCATTGATACCGAAGGTGACTGTTATTTCTGCATCCTGGTATCCCATTTATTGTTTTTTGGTTTTGTCTGTTTTTCTTGCAGTAATAAATGTGAGACATTGCCATTGGCTACACGGCTTAATATTGTGTGTGTGGGGCTCTCTCCAGATGGAAGGCTTGCCATACTAATTGACGAAGGTACTTTCACATTTGTTTTGTAGAACAATGAAATGCAGCCTGAAGAGGAAAGTTTCTGTTGCTGGGTATTCAACCTTAACACAAGTTTGAACTGCTCTGCTTTGAAAATTATTCTAAAATTTCAGGGGAAGGTGTCTTTATTTACAGGACTTAGAACTTATTTACAGAATTTAGAAAGTGACTTGTAATTTTGATAGTATTTTTCTTCTTAATAATATTAAGCACACTATACTGAAACATTTCTGAGGAGGTACTTCCCACCACCCTCTCTTTTAAGGAAAGAAACTAAACTTGCTGGGGTTTTGATTTCTTTGGAAACTTGATTGTTTCTGTGATCCATCCTTCTTTTTCTACCCTTACAGAGGGAGCTGCCTTGCTTGTCAGTTTGATTGGTAAATGTGTGATACATCGCTTTTATTTTCACAAGCCAGTTCACAGTATCAGCTTTTCCCCTGATGGCAAGTAAGTAACATGCGCATGCTTTAGAACAAAACAAAATAAAGTACCACACAAAATAGCTATAATTATTAAGATATTCTGAGCAATCTTGGGATGATGCGTATTGATTAACATAGGAGAGATTTTGATCTGATCAATCACTTTATAGATAAAGTTGAGAGGTGAAGTAAAGAGAAAAGCAAAGCCTTGGAAACAAGTACTGTTTGGAAAGTTGCCTTTCGCAGGTATTGTCTTTCTGTGGTGGAACTCTTAGAAACACAGATTTGCTGTAAGTCTTAAATGTTCTTATGTGTTGTAGGTAAGGTGAAAGAGCCCAGGTAGGTTACAGTCAGTGCTGTAGAGTTGCATGATGGCACTCATGGCGATGCAGTTTCACTACTGACTTGGGTTAGTCTAAGACAATTGTGCTACTGAAAGAGGCAGTTTCCTGAATCAAATGTTTCCTTTCATGTCCTTTATATTTTAACTGCATGGTTCCAAATCCACAGTGTGGTGAATTAAGTTTTAGAAGCATCAGAAAAGAGGAAAAAGTACAGAGCTCCTCTTTTGGCAGCATTTCTCAGTTGCATTGACTTAAAGTGATCATGAATGAGTTTTTGTTTGAAAGTTGGAGTCACGGTTATGTGTTAGGGAATTATACTGGCAACAGAATCAGATTAGAGGATACGTGTAACAGGGATGCAGATGCCTTTTGTTTGTGAAAGTGGCCAATATATGGACGTGAAGAGAGGTTGTAATAGAATATCATGTTTTGAATGTTTGAACTTTTCCTTCCTTTGTGAGAATTAGAAAATAAATATTTCAGTATTCAACTTAAGTTATTTTTATTGACAGTTTTCTGACTTAGAACATGTAATGTATAGCTGCACTCATGAAATCAGGGGATAATATCAATGTGCAAATGATTTTTTGTTTTTAATTCAAAACCAGTTCATATTTATCACTTCAGTAGTGCAGAAACCTTTTAACCTTGTTTTGTTTTGTTGTATTGCAGACTTTGCTGAACAATTGTTTAGCAGCTTTGTATGCAATTATGCTTTTTTCCCCCCCCATATGACAGGAAATTTGTAATTACAAAGGACAATGTTGCTCTTATGTATCACGCTCCTGGGAAGAAACGAGAATTTAATGCATTTGTTCTAGACAAAACTTACTATGGTCCATATGATGAAACAACTTGTATCGACTGGACTGATGATTCCAAGTGAGTCGTTAAACTAGAGCACTGTCTACCTGCTCACATTGTTAATATTTGTATGCATGTTATAGTCTGTTTTCTTTGCTCTAAAGTGTTGTACTCGCTTTAAAAATTTATTTTGGCTCTTCTGTTTCTAATTCTGTTTTGAATTGAAAAATATTAGGCAGACCAGAAAGTAAAAACTCATGCATGTTTTAGGGTCAACAATGTATTCTTTCTTGAAAATACCTAATCTGTGAAAGGAACATAGCTTAGGAATGTGAACAATGGTTGACCTTTTGAATGTATTTATTCTTATCTACCTTTGCTAGAGTTGCCAGCCTCAGTGTACAACTCTGTTGTGTGTGAAATTACTTATAGAGTGGTGACTGGCGTCTTCCCATTCAGAATGTTCTACACCCTGTGAAGAGTTTTGCAAACCGGTGTTCTAATTCAGATTACCTTTTTTTTTGTAGATGTTTTGCAGTAGGGAGCAAGGACACGTCTACGTGGGTGTTTGGAGCAGAACGCTGGGCAAACTTGATCTACTACTCACTTGGAGGGCATAAAGATATAATAGTAGCCTGCTTTTTTGAAGAGAACAGTCTAGATGTATGTATAATCACATAACATTTTTGAATTTATATGTTAAAATAGTTGAAGCAGAATCTTATCTGTAGGTAGTGATGCTGACTATTTTGATAATATATCAGAATATAGAAAATACGTAAGTGATATGTCTCTCAACTCCTCTGCTGTACAGGAGTTTAGTATTCTGTGAACATTTGAAGAAGTAAACATCAGAATGATAGTAAATTATTTTAAATTGCTCCACAAAAAAAGTTAAAATCTTAAATATGAAAAAATAATTATCTGTAATTCCAAATGATAATCCAATTGCCTTTGGTCTTTTTTTCTCAGGACAAGTGAATTTTCCAGATCAAAACACCTCAAATTCTAGAGGACTAAGTGATGTATTATTCTAATGATAGCGTGAAGACTTGCTTAAACCCTCTGCAATTCTGTATTCATAACAAGACAGCAGAGTACATGACATAGGTATTTCACGATAATCCTACATTTGTGTGTTTGTATTCTAGCTGTACACAATTAGCCAGGATGCAGCGCTCTGTGTGTGGCAGTGTGATACGGAGCTCGATGGTTTGAAGCCCATGCCCCCTAAAGATGCAGCTAGGGAAAAGAATGCAGAAGAAAACGATGAAGAGTTTCTTGAAGAGCAGAAGGGTGAAGAAATTCGTGGAAAAGCCAATCCAAATGAACAAGAGACTAGATGTAAGGTCAAATATTCACGTGTTGCGAAGTAAGTGATTTTCAGTTTTCCAGAGATGGCAGTATAATAAGGATTTTCTATATTTGGCTTTATTCACCCTTTATCACTCATTCAAAGCAATACAAAACTCTGCCCAGGATTTAGTAATTTACTTTAGATCCCCTTTTAAATAGTTTCAGTAGAACACCTGTTTGCCTTATCTTGACACTGTGAAGGGCAATACCCTTCAGCTTCGGAACAAGAAGTCAGTGTAATTTTAATAATATAAGAAATACTGACTTATGATGTATGTTTTAGTGTTTGAAACTCAAAAAAGTGTAAGGAGATCTTTAGTACAGTATCTTTGGAGCGTAGAGGCTTTGAGTTCTTGCAAGAAGAGACTGGTTGACTTGAAGAGGTGACAGCAATGTTTGATAAAGATAGTTTGTCAGCCTTTTTGGTAAACTGCTTGGAGATGGCTTCCTGAATGATCTCCCTATCTATCCACATCAAAAGAGGCATGGCTTATGACGAATAATCCAGTTTTCAGATAGTCACGGCATTTGGCTTTTCTTGAAAAAGGATAAAGTTCATAGGCAATCTCTTGGGTCAGTGAAGTGAGGGAGAGACAAGATGCATGTAGAGGCCAGCTGGGAATGCGTGATGTCAGTCTTCTATTCTCAGTCTCTCTGACTGTAAAGGAAGTATAAAGTAAGTGCTTTACCCCAGCCCAGGTTGGAGTTAGTCTCAGGGAACATCACTTCCAGACCGAAGGCATTTGGAGTGTACAACTGTTGGATAATGTTCAGATGCTCTTTTATTTGACCATCATGTGGTGCTTCTCTGTTTAATTCCAGTAAGAGAGATAGCTACAAAGAAACTGAGAAAAACTTCACCAGGTGTATAGTATTTATGAATATTGCTTCAGTTCTTTCCTCTGTAAGAGGACTCCCATGTGAAAGGATAATCAGTGAATTCATGAGTCCCCTTATTGGCATCAGATGATTAAAAAGGAAATGCACAGTGCAGTTCCTTTGAGGTTAACTTTTAGTCCCTTTCACTGCATATGATCAGGTGTTACTTCTGATAATCAGATCACTGTGGCAGCTGTAAACATTGAGGAAAAGAAGAGAATTAGCTTTCATTAGCTATGTAAATTACATGTATTTAGCAATTCCTGGAACTTTCTAGTTTATGGTGGGATACCTTGATCAAAATATTTGGCCTGCCTATATTGAAATGCAAATATAACAGCATACTTTTCTTTCACATTGTTTGCTTTTTTCTTATTTCTTTGCCAGGTATTTTTTCAATAAAGAGGGAGATTTTAACAACTTAACATCTGCAGCTTATCACAAGAAAACTCACCTTTTAGTCACTGGTTTTGCCTCTGGAATCTTTCACCTCCATGAGCTTCCAGATTTCAATCTGATCCATTCCTTGAGGTGAAGTATGGGATTGTGCTTGTTTTTTTTGGTTTGTTTGGGGGATGGGAGGGTATGTGGTGTTTTTGTTGGTGTTTTGTGTTGGTGGATTTTTTTGTTTGTTCGTTTTTAATGTACTTGTTTGTCAGAGAAAACACCACATTTAGTAGTGAAGGATGAATAACCAGGGCACAAAAATCTTAAACGTGAGTTTCTATGTAGTATTGTGATTTCTGAAAAGGCAGAATCAAAGACTTAAAATACCACACAAGTCTATTCCGTAGCTTACTATGGAAAAGTGAGGTCTGAATGAGTAACTCCTGAGTAGTTAGTTGTTTGCTATAGATTTCTTCAATGCTTTGGACTTAACATTGTCAGTTTCTTTGTAGAAAATAACAATAGTATCTGAAAAAAAAAAAAAAAAAGTCTGCATGTGTGAATTTATCTGTAAATTGCCACTAGGTTGAAAAACTAAACCATCTTTCTTTTCCATTGCTGTATGATGCTATCTAAAGAATGCATAATTTCCCTGTACAAAAGAAAAAAATCTTTCTTGAACATGGTAGGTTTTACTCTGTGCTGGCAAATGTGTCTTTGGGATGTAGATACTCTGTCTTCATTCCAAATAAGGCAGTATTGTCTGTTTGACATTTTTGACTACAATAAAGGAAAGAACACGTGTGCTGCTCTTGATGTTACAGTGATACAGAAATTCAGTCAAGTAATCGAACTTGCTTGAACAGAGGAAATAAACCTTAGATTTGAAGTTCTGTCACACAGGGCATGAAAACACATTTGTTTATTGGATAATTCTGTTATTTCAGTATTTCAGACCAAAGGATAGCTTCTATTTCTATCAACTGTACTGGTGACTGGATTGCCTTTGGATGTTCAGGTTTGTAAAATTTTTTGTCTGCCTGTGTTTTGTTGCTTGTATTTGCGAGGTCTCGTCGTTGTATTTGTAATTCTGGTTAATTTTTCTCCTGTGTTCATAGGTTTGGGTCAGCTACTGGTGTGGGAATGGCAAAGTGAGTCCTATGTGCTGAAGCAGCAGGGACATTTCAACAGCATGGTTTCATTAGCGTATTCTCCAGATGGACAGTACATAGTAACTGGAGGGGAGGATGGAAAAGTAAGTGAAGCAGTATCACTGAAATGTGAACTTGAGTCTTAATAACATAGTAAGCAGCTTGAATTTGCATTTTATGTTGAAAGCTATGTTACTGTAACTAATGTATTTTTCTTAATATTTCTTCATAACTTTTTGGCCTCGCATAATTTTTTTTTCTCTAGAGCATGTATATACTTTGATTTACTATTATTTGTATTGCCTGCAAATTATGTAACTTATGCTTTTTAGCAGATGATTTTTTAATTATTAGTAGTTGCAGTCAACATAAGCACAAAAAAATCTAATTGATCCAGTGTTAATTTATGTATGCTTGTGGTTCCATGATACTTTGGAATGAATGTCAGCAAACTCATGCCCTTTTAATAACTGCTTTTGATGTAAAATTAATTTCAAAGAATTTATAAAAGTGCAATTCCTAAAGAGGTTTTTCTGAAATGTACCATTGCAGAAGCTTGCTATTTAAAACAAAAATTAGCTTCTCATGGTTGACTTGAATTGGTAAGCTAGATGTACATATACTTTTTTTTTTTTAAACACGTTTTGTAGACTAATGCCAAAATCTTTTGGCACATAAATGGTACAAAGATAGTATCTTGTTTATTGTCAAAACTTCGGAATGTCAGAAGGAAGACCTGCCAATTCATGGTTTCTGCCATTCAGATTTGAAATTGAGCAAACCCCAAAAGTCTCAAACTGCAGATAGCTAAATGCATGTTTTTGAAAAAAGATTGAAGTAGAATCTCAATTATAACTTCTGGAATGGCTTCGCAGTTGGGTTTGAATTTTACACTTATCAGTGGACAGTCCAAAGTTTGGAAGCCTGAGATACTCAGACAAGTGCTATAGCTTTCCCTGAAAATTAGCTTTGTTTTATTTTTTTTGTCTGTCTCCATGTAGATTTTCGTGTTGTATACATGTCTGTAGGGATTGAATGATAAACTGTGGCCCTGTTTGTCTTCCTTGCACAGAATTCTTTACTGATGGTACTGAAACTCCTTTATGCTATTGCAGAGTTTTAGGACTAACTTTTCTTTACCCTTCTGCTGCCTTACCCTTACTTTATCTCTGAACTGATGATGGAGATTCTAAGAAGATATTCTTGTCTCTCTTGCAGGTGAAAGTGTGGAACACTTCTAGCAGCTTTTGTTTTGTCACTTTTACAGAACATACCAGTGGTGTAACTGCTGTAACTTTTACTTCCAATGGTTATGTTGTATTGAGTGCTTCCCAAGATGGAACCGTGCGTGCCTTTGATCTACACAGGTAACTCTTTATAAAACTTTAGTGTCTCATCTTGTCTTCAGCTTTTACCCCTCAAAATACAGTGAACTGCTGATTGCTTGTTTCAGGTTGAAGTTGCATAAATGTGAGTACTGTTTTATTGATTTTTGGTTCAGCCTTTGATTCAAATTTAGATAGTCATTAGGAATCATGTCACTCCATCCAGTTTCTGTGAAGAAAATTCGGGAAGAACGTAGAGAAGGTGGTAATACAGAAAGATCATTGTCTGTCTCTATTACTCAAATGGGGAGAAGGCATCTTACTAACAGAACGATTGTCATAGTTTTAGTGATCAAGCCATTATAGTACAACTGTGTACTGAACTGGATGTGGAAATAAGCCTGTGTTTTTTAAGGAATGGACATAGGCTATATAACAGAAAACTCTTCTGTTTGGGTATTTTTGGCTGTTATTTCTGCAGAGTTACTGATACCTTTTTTGAATCGTGGAATCATGTTGAGGCATTGCATCTGCTTTTATACAAAGAATAATTTTTCTGTAGATAGCTTGAAAGACTTTACAAGTAAAAGGAAATCTTTTTAAAATATGTTCATAAAACACGTGTTTAAATCTACCTGAAATCTTCTCATAATTTAATTTCACATTCACAACAGATACCGCAATTTCCGTACCTTCACATCTCCACGACCAACTCAGTTCTCTTGTTTAGCTGTGGACTCCAGTGGTGAGATTGTGTCGGCTGGTTCCCAGGATTCCTTTGAAATATTCATCTGGTCAATGCAGAGTGGGAGGCTGCTAGATGTAAGGATCTACAATGTTGGAGAGCTTGAATTTAACACGTAACATAGATTGTGATGATACCAAGTAACTTCGGGATTAGTCAGAAGGCTTTAATACAAGAAGACGTGTTTTTGTTATATTTATATTCAATAATGGGAGCCACACGATGTTACTCAGCAATTTTTGATTTATTGTATGGAGGCTATTCTGGATTTGTGTGGAAAATAGTTTTTAGAATTTTTGAGTAGTGAGTTCTTTCTAGCTGATGAAGTAACACCAGTATTGCTCAGTTAACTCTGGGCTTGAGAGTCTTTCCTCCAGTAGTTGTTCAGAGATATTATTTTCTATGTGTTTTCTGCAAGTAAAGAAGAAATTGTAAGTGCTGTCCTAAGATTGTTATAGATTTTATGGACACTTTGGCTGGAGTGGAGCAGGGACACAATTTCCTGTGTAGAAGGTTTTTATTGTCTAGAGTGAGAAAACTATTAAGTTAAATCCTCACTGTCTTGCTGCTAGTTTGACATGCATTCTCTTCAGAGTAGGTGTGATAAAAGAGGGACGTGGTACTTCTGAACAAGACAAATTGGTTTGCTGTTTTCAGTTCTTAAGTATTATTTTACATCTTGGACAAGTAGATGGACTCAGTATTTAATTTGGCATAGCTGTTGAATGCAGATCACTATAGTAACTCAGCATATACTTGAGTGGATCTCCAGACTTTGAAGTTCAGTTTCTTGCCTTGTTTTCTTTTAAGAAGAGTAGAAACTCCATGCTATAAAAATCTGTATTATTCTTATTCACAGTTTTTATTAGGTTTTTTTTTCTTAGATGTTTTCATCTGCAGGACGCACTGAATTCTCAGGGCAGTGACTTGCTTTTTCACAGTTGGTCTGATTGTTCTGATAAGAGGGGGAGAAACAAGCACACTTTATTCCTGAGTTGTGGTCTCTAAAGAGACTATATATGTGCATAAAAGTGATTATAGATGCCTGTGCAGTGGTGGCACTTCACTGAAGTTTTTTAAAAACTTCTGAAAATAAAAAGTTGAGAATCATTGGTATGTATCATGCTACATGTTCAAAAGTCACCACGAGCATCTGTTGACAGGTTAGGTGTGGTTTCACTGCTATATTTAGAGTTTACTGAATGCAGACTACATGAGTTTCAGTTTCTTTCACCTAATTCCATGTTACCTTTTTTTCTTCAATTAGGTCTTATCAGGTCATGAGGGTCCCATCAGCAGTTTGTCCTTCAACCCAATGAAGTGTGTTCTAGCTAGTGCCTCTTGGGATAAAACGGTCAAGCTATGGGATATGTTAGACAGCTGGAGAACTAAGGAGACGCTAATATTGAACTCAGATGGTAACCTTTATTTAATCTTATATAAATATATTATCAAAAGTAGAACATATCAAATTCAGACAGACTTATTCTTGGTAATGAAACCCAAAAGTTGAGGTATTTCTCTGTAGTATGTAGTTGACAGTGCAAGAAATCTTTTTGGTTTAATACTAACTCTAGCCTTATAATTAGCTATGTTGTCCAGAGAAAAAGTATAGTCATACTTGTTTCTGCAAGCTCCTAGAAAAATACAGACTATTTTCTTAGAAAAAATATCCGACTTCATTTTTAACTGTTAATTGAATTATTTGCAGTTCTTGTTGTTGCTTTCCGTCCTGATGGCAAGGAGCTTGCAGTTGCTGCTTTGAATGGACAGATAACATTTTGGGATCATGAAAATGCAGTGCAGACTGGCTCAATTGAGGGAAGGCACGACCTTCAGATGGGAAGGAAGGAGCTTGATAAAATAACGGCCAAGCAATCAGCTAAGGGAAAGTAAGTAAACAAGATTGCAGTGAAAAGAGGGTGCCACACTGGCTTTTGCTTTTGAATTGTTTCTATTTGGTATGTATGTGAAGATTTTGGGAGCGCGTCTGCTGTTCAAATATTTTGATTCTGATGTTGGATCTTAAAAGACTGCCTTTCAGACTTAACATCTGGATGGATCCTTTTTGTCTTTTGCTGTGTTCACCTACTGGTCAGCATCATTCTGAGCATCTGTTCTTTTTCATCAGTTGTAAATTTGGCTTGCCAGCATAATATTAAGCTTCTTGTGGCAAGTTATTAATTGACAAATGTGATAGGTTTTTAAGTGGATATCTTGTCATGTAGGTACTAGTATGTAACTACTAATGTGTAGAAACTGTTACTTTTTTTAAAATGTAAATATGCTGTGGGTTTTATTACATGCTACTACGTATGTGAAGTAATGTTTAAAGGCAATTTGAATTTCTGTGCTGTCAGAAAGTATAATATAGAAGTCATGTATTTCATTCTTCTCTTTTTCCCTTGAGCCCCTCTTTTTTTTTTTTTTTTTTTTCTTTTTTCCCATATTGTTCCCCTCAAAACAAAATTTAAAAAAGGAAACAATGACTGTTTTATGAGGGGGGAAAAAAAAAGTACTTTTTTTGGTGGTGATCTCTCAGCCATTTCTTTAAAATATGCCATGACACTTTTTTTTCCTTTCCTCTCTGACCATTCTTAGTGTTGTGTAGGGCATAGTTGAGAGCTCATTCATTGAGCTGTGACTCAGAATCAGAATTATGGAAGTACTTCAAAAAGCTGTTCAATTTCTAAATTGTTTGATTCATTTTGAAGCACCAAGTACTTGTCTGTGATAAATGATTTTGTCTGTAAGTACATATTGTGTGAATGAAGTTTTCCATGGAATGGTTATTCTTCTATGTCTTCATATGGTACTTGACTCTTTTAGCTTGGATGTGGCAGTGAAATTAAGTACTTTCTCTTTTTCTTTGCTAGATCCTTTACTACTCTGTGTTACTCAGCAGATGGTCAGTCTATTCTGGCAGGCGGATTGTCAAAGTTTGTTTGCATATATAATGTCAAGGAACAGATTCTTATGAAAAAATTTGAGATCTCATGCAACTTTTCTTTAGATGCAATGGAGGTATGTGACCACAGGAGTCAGATTTTTTCATTTCCCCCACCCTGCCCCTCCCACAAGACTTTTGGTTTTGGTGTGATATCTCATTAAATGTGATTTTTTGAATGTCATGTTAAGCACAGATTTATTTTCTTGGGTTCATGCAGGAGAATATTAAGGAAATATTTATCAGAAAAGAAAATTAATTCATGGCAGCTTACTAAAGTCTTAACTGGATTGCAGAGTGTCTGTATTGAATGAGCAGAACTCTGAAGCATCGTTAAGTCAGTTGGTACTTAACTTAAAATTGAAAAGAAAATATGAAAATTAAGATCATCCATGTTTTGTACTAGGGTAACTTTCGCCAGTATCAGTTGCTTGTGTTAGCAAAGAAACTAAGGATTTTATAGTGGACACAGAACAACATCACTGAACTTTACAAACTCAGTCTCTGAATAATGCCAAACACAAAATTAAATGCCTTTGAAAGTGAACTATGGAAAGCATCAAAAGGAAAAAATTCCAGTAACCCTTCTTAACATTTCCAGTGAAATTATGGAATGTGGAGAGAAGAGTAGGGCTATATCTGAGGAAATGGTACATCTCTTAAGTAGAAAAACATTATAATAATGTGAAACCTCAGTCTAAACTGATTTGTGCTGTTTTGAGGCCTTAAGACTGAAGCAGCCTGATTCTTGTCTGCAGTTGGCTGTTGTTTCCTGCTGTTGTGAAATTGTCAGTTTTCTCCATGACTTTGGAGAAACTTTTGGAAGAAGGTGCAAAGAAGTCGTCACTAGATAACTCCTGAATGTTATGGAGAAGTTCCAATCAATACAGCTGTTTGAGAGGAGATTCAGTGCAGTGAATGCAACTTACGTGTTTTTCTAGGAGTACTTAGATCGGAGAAAAATGACTGAATTTGGCAGCATGGCTCTGATTGATGAAGGGGCTGGAGGTGAAGATGGTGTTGCTATTCCTCTTCCTGGAGTAAAAAGAGGTACGGCTTTTGGCTTTGCTGTTATGTTACTAATCTTATGTGGATCAAAACCTTTGACATAGAGTTGATATCAGGTGATAAGAGTTTGAATTGTTGAGCTCAGTTTTAAAGTTAAAATTACCTGAATCTTCTGCAGCTGCAGGTATCTGTTACACAAGCGTTCAGCTGATGTGTGGTGGTCCTTTTGCATAGCAGAAGCAACAGGAAACAGCAGTTACTGTGGTCTCCTGGATAGGCAGTCCTGATTTCATTTTGAAAGAGTAAAATTGAGTCCCACCGCTTGTTTTAGCGGTAAGATCTCTTCAACATGGACTATGCCTTACTTACCCTGTCTCTAACTCTGCCGGGTTTTGGCATGTTCCACATTATTTTTCAGTGTTATGATAACAGCATTTTTAGAATTGATAGCTAGGCTGTGAACTTTTGGTTAATATGTTAAGTCACTTCTTAACTTCTCTTTTAGGTGACATGAGTTATCGACACTTTAAACCAGAAATAAGAGTGACTTGCCTGCGATTCTCTCCCACAGGTGAGTATTGACAACTAATGCAGGATTTTTTAATTCCACGTAAAACAAGTGAAAGTGTAGAGCATTGGAGGAGTAATAAGTACAATGCCTTGAAAATGGTCTCTCCAGATTGTCATGCAGTGCTGCTGGCTTTGTACTCTAGTTTCCTGGGCACAGCATATTTAGGAAACTTAAGTGTATATTACTTACAGCTGGTATTTTTTACATGTATTGTCATTGCTGATAGGCCCATCAATGATGCATGGTTTTCAGTCTTACCCACTTCTTGTAACAACAAAGAGTCTTTTTATCGTTACTCTTCTGTTTCCATCGTAGAAAACCCAGCTTTGTCCTTAAATATTGTTATTCTCTTCTAGGACGAAGCTGGGCAGCCACCACCACAGAGGGTCTTCTTATATATTCACTGGACTCTGGGCTAATTTTTGATCCTTTTGAGCTGGATATGGATATCACACCTGGTAATATACACAAAACGCTGCATCAGAAGGAATACACGGTGGCTATCATCATGGCTTTCAAGCTGAATGAAAAGAAATTAATTCAGGAGGTCATAGAGGCTGTACCTAGCAATGAAAGTAAGTGAAATTTGACTGAGCTAGCTGAAGCAGAGATTTATAAGCCGAGTAAGTTGAAGCATAAAGGGCAGAGTTTCCTCTGGGGTGGGAGGTGGGGAGGAGTTAAACATTGATATTTAAGGACTTTCTACTGTAGCTGAAGACTAAAGAGGAAGGGATGGTCTTCTGTGAAAAAAAAAAAAAAGGTAGACCTTTTTGTGCTAACTTACGTTTTAATTTTGCTGCATACTCATCTAGTGACATTTGAACATAGAATTTGATTGAGTCTGGATATGCAGGTAAAGTTTTGGGGTGTCAGTTCTCAGAAGCAGCTGATGTTAGAGGGGCACAGCAAGTTTAACTGAGTTAGCAGTGGGCCTGTGTGATGAAGGCCATCAACTGGACACTGGGCTGCACTATCAAGGATGTAGACAGCAGTTTGAGGAAAGTGATTAGTCTTCTCTGTTGAGCACTCAGGAGTACTGTGCCTAGTTTTGGGCTTGCCAATACAGGATAGACAGTGATACTCTGGAGCATCTGGTGGAGAGCTTGGAAGATGATTAGAGGGCCAGAGTGCATGAGAGCTGAGGAGAGGCTTCAGAGAGATGGGTTTGTTCAGTCTTTAGAAGAGAAGGGGAATATTTTTTACTGTGTCCAAGTACCTAACAGGATGTTAGAAGGCAGAACCAGACTTGGAGTTGTGCAATGATGTGACAAAAGGCAACAGCTCTCTTTTAGCATAGGAAATTCCAACTAGATATTAAAACCGATAATTTTATGTTGGGGGTAGTCAAATACTGCAGCAGGTTGAAATGGGAGTGGAGCCTCCATCCTTGGAAGTGTTCACAACTCGATAAAGTTCTATGCCAGCCACTCTAAGTTAGTCTTATTTTGGACTTCAAAAATTTGGGGCAACTGTCAGCCCTTTGAAATTCTGATGATTTTTTGTTCCTTTAGTTACAGTGTTTACAAAATTCATCCCTCTAAACAAATGTCAATATGGTCCTTACTCAGGGCTGTGTTCACACAAACGAAACATCATTATTTAAGTGCCAAGCTCTTTCTAACAGGAGACAGACACTTTCATTGTAACATGTTAGAAACAAGAGGAATAGATGTGATGTCACTCAGCTTTGGAGGACATTATCTGAAGTTATTCTTTAGGACCCTTTTTGTCATTTTGATAAGAAATGTGCCCATTCATTAGCTATATACGGTAGACATGGCCTTAAAAATAAACTTCTAGTACTGTATTCTACTTAATGTCTTAATTTCATTAACAGTTCTGTCACAGTAACTCTAAAGTATATTTTCTTAGCTTTACCTCACTGTTGTTACCCCAGTGAAAGGTATTTATTTCCTTCCAGTGTTTCATGTGTAACAAATGAAATTTCCTTTTATCTAGTCAAAATGGGCTCAACTCTGAAATCAGATGTGTTGCAAGCCAGCCACTTGTAGGATTTTCTTACATCATTCCCTAGGTAGCAAGCTTTATAATTCTGCATGTCAGGGTAAATAATCTTTTGCATACCTACATTGGCATAATGATGCTTGCCTCTCTCTGGCACAATTTAGTTCTCTTTTACTGAAGTTAACCAAAACTCCATGTACACAAGCAAGACTGGATAAGCAGGCAGGTGCCAAAACCTCAGGAGCAAAGGATGAGGCATGGAGATTTCAGGCATTTTAATCCCCTGTTAACAAAATGAATGTGTGCCTGTTCCTTTAAAAGGGGAAACCTTCACAACTGAATGTTACATGGGCCAGTTGGGGTGGCTGTGGAGAATAAGGAGCTGGTGATTTTTGAGAGTGGATTATAAATAATGAGAGCATTATAGTTACAGGTGAGAGCATTTTGAATGCTTATAAATCATGCTGCTTTGTGCTGTGCAATTGCTAACAGCATTTGGACACTTCTTCTGTGAGCAGGTGTCTTTGCTGTCTTTTCGTGTATTGCCTCTGATTATTATGCCTAACTGGTTCTACAGAATACAGAAAATTGTATGAAGTCAGAAGCAACAAGACTCCAATAAAGTCTAGTTACATGGAAAGAGGAGGAAAGGGTGGAGGTAAAAGTTCTGAAGGAGTCATGGTGGGGAGAGTATTCTGGTAGGAGGAAGAACTTGGGGAATGGGGTACTTGAGTTCTCGCTTTTGAATACAATAGTGACTGGAAGGCTCAAAGAGGAAAGACTCTCTCTCCTGAGAGACTGTGGTACTGTACCCTGAAATACAATATTAAATATCAAATAGTTGCCAAGATGGTGCTTTGTTCTCCTTCCCTATATGCTTTCTTGTGGTGTCTCTCATGTTATTCCAAATAGTAATGCAACTCTAATGTCTATGGGGTTTTTTTTCCTTTTTTTGCACAGTTGATGTTATCTGCTCGTCACTCCCGGAGCTGTATGTAGAGAAACTATTGGAGTTCCTGGCCTCTGCGTTTGAGACATCTTGTCATTTAGAGTTCTATCTTATTTGGGCTCATAAGTTGCTGATGCTGCATGGACAGAAACTGAAAACAAGGTGAGGTCTTTTGAAGGTCAAGAAGCTGACAAGCATTTTAAAATACCTGTCAGTTTGAGGTTTTGAACTAACAGTTATTGGCATTCTAGATAGATGCCTATACAGCTATTAAAGCTACTGAATTTACATTTATTGCATGTGCATTTATTACATGTTATATTTACATCTTTACGTTTACTTATAAAATTTACATTTTAATTTTATATAACTGCTTTGCTAACAAGTGTATATGATAGAATTTGAATGCATAGTACAATTTGGGAGGATAAATTGCAAAACATTTTTCAGATATTACAGGTGAAATTGCATAGCTTGCTTACCCTATAAATGCATAAAGATTTCAAGAGTGACAGAGTTTTGGCAATTGTGTTTTTAAACAATTATACATAGTAAACATAACTAAAAGATAATGCTGCAGGTACTGACTGCACTTTGTAGACTTAGCTTGTGATTACAGCATGCACTTCTAGCTTGTTAGTATTCTGCTTTCCTGCGTAGTTTTTACAACTACTCATGCCTGCCATATGAATTATATTCAGCCCACCCGTAGTAGTAAGTTTATAGACCTTTGTGAATAAAACCAGGCAAATTTACGAATTTTAAAATAGGCCGGGAGGTAATCTGAGTGCACTGTGTAACTCTTTCCTTCCTTCAACATGGGTATTAATGTTTTAGTTACTGAAATGACTGGAACAAATTTTCTCCTTTGGTTGCTGATAAAGAAGACAACAATTTAAAACAAACTGTTCCTGGTTCAGAAAGTCTTGTAGTACCTGGAAAGAACTGTCATCACTACATTAGCAGAATTATCTCTTGAAGCTGCAGTTTGACATTAGAAAAAAAAATCAGGCAAGAGTATTAATTGTATTAAGTATAATCATTGAGGATGAAGCCAAAAGCAAAAAAGGTTTTCTTTATTTAGTATTACCTTTAAATGTTCATGTTTACAAGTTAATATGTATGCTTGTTAAAGTTTTGAGAATACAGAAAAGTTCTAGATGTATGTATGTAAATATAAATTGCACTGCAAGTTGCATGTTTTCTTCATTCAAGGTCAGTGAAGCTGCTCCCTGTGATTCAGTTCCTTCAGAAAACCATCCAACGTCATTTTGAAGATGTTTCCAAACTGTATGTATTGTCTTATTTAGAAGTTTAAATCAAAACCCTGCACAAACATGTGGAGTAAAGTGGGGGATGATAGTGTGGTATTAGAATTTTCAAGAGTGTCTTTTAGAGATGTTTTTATTTTAGGAGAAAAATAGAATCTTGTTTCTAACATGTTGCTATTTATTTTTACAGTTGTGAATGGAATATCTACAATATTAAATATGCATTGGCCATTTCACAACAGCGGGGCATGAAACGTCTGGCAGAAGAAACATCAATAGATGAAGATGACTTGGATTCTGACAGTGATTATCTTATGCAAGAAGCTCATAAAGACAGTCTCAGTTCCTAGTTACTCTTAATGGGAGGGAGAAAACATAAGACATAATTTTATGCAGTGGTATTCACTGAGAATGAGTGGCCCTCATAGTGGCATATTTTAGCTCTCTTTAAAAACAGTGTGGATTGAGTTACGTGTGAGTTACAGAAGTGGGGGGAAATGTAGACAGAGTGCCATCCATGGTGTATTTGGTGTTCCCCTTGGCTGTAACAGCTTGACAACATGATTTCTTGATTGATTGATTTTTTTATTCTTCCTGATTTCAAGTAAGACAAAAATGTATTCTTATATCAATGAAGTTAGAACTATGACTGGAGGAAATGCATTCTTTAGTAAAATTGCATTGTATATACACTAAGTATTGTGAGTTATTTGTAATGCAGTCTTGTCATACTTTGTGATGGACATTTTTTATACCTTTTTAAATGATTCATAATTTGAGGTCTACATATTGCTCTCAACTTGTTTTAAATGTTGTTTTAATTGGTTTTAATATGTACATATCACTGGAACACTGTTAGGAATAAGTGGACCTATTTTTCTTAGCTCTATAGCTTCCAAACCTGATGAAGTTTCAATAATGACCATAAATGATATACCCAAAACAATTGAATATGGAAAAAAAGTACTTCTGCAGAGGTTTAATTAATCTGAGATGATGTAGTAAAAATCTGTTTGGAAATTGCCAACTCAGTAAACTGTAAGAGAACATATTAAAAATGTTTCTTTTTCTCATGAAAGCCCTTTTCTGTCTTGTTTTGTTAACCTGTGAAAATTGGGATCTTTTTGTTTCCTTGCTTTGGTGAATTGGCATGAGAATTGGCTAACAACAGCAGTGAGGGCTGGAGCATGAAGAACTGTATCTGTGCTTGTGATGCTTTCAAGCCGTATGTTGAAAGGGCCTTGTTAATGAAGATACTGCAAATATTCATAATGAGCCAGAATTATTCTTTTTTTTTTCCAGTGTATTCTGTTCTTTTGGTCTCTTTCCACTCTTGGAAGAGAGGAGAGGTATGAATATTAAAAACTGCTGAAGAAAAAGTCTAAAATATACAAGCAGATGTATACAGTCAGTTCGTAGAATTTCAGTATAAAAAATAAAGATGCACTTTCTACTTGAATAAAACATAGCAAAGTGCTTAGTTGTGTTTTTCTTATGGTAAAATGTCTTAAAATGTCTTCAGTTGCTGGTGCCCCTTTGCTTCCTAACAGTTTAATGGTGGTGCCAATGTTTCAGGGTCTCAGAGGGGTGAAGGAGTAGTTGGGTGGGCTGGAGCAGTGCTTGCAGAAGGTGCTCCCTGTAATACCATATTGGTATTTGGAATTGCTCATCATTCTCCACCCCTCTGCCACCTCCTCCTGCCACATTACACAGTCAGCTTTCTGCCCCAGGCAGTAGAAGGGAGGCACAGGTGGACAGGGAAAAGCAGCTCAGGAGGAAAAGTCCCTCTTGGGATCCTTGTAAAACAGAAGTGCTTAAGCTAATGTGCAAAACATGGTCATGTTACCTGACAAATAACGTAGTTGCTACTTCTTAATCCATTTTTCTGTTTTTCATATATGTGTTGTCTTTGCATGCTTTTCTTTAAAGATGTGTTTGTCTCTTGGGTTTACAGTATTGCAAAACACAGAATATGGAGAAAATATGGCCTTTCAGAAAGACATTTTAGAAACACAATTTTGGGTTATTTTACTCTTCCATGTTCGAAACATTTCTGAAGATGAAAACTTCACAAAATGTATGTCTTAGTGCAAGAGCTGTGAGGGGAGGTGAGAGAAGAGGTAGTGTCACACCAGTTTTTATATATGAGAAGGTCGTATTCTGCTCGTTAGTCATTTGCTTGGGCTATAATCTTTAAGGTAATCAAGACACATTTTGATGCACATGAGTCAGCAAAAGTTTTCGGTGTGCCCTTCCATATTCATAGGAAGAATAATGTGAACTACATACCAGATTTTAAGTCTGGTCGGTCCAAGGTTTGGCTTGATCCTCGTGCATGTTGGCACAACCCCATGTGGGCTGGGGTCAGGCTTCAAAGTGGCACCATTTCCCTGCCTGCCTCCAGTGCAGGCTGAGGCCACATACACAAACTTGTATCTTGGCTTAGTTATATCTGATCTATATGTAGATGCCTCTGTATTTCAGCAGTACTGTGTTTCTTAGGGAAGGAGAGGAGAGGAGGAGGAGGAGAAAAAAGAGGCTGTTTAGCAGGGAAAAATTTACCAGTGGTGAAGCCTGGCACTGGTGAATGTTTCTTTTCTCCTTCTCTTTGAAAAACATCATACTATTTCACAAGATCCTATGAAGAAAAAAGTAAAGCTGTCCCTGTATGTTGGTTTATCCTATTTTTATTAACAGCTCAGTAGCCTCTTGCTGCCCTTGTATGGGTGTGATCCACCTGCCACGCTTGGGCTGCACGCACCTTGTGGCTCACACAGAATCACAGAATGTCGGGGATTGGAAGGGACCTCAAAAGATCATCCAGTCCAGTCCCCTCACTGGAGCAGGAACACCCAGATGAGGTTACACAGGAAGGTGTCCAGGTGAGTTTTGAATGTCTGCAGAGAAGGAGACCCCACAACCTCCCTGGGCAGCCTGTTCCAGTGCTCTGGGACCCTCACTGTGAAGAAGTTTCTTCTCATATTTAAGTGGAACCTCCTGTGTTCCAGTTTGCACCCATTACCCCTTATCTTATCATTGGTTGTCACCGAGAAGAGCCTGGCTCCATCCTCGTGACACTCTTTACATATTTATAAACGTTAATGAGATCACCCCTCAGTCCCCTCCAAGCTGAAGAGATCCAGCTCCCTCAGCCTTTCCTCATGAGCGAGATGCTCCACTCCCTTCATCATCTCTGTGGCTCTGCGCTGGACTCTCTCCAGCAGTTCCCTGTCCTTCTTGCAAAAAGAACCTGCCGCTGCTAGGCTGGTATTCAAAACAAGTTCCAGGGATTTATTTCCACGCACGTTCTACTTTNTCCGCCGCCTGCTCCCAGCGCCCGCGGCCATGCTGGCCTCCCGCGGGCCGGCCCTCTGCACCGCGCTGCGGTGGGCAGCGCCCGGCGGCCTCGCCTCCTTCCACTGCTCCGCTGCGCGGCCCCGCAACGCGCGGGTCGCTGTGGTGAGTAACGGGGGAGGAGGCCCCGGCGGCCGCGGGCCGGGGCAGCACGGCAGCTCCAGCGGGGAAGAGTTTTCTCACTGCCCGGCTGCCTCCATCCACCCTGGGCCCGGTGCCGCGGGAAGGGCGACGCTGCAGCGGGGTTCGCTCCGGCGGCGGGGCTGGTGGTGGCGGTGGGAGGGTTTGGGGTGGCCTGGGGCCTAGGAAAGACCAGACCCGCCTGGTGGCCGCGGCGGCTGAGCAGCGTGGGGAGAAGAAGCTGAAGTGAGAAGATAGAGCTGTTTAGAATTGAGTAACTTGGAAGAAGCCAGACCAGCAGTGAGAATAACATAGAATTTGGCTTCTGGATAGTTGTTGTTGGTCTGGAGCTGAGTTTTGAAGAGCTGAGGTTCAAGTACTTTATAGTGTAATTGAGGGAGGTGCTGGAAGGACACAGGAAAATATTTGAGCGTGGTTATGCTCTTCTGTAGGAAGGAGGTAGAGCATGTTAAAAATACGTGAGAAAGTGGAGGAGCTACAGGTTGCCAAAGGAAAACTTAGGCTGTAGATGGCATCCCAAATGGATGCACAGTTTTGGAGCTCAGTGAACAGTCTTTGAAGCTCCAGCTTTGCATAGTCTTGACAGCATAAAATGTAAAGAAGTTATAAGGTGTTACCTGCATGAAGAAATCTGTTTGGGGCGGAGTTGGCTCAGGCAGGGGCAGAATGCTGTTCCCAGCGTCTAAAAGGTAATTTACCAGGGATGCTGCCATTTTAGCAAACCACAGCTTTTTAAATAAAGAGTAACAAATGTTACTGTTGACGTTAGTGACATAAATTTCTTGGCTGTTGTAGAAGACGGATTTGTCAGCAAGCAGGTATTGAAATTACAGAAGACAGTGTTTTAGTACTTCCAGGGAGTTTCAAAAACATTTTAAAAGTGTTGCTTACAGAAAATAACTAAAGTTGCTTGTATATTTATTCAGTCTCACTTAAATGAAAGATAAAAAGTTGGAAAGCAGAAGGCGGCTCTTAAATATCTGAGCAGCAGAATTGTTGGTAGGATTAGCACAGACAGAAGGAATTTGGTGAAGTGATGGTAGGGTGCTGTGCCTGTGAGAGCAGAGGACAGGGTGTTGTGATCTGAAAGCCCCTTCAAGTCCAACATTTCTAAGACAGTTTCAGTTGTGAGTTTCTGTTCATGTGTCTGTGGTTAAAAGCTTTCAAGCTTCTAAAAAACCGAGATAAAATCAGGAGGGAAGAGAGTAAAGTCAATAAATGGACTCTTTTTAACTGGACTTTTTTCTTTCAAGGTAAACAACAACAACAACAACAAAACAACAAAAAAACCACAAACCCAAACCCACAAGAGTTCACATATATACTTTAAAGAACTAGATAATCTCTTGGATTTTTTGTTTTGTTGTTATAATCACTTTTTTTTTTCTGGATTTTTTAAAAATGTTTTTTTCTCCACCCACACAAGGATAGCTGATTGCTTTGTGCTTTTTATTCTCTGGATTAAAAGTGATTTAGCTATTGATCTGTGATGAGTATCGTCAGACAAAATACAGCAGCAGTAAAATAGTTTATCTTAAGTATCACCTTGAAGTGTACTTCTGTCCCTGATCTGTTTCATGTGCATCTGGATGAGACAGTGTTTCACATGGGTGTGGACACTTCATAAATGCACATATGAAACTCAGAATAACCCATTGTGTGCACAATAAAAACTACTTAAGGATATCGTGCCAGTTTAATTCTGAAGAATAAATGCACGAGCCGATAAATAAACATTAGTTATTTCTGAGGCCTGTCTGTGATGGGTAGCTATAAATAGGAAATGCCAGTTCTGCAGCATGTCAGATGGCAACACCAGTGCTAATAGCAGGATGTTGACTGGCTTAGTAAAGAGCTTGTTGCTAAGTTGTTTTTTTGGGGGGGTGGAGGGAGATTTGTTGTTGTTTTCTTTTAAACAATACAAGGCTTGCGAAAAGTCTGGTTGGAAGTTTTGTATCACCTGTAATAATCTCTTGATTTTTCTTACTTCAGGTCCTATCTGGTTGTGGTGTCTATGATGGCACAGAAATCCATGAGGCCTCAGCGTAAGTTGCTTTATGAAACTGTAAACTCTAAAAGTCTCCTTTACATTACAGCAGTCTGTTGAATTCAGTTTTGCTTTCTCTGGCCATCAAAATTGCCCTGAAAGATGTATGATAAAGCTTCACGGTTTTCTTACAGCACAATTGGGAGCTCAGGCCATGTTCTTGCAGTGCTCAGTGATTGTCCAAAGATGCAGCACAGTGCATGTGATGCCAGAGCAAGGAGTTTGAGAAAGACTGACTTACCTTCAGAAACAGAAATTCAGGTTTCCAGAATCAGTCTCAGGAGCATTAAGTAAAGACTTCATTTCATGATCACTTTGAGTGTCTGTTCCTGGGGCTGAATCTAACACTAGAATTGTTAATACTCAAGTTGAATTATTAACTCTTAGTGTTAATTGCTAAACATACGCATAGGTATGTTAATCATGGGTCTCTTCCGTAACAGCTGGGGACTTGCAATGAGAAAAGAAGTTTTCGTTCTTCCTGGTTGCCTGCCGTGAGAGCACTGAACGAAGAAACTTGTCTTTAGCATACCTGACCCTGCTTCCAAACTGTTCTGTTCTGCTCTGCACTTTGGCATTACGTACAGCGATTTTGTTGCTACATGCTCAGTATGCTTTGGTAGCATGTGTGTTTTTCCTCTTCTTTCAAAATCAGGTGGTGGAATATTTGTAGCAAGACTTAGGAGTCGGATAAAACTTCTCTTATTAGGTTTTCAGCATGTTTTATCTCTGTTTTTGTAGCATACTGGTACACCTTAGTCGTGGGGGAGCTGAGGTGCAGATGTATGCTCCAGATGTTCCTCAGATGCATGTCATTGACCACAGTAAAGGGCAACCAGCTGAAGCTGAGTCCAGGTACAGTCTGTGTTTGATGGGTTTTCTGTGACTGCTGAGCCTCCGTCTCTTAGGCATTCTTCAGATTTAGCAGCCTGGAACCGCACTTGTAGCACTTTGCTGACTGGCTTTAGTAGCTTTATGCAAGCTGGTGGTTTGACTGGAGAGAAAATATTAAATGAGTTTTCTGGGCTTGATTATATACAGTCTCTTAAAGTCTGTGTTTCCCAGTGGCAGTATTTCAGGAGCATCAACAGCTTCAGTTATGGAGTACCACTGTTCTTCTTGCTTCCTCCTCTTCTTCTGTCAAGACTTTTGTTATGCTTTTCTGTGCGCAAATGCTTAATTGATCTAATTGTTTTATTTCTGGTCCTTCAAGGAACGTTTTAGTGGAATCTGCAAGGATTGCTCGTGGTAAAATTTCAAGCCTGGCTAAACTCACAACAGCAGATCATGATGCTGTGATATTTCCTGGTGGATTTGGAGCTGCTAAAAACTTGTGAGTGCCAACTAAGCATTAAACTCCTCAACTAAATATTCATGATCATTTATTCGTAATAAACTATGATTCACACAATAAAATCAGGAAGCTATAAATGGCCTTATTTACTACATATGTAACCACTATTTAATAAGGAAAACTCCTTTCAAAGTGTCAGAGTTAAGTTGTGCTGTTCATTACGGTTTCCAGTCATTATTCTTATTGGCATTGTCACGTTTTAAATTTTCCAAACAATGTTGATGAGAATTTGGAGTTTAGATAAAGCACAAGAAGTCATTTTTCCCTCACCCTTGTGGTGATTCGTTTTGGGCCGGGCTGAGGGAAATGAAGGTAAAACTTAAATTGTTTCAGGTGTTCCTAGTGTTACAATTCTGTTTCTTCATGTCTGCCTACCAAAAATTCCCCTCTTGCATTAGTAACAATAGAACAACAGCTAGCTCGAGGAAAAAAAAAAAAAGGGGAAAAAAAAGTTAGCCATGTGAAATACTGATAATCTTGTTATTTATCTGCCGTTTTGTTGGCTTTGAGAAACTTGAATGTTATTTCCCTTTTCTTCTTACGAATTTTTCTTCTTTGAAAACATTTCTATTCTACTTCTCAGTAATCCTAGTAAGCTGATTTGATAATTCGTATTTCTGATGTTTATATCAAGTAAGGGACTTTCTGACATACCAGAGCCTTAGAAGTGAGTCATTTTGGTTAAAGCATTGCTGGTCAACTACAAGCTTTTTCAGCCACCTTTTAGAAGCTACTAAATTTGTGATAACCCTTGGGAGCCAATCTCAGGGCAGATAGGCATCTCCATTTGTAGGTTTGTACTCAGTTATGTGTGAAGTTTCTTCTTGTGGCAGATCTACCTTTGCTGTTGATGGGAAGGATTGCAAGGTGAACGGAGAAGTTGAACGTGTCTTGAAAGACTTCCACAAAGCAGGCAAACCTATTGGGTATGTATGTTAGTTGGAGGGGTGTTTGTTTGGTAGTGTGAGAACGGAGGCAACGTATGTTTGGTTGTTGTGTGCAGCTGTTATTGTTGGAACTAGAAAAAGCATCTTCCATTTTGTATCAGTTGTAGCTTATTTTTTTTAAATGAGTTTTTCAAAATGTGTGTGTGGGGAGGTCCTCCTCACAGAAGCAGCTAAGAAAATGCTGAGTGGAAGTTGACTTGTGATGTCTTTCGGATTTTTAAGACTGTGTCCATTTAAATCTTTTCCATTATGACCAAGTTTTGAAAGGATGCTGTTGTAAAACTGCTGTTATAATTTCTTTTGTTGCAGTCTTTGCTGCATCTCACCAGTGTTGGCAGCAAAGGTTCTCTCTGGTGCTGAAGTGACTGTGGGCCACGAAGAAGAGGAAGGTGGCAAGTGGCCTTATGCGGGGACTGCAGGAGCTATTAAAGAGCTGGGAGGAAAGCATTGTGTGAAAGAAGTAACTATATCCTTTCCTGCTAATTTCCATGTTGAGAGACTGTTTAATTGTGTGTCATTAGAGTAAGGAACACATGCAGGGTCTGTGCTTTTCCTCTTACGGTTTAGTGGGGATACACAACACACAGCAGAGAGCATGTAATACGGTGCATGATTATAAACGTTGTCTTCATACAGAGCTACATAGTTAGAAGATATTCTCGGTCGTTGCCGTAGAACTCCCCTGGACATGTGGCAATGCAGTAAATGCTGAGTAAATTTGCACATAGAACTGACTGAGTTACAATTTGTCAGTTCTCTTTGCGATGTTTTTTTCTTTTCCTGAAGGCTAGTGCTGTAATCAAATTGTACTCAGAGATATTTTCATTACAGTCAGTAAATTTTGTAGGTTTTCTTCTGTTTCTGAGCATTCCCACAGATTGCTCTTGAAGTGTTTGTATTTCTGGCAAAAACACCTTCTAGTATCTTGGATTATAGGTTACAGCTGTCTTTCCAGCTGGAAGGTATAATATAGTTAGAGGTGCTTTTTAATAGGATAGTGGAGTTATGAGGTTTTGTCAATGATGCTTTAATTTGCAGACAGCATCTACAAGTGAGACATAGGCTGTGTTTTCCTTAACTCCCTTTTACGAAGCTCATGTGGATACAAAGAACAAGGTGGTTACTACCCCAGCATTTATGTGTGAAACAGAATTACATAAGATCTTCGATGGCATTGGGGCCATGGTAAAGGATGTGCTAAAATTAACTGGGAAATAAAAAAAAACCAGAAATGTTTAAATTTCAGATGTAGTATCAAATGCAATATGGACCAATGGAAACATTTTCACCTGCTTGTCCTGTGCACACTAGTGAATGCTGATAGGAAGCTGATTGATTCCCAGCTGCAGGATTTTCCATGCCCTTTCCGAGCAAGGGGCCTGCAGAAGAGCTTACAGAGCACAAGCAGCCTGGCCTGAGGCACAGAGCATTTTCTTGAGCTTTTGCAGCTGGAGACTGCTGTGCAGACATGTTCTGAAACTGGTCCTCCTGATGCACCGGTGTCAGATTGTTTCTATGGGGGCGAAAAGAGGCTAACGGCCCTGTCAGAAGCTGAGGGCAGGTGTGTTGCAGAGACATGGCAGATGCAGTCACAGTAGGTCTAGTGGACAATGGATGGGAGTGGAGAGGAATTGGTGCGTCATTCAAGGTTTATGTGCTCAGGCCTATATCTGTGAACTAAAAGCTACAATCAGCTGTCAAGGGAATAGACATCTTCCACATCTTAATTTTAGCTTGGTATTAATTAAAAGGTTAATGTTTCGTTTATCAATTTCAAAGAATCCTGTTTTCACAGAAAGCCATTCTGAATATCGGTAAGCATCAGGATACATCTTAACTGCCACAACACTAGCACTCTGAAAAATTCATCCATTGGCCCATTATAGCTAAAAAGGTCTTGAAATGAAGGAGAAAATATCTGCTGATATGACGCAAAATTTTTGAGGATAACATCCATGCTAAAGTAGTTGCATGACTAGCAGTGGATGGAAAAAACAGTCTCAAATTATCCTTACTTTCTCTGCTTTAGGGTAGTAAAGCTTCCTCCAAAGAAATATTGTTGAATGTCTGGAATAATTATGTATAAATAAAATAAATTTTGCCTTTATTCCTTGTGCCTTCATTTTTGTTTGACAAGTGACTCCAGTAAGGTAGTCTGGTTGATACATTCTAGCACTTTTTCTGCTTTTCAGTTCTCTTCAGGTGTGCGAGACATTTTTTCCATACAGAATCCAACTGAGTCTCCTTCCCCCTTTCCAAGTTACATGTCATCTTTGTATTTAGCAGTAAGCAACATTTCTTGAATTGAAACTAACAAAATTACACCCCTTACCTCGTATTAAAATTCCTTTTACATGACAGACATGTCCCTATTTTTGAGGCAATACTGTGTGTTTCATAAATTAAATCTACCAGCCTTAGACTGGGTTGCATACTCTTTGTGGCTGAAGACTTGTGAGGGACATGGAATGACATTTTTTGTTTGGGGGCGTGGACAGAGAGGATGAAGGAAGCTTAAGTATGAGTGTTGGGTATGCTCAGCTGGATCAATCAGTGTTCATGGAATAAGTGGGTTTTGCTTCTGAAGCCTCTTAGTATGTGATTTATTCTTTGTCTCTAAAATAATCACAGTAGGATTTAGAAGATCTGAATTTGCACTTCAAAGATGTGGCACTGTTTTCTTAGAGGTTTTCATAGAGATCTCTTTTGCAAATTACGGACTCCAGTGTGGTTACAAAGAAATCATACACAGAAACCATCATGGTAGCGGGCATGGTTCATGAAGTGGGTTTGGGACGTATTCTGAAACTTTTTGCTTGTGCATCAGATTCTGTAGGAATTTTTCAGTATCAAGTTGGTAAGAAAAGGAATATAGAACTGTCTCTGTCTGATTCAGTGCGTGTACTTTCCTCCATAAGCTTTGCTTGTACTTAAGTTGGTGTTTTTATTACAAATTTTATATGCAGAGGCTTAGCAGGCTATGGGAGGTCATCATTCATGTAAAATGTAATGGCATGTAAAAATGTGTTATCTTTTTACATCTGCAGCAGTTTTAAAAGAAATTTGGTGACAAAAGGTGTGACAAAAGGTATGACAAAACAGAGATGGTATTGAAATCCCCACAGTAGAGGGAGAGGATAACAGCTGCCTGTATTAATGATACCATCATCTGATATAAGAGTGATCTAAATTGAGTTCACCTGTAGTACGGTGTCCAACTCGAGCCCTCAATGTAGGAAAAGACATGGGCCTGTTGGAGAGGGGCCAGAGGAGGCCACCGAGATGATGAGAGGGCTGGAACAGCTCTGCTGTGAGGACAGGCTGAGAGAGCTGGGGTTGTTCAGCCTGGAGAAGAGGAGGCTCTGGGGAGACCTTATTGTGGCTTTTCAGTACATAAATGGGGCTTATGGGGAGGCTGGAGACAGACTTTATAGCGGGGCCTGTTGTGACAGGACAAGGGTAATGGTTTTAAACTAAAGGAGGGGGGATTCAGGTTAGATATGAAGAAGAAATTTTTTACAATGAGGGCAGTGAAACACTGGCCCAGGTTGCCCAGAGAGGCGGTAGATGCCCCATCCCTGGAGACATTCCAGGCCAGGCTGGACGGAGCTCTGAGCAACCTGATCTAGTTGAAGATGTCCCTGCTCATTGCAGGGGGGTTGGACTAGATGACCTTTGAAGGTCCCATCCAACCCAAACTATTCTGTGATTTTGTGACTGTGAGTTGAATCTTTTCATTAGCTCCCCTCACCATAGCAGGGCTGTGTGTATTTAGGGTTTCTCATATCTGCAGTTCCTAGTAATTGCAGCTGTGGTGGCATAAAGCTCTCTTTTCTCTTGCTTAGATTTAGGTCTGCTGAGGAAAAAGATGCCTTATTAAATTTTTTAAAAGAAATTGCTGATATGCAGTGACCAGCTGTTATAAGTTGCTTGCTAGATGATCGAGATGGCGCCTGTTTTTACAGTCCTCTGACATTCTTTCTTGAATCCAGATACCAAATAATGAAGACTACTAGTCATGTGCTGTTTCCCTTTCTAAGCAGATGCAGTGTTGGTCATGTTCATCCCTGTGTTTGTGACTTACAGGTTGAATTATCACAGTAGCACATGCTAACAATTGAATATGCAAATTGAAAAGCTCACCTAAATTTAACAGGACATCTCATCTGCTAAAATAGCAGCAGTATTTTAAAATGATGGCCTCAGTATTGGTGACTGTTTGAGACCAGGGCTGTGCACTGTAACAAATACTTAAGGAACCAGCTCCTCCTCAGTGCCTGAAACGTTTTTTTCGAGGTAGTTACAAAAAGTGAGGTACCCATATGGTGTTGTCAGTGCTGAAGGCTTGGACGTTTGTTGGGGATGGGACAAACAGATGTGCATTGGGGAAATCAAGGACAACATTTTATTTTCTGAAAAAGTTGCATTTTAGAGCACCTTTTACCCTTCTTTTTTTTCCATCATTCAGAGATAACGTTTTCCAAGGGAGAAAGTATTATGCACCAGCATTGCCTTTCATTTTTGAATTCTTTCTAATTTCACAGTAATGTGCAGAGTACAGACCTTTGACATGCATATTTTTAAAGTTTTTTTCTTAATAGAAGGTCATTTAGCTTTGGTGGAAGATGTAAGATTGTCATCTTGGCTTTCAGCCAGTGTAAATTTGGAGGGAAATTCCATATGCATTTAGAGATTAATAAAGACATTTGTCTGCCAAGTTGGGTTTTTCCTTCCCTAGGGCTGTTTGGAGTTGTTGAGGGGTTTGCTGGTCTCAGCTGAGTGGACAGAAGTTTATGATGAATATGTTTTGTTAAATGCCGTCAGAAATAAGAAGTGAAATAAGGTGTTTTCTTCAAGCCTCCACAAGGAGGCATGTGATATCTGGCTGATGGATCCTGGCGTTTTTGATTTGCGGAAAGCATTTAAGAACTGTGTCTTACCGAAGTGCAGTGGTAATAAATACTCTGGTTGGTGTTCTCGTGGAGCACTGGGGTTAACTTGTGGGGTGGGTGTGTGGGGTTTGGTACTTCTCAGCTGGGTCTCTGCCTGCCCCACTTTGCCCTGGTTGCCCCATTTTGCCTCATTTTGCCCTCGTTGACGCTTAAACACAAAAAACACTTCACTAAATGTTTCCCTGCAGATTGTTGCAGCGCTCACGAATTTGTCAGCATTGCTTGGTGGGGTTTTTCTTCTGTTTGTTCGGTTTGGTTTTTTTGTCTGGTTTTGTTTGATTGTTTTTCCCTCTTTTAAAAGCAGAAATGAGAGTTAGAGACCGAGATGTGCTTTTCAGTTTTACCTTTCAGTTGGTGGCTCCGACAGAGCCGGGGGTGCTGTGTGCTCACCTGGGCACGAGGTCCCAGTTGTTCCCTTCTCGGTGACATAGTTGGGTTATGGCGTGTTTGGGTTATGGCGTGTTTGGGTTGGCATTTTGGATGCGTAGAGGGAACCAAACAAATGCAGCTTCCGACTTGTTTAATGGAAGTAAATAGCAAATCCAATCACATCCTTAATGAACACCTTTGCCCTGCTGTCCTGTTAAGACTTATTTCTTCCCCACAGTGACTAATTAGCGTAGTATCCCATATTAAGCTCTAAAGCCTTCCTATGCTACTAATCTCAGAAAAATGAAGAAAAGTGTAGTATAAAGTCATAAAAGTACACAGTGAGGTTTTTTTTTGTTGGTGGTGGCTTTGGGGGTTTGATTTTTCTGTTTAGTTTTAAACAATAATGCTATTATAGCCAAGGTGACCTAAACCCAAGGTTCATAGGGAGGGACTTTTGTCAGGCCAAGAAATACTCCTGGAAGGAAACACTGTTTCTTCAAGGGTCTGCGCATTTGCAAGCTACGAGTATCTTATATGTATGTGTATACATATATAGTGGTTTTGTTTTTTCAGAGTGGGAGCTTAAATAATTGCAAATAAATCTGCAAATAATTGAGAGTTGCCTGCGTTCCAGGGCTTGAGTAACTTGTTTGAGCTGTTTTTGTTCCTCCTTCCTGTGGCTTGCAGTGGCCGAGGGGAAGCTTGCTTGTTACATGGGTCAGCCTTAGCCCTCAGAGGAATTAAGGAACTGATGTTATCTTTCCCAAGGTGATTTCAGTGGTGGTCAGAATCTCCACAGAAAGAGAGAGGGGAAGAGAAGGGGCTAAACTTGGACAATCCCAAAAGTTGAAACAGTTGAAACGCAATTTCCTGCTGCATATTTAAAAATAATCGCCGTCCATGCTTATTTTCAGTATTTTTCAGAGCCCTCTGTTCAACTGCTGAGTATCATGCCACGTGAATGACTGCCCTCAGACTTAGCTGAAATAATGGTGAAAATTCCACATTGAATGTGTTACATTCATTTATTGCTGATGATCTATATGGGCCATTTCTCCCACATTGCATGGAACGGAAAGGAGCTCAGCAAAAGCATTAACCGGTTAAACCGACCTCACTGTATAAACCTGGATAAACTGCAACATGAAGAAAATAACTCTTTCTTGTCTCTTACCAGTGTCACTATCAAACATGAAAATATGAACTTGCTTTTACACCTGTTCTTTTGCAAGAATAATGCTCAAGGATTTCTTAATTTCTTTAATGTAACAGATTATCAGTCTATGACCTTGCCATATGGAATACGTAGGTGTGGGCCACGAAGGTACTGCAGCTGAGAGAAGTGGAGATTCCTCCTTCTTAAATGTGCAAGTTGTTTTTGTGCTCCTCTGTTTTCAAAGCTGTCCCTCTCGTTCGTGATGAAACTCTGGAAAACACGAGAAGTGTGCGCTGCTGCCGTTGTGCACTTTGAGTGAACTTTAAGACAGACGCTTGCTGTGTCACCACCCAGGCAAGGAAGGCCAAATCAAGATCTGCTGGTCGTTCAAACCTTCCCTTGCAGTCTCCCAGGAAATCAGAATGGTGGCCATATGTTACTACTGGGAATGGCATGAACTGTGCTGGGAGGATATAATAAACAGGGATGTTTAAACGTCCCAAGTGCTGCGGCAAATCTGAGTCATAAAAAAGTAGGGCTGTAAGCAACGTTTAGAGGTCATCCAGTCTTCTTCCACCCACCCTTCATTCATCCTACTTCATCTGCTCATGTGCTTACTGTGATTCGTGCCAGTTTGCACAGGTGGGGGGAATTGCTTCTGAGGGTGAACGAGGCAGAGGATGGAGGGCATTGAGCATCGTTGTAGGCACCAGCCAGCACAGTGCCTGCTCTTAAATGTACGACTGGGCTGCCCCTCTCTGCAGCAGCAAGGCTCTGTTCTAGCCCTGCCAGCCTAAATAAAGGTATTTAAGTAATTATTTGCCTGCCTGAGAAATGCAGCTGTATAGTCACACAGCTTGTGCTTGTGAGTGGAGCCGTTTGTGTTGTTCGTGTGCCTCAACACCTCTTGAAAAGTGGAGGGCTGCTTAAGTGGCTGTTAGATTTTAGAAGTTATATGGTCCTTGAGATGGGGGCATGCAGTTCAGACTTTAGGGACCAACAGACCCGTACAGATGCCACCTTTTTGACTTTCTGATTGCACAGGGAGCCTAGCTAACTGTAGGAACAACTGGAATACAAATAAAGAGCCCTTAGAGACCAAGCAATTGCTCTCATCAGGGTTTTTTCTTTTTTTTTTTTTTTTCCTTTTTAGGTTTTTATTTTTAATCAGCTTTTGTCTTGAAAAATACATGGAATCTGAGACAAAGATTTGGAGTGTAGGACATGAAAGACAGTAACAGTATGTACAATCCTTCTATTCAAATCTTCCTGTGAAGTGGGACCTCAGCTGCTACGCTAAGCCGCTCTGTACCCTGGGCAGCCGAAACACCAACTGAGCTTCACTGCAGCTGCAGCAGCGCAGGCTGCGCACAGGGTTTTGTCTCCCTTCCCCACCATGGGGAAAGGGCCCTTTGTTAAGAAAGTCCTTCACCTCAATGGATACCATTTTAAGCTCTATTTTAATTCTTTTCCCTTCTTTGCAGAAACAATCCTGTCTTTCCTTTGGAAAGAGGGTGGAACTGTTCCAAATCAAAACGGCTTTATGTGTGCGCTCTTATGAGTCGCTTCCCTCTGCTTGATGGCTCAGCCAGGAGGAGTGCAGGGCAGTCACCGCTGTTCCCCAGCCCGGGTCAGTGGTTCTGCAGATGCTTCTTGGTTCTGTAACAGGGCAGTTGCGGCAACTCTGGCCAGAAACAAAACTTCTGCATTTTCTTCAGGCCAGACGTGAGGAAGAAATGTTTTACAATGAGGGTGGTGAAACACCAGCACAGTTTGCCCAGAGAGGTGGTAGATGCCCCATCCCTGGAGACATTCCAGGCCAGGCTGGACGGGGCTCTGAGCAACCTGATCTAATTGAAGATGTCCCTGCTCATGGCAGGAGGGTTGGACTTGATGACCTTTGAAGGTGTCTTCCGATTCAAATTATTCTGTGATTCTATGATTCTCTGATACTGTTGGTATAAAGGATCCTTCCAGTCTTAGTTTTACACAGGACATTTGTGCTACCTGAATCGAACATTTCCAGAACTAAATCCATTTAGTTTGCATAGGTATCAGTTACAATTAGTCTTACTAGCTTTTAATTCTTTTTTTTTCTTCCAAAGGTACCATTTTTCAAGAAGTAACGTTGTCACAGTAACAGTTTCTTATTGCACAGTTCTAGCTTAAGAATCCAGCTTTTGCGTGATGGTAACATTTACCTTTCTGTGTTTCATGACAAAAGAAAAAGTACTGAATTCAACCTCCTAAAGCTTTTGGCTTATTTAGAAGTGGATTTTGTAGTAATACATCACTTCCTTCCTCTATGTTGATATTTCATGAACGTCCTTCGTTTTTCTAGGTCAGCTTCAGCCTTCTGATGAAGAAATACATTTCTTGTGGAAAAAAAGTTCCTGATAGGCCATGACGCTTAAGGGTAAAAATAGAAGCTAAAGTTCCACAGGCTCAAGTTTCACAAGGTTTCCATTTTACGTTTCACAAAATGTGAGCATCTTCCGACTTCCAGTTTTTATCTAACACAGAGGGTAATTACTCCTTATCCTCCTTTCAGTTCTCTTGAAGGACAGTAGATGAGTTCTTAGGCAAAAGATCTCACTGAGGTCAGTTATAACGTGACCTTGTAGTTTTGTGAGTCTTTTATCCTGTCATTAAAGCAGAGCCACAAAATCCAAACTAAAATATACTGGCAGCACTAAAACTGGGCTACGGGAAACAAATGCAAAATCAGACTTGCCACCTCTGAGTTTTGCTGCCTTTGGTTTTGTGGAACACCAAAATGCAGGACACAGACACCTAGTGCTAGGCTTGTTTTCAGCTATCGGTGCTTCTTCCACATGGAACAGTTGTCACAGTAACCCTGCAGAGCTGTTCTGCCCAGCAAGGTCTTCTGGTGAGGAGAACTCCCCAAAGAGAAGGTTGGCTTCCCCAGCTACAAGAGACAAACCCCCAGCATGACCAGGAGGTGGAAAAAGATGGGAAGCACAGCCGCACATGGTGCATCAGCAGGGCTTCTGGAGGAAACCTGGCTGTGTCCTGAAAAATTAAAAAAGAGAAAGTCAGCATGTAACTAGTGGCTTGACAAGAAGTATGTTTGAATTTTGTGTGATATATTGGTTGTGAATGCATTGATGAAAGACTGCAACATCACATAGATTTTGGCTCATTTTCAAAATTCTCCTTTGTGTGTGTGTGTACCATCCAGAAAAACCAGTCACAAGATATGGTGACAAATCTTCTTTTTTTCTCCTTCATAGAACAGGCACAGACACTCAGTAACAATGAACACAACTTCCTTTTCTGGATGACTGAGAATACTTGTTTAAAATCCTGATAGAACAACAACAAGAACTAAAAGCATGTATAACACATTATCATTCTACCTACTCAGGGCCTGAGGTAGGCATTGTGATTAAGAGTCCATAAATAACGGTAATAAGTATTAAAAAGTTTAGGCCACAGATGCTTAGGTGGTAGCAGCACTGTGTGCCACTCTTGGTACGTGAGCCACAATATGGACACAGGGCACAGATTATCCTTGGCACAGATGGTGGCTGTGACCTGTGCTGGATGTAATACACCAATAAAAAGAAAAATAAAAAATTTCGAACCCCTGATTTAATGTGTAGAGAAATTTTTCCTCTAAGCATTTAGGTCCAAGTCCTTCTCTGGGAAGATCAGGCTGTATATTGTTTTCTGTACCAATTCTTAAGCTGCTCCTGTTGCTATGGTAGCAGCTTTCACTACATTACTGCAGTTAACTTATCGCTAGTAGGGGGGCTTCCTCCCCCTCTTCCTAGAAGTAGTATGTGGTATTAAAGTGTAAAGAGCGAGTAAACATGGGGTAGTCCTCAGTAATGCTTTGAAATAAATGTAGGATTGTAGCAAGTCTCCTGGCCTCTTGTGACCTCTTCCAGGCCTAGGCACTTTCATTTTTCCCAGAAAAAAATTAAAACAAGTTTCGGTCGACCCAGAAGGAGTCTCACAAGAAACCCAGGGTCACAGTAAAATTAGGCTCTTTAAAATAATTAGGAAAACTAATCAGTCCAGCAAATAAACAGAAATGAAGCAGAAGAGAAACGAATCAAAACTGTTTGTGTTTTATTTAAAAATAATAAATATCTGCTGATCTGGTTATGATGACTGCAAAGTCTGAGAACTATTTCTGTGTACTATGTCTGTTCTCAGCAGGTCATTTAACTTTTCTAAGCCCCTTCCAAAATAACAACTAATACAAAACAGATTCTCTTCCTTTCTTAAGAAATTGCTGAAAATGAAAAAAATGGGAGTTGCAGATTTTTAAAAAGTTGATGACAGGAAATATTTTTTCCTTTTTGCCAAAAAATTATGTTTCAAAAGTTAGGCTTTTGTCCCTTCCTTCCCCAAAATCCAGCAGTACAAGAACCTTCAAGTGTGCAAAGGGTGTGATTTGGTTTGTTCTCTTATAGCAAAGCTGAAGAACCTCCCCTTGTTCCAATCAGGGTTGGTTGGTTTGTTTGTGGGTTTTGTTTGTGTCGGTTTAGGTTTTGTTTGTTTGTTTGTTTTTTCAATGAAAATATCTTTTCACTGTAAGAAATAGCTTACATTGAGGAAAAGTTTGTCAGAAAGTTTTCAGCTGAGTCAAACATACAACTATCTCCTCTAGATACAGCCTACTTAACCTTTTGGTTTTGCGAAACTTCCACTGCTACTGCATTAAAAAGTTTGACTCCTGATAGTTTGTTACTTCTTGTGGAAGGTAACAGCTAGAGATATCCTGGCTCCTGTTCTGTTCGCTGTTATAGTGTTATAATGTGGCGCTGTTTCACTGAAGGCACACGATACCATCTTGAATTTAACTTCATGGTTTTTAAAGACCTTTAAGCCAGCTTGGGGAGATACTTTTGGTCAAAAAAAAAAGGATATTTCTTGTAATTTTTCAAGTTGTTTATTGCTCATGAAGTACAGAGCTGTTTTTTTTTCTGTGTGATCACGAGATAAAACGCTGGAACATTTCCTTAGTTTCTATTTGAGCTTATTGCTGCTGTAATTTACAAAGGCCTTAACTCCCAGAACCAAAGGGCTTCCATGTTACTTGGTTTTTATGATGCCCATTATGCTGAGTAGCTTTATGGACTAGTGACTACTGGCACTTCAGTATTTTTCTTTCTATGGTCTAAGTCTGTCTTAGTGGTGAAGATATTTTTTCCTCTCTGTGACAGCTAGATTTTGCTAGACTTAGAGAGAACAAGCACCGTAAGTCCATTGGACTTTCTCTATTCAGCACATTTTACCAATCTTGCGAATTCAAATTAAAACACTGGATAATCACTTAGACATTTAGCAGGTTTAGGAGTGTTGCCTTACCAGAAGGGGAAGGTGCCTCCTCAGGGCTAGGCGGAGCTGGAAGAAAACACAATAACCAAAGTTATTTGTTTAAGCCTAGAACAGAAAAAGGTACTGATAATTGCTCTAATGGTTAGCGTTTTGTTGTTGTTGTTTTGTTGGTTTTTTTTTTTTTTCTGAGAAAGAACACATTTGTCAAACAAAATAAAAGTTTAAATACGATCACAGAATTAAAGACGCTTTGCTGCTCCCAAAAATGAGATGGTGAAAACATGTTGATTCTGCATTTTCAAAACTTCTTTTTTTTTCATTTTGAAAGCTGCAGAACAGTTCAATTTGAAGTTTTCTGGACAAAAGTGTTTCATTTTACATTTCAAAAACTTTTTCTCTTGAGAATGACCTGCATTAAAACCAAGATATTAAAGGGTTTATATTACTAGAAAATAACTATTTTTCTATTTTCAGCTGAATAAAATGTGTGTGGTCTGACCACAATGAAAGTTTCCAGATGATTTATTCAAGCGAGACACCTTAAAAAATATTATTTGTTTGCACTTGTATCCCCTTCTTTTAATTCACTTTTTCAGTTGGTCAGCTGCATAAACCCGATGCCTCATCATTCTACTGGCCATGTTTGTAGGTAATTCAAACGTTAGCTCAGCTGCTTGACATTATTCAAGCATGTGTTATGGTCTCACTCATTTTCCTGAGGAAGAAAACTAATAATTCTTGTTGCATGTGTCCAGCCTTGCCACCAGATCCAGATCTTCCAGCTGCCAGTGTAATTAGCAACTGCCTGTCTTTCATGTGAAAGGGTACATGGCCTGGACTTTGGATCCAGTTGCCGGAGATGAAACTGATCCTGCTTCACAGACCCAAGTGCAAATAATGAAATGAAGTCTCCTGTTCCTCTGGGACAAGGTGGGTCTAGGACGATACAAACCCATAAATAACCAAATGCTTAAAAGCTGGGGAGTCCTCATTATTCATTAATGTCTTCTGCTACTTCTGTGGATATGCTGTGCTGAAGCTTAACAGAGATGTTGTTTTTTTTTGTTTTTTCTTTTAATTTATTCTTCCAATAAAAGCAAGGATCAGTGTGGAACTAAGTGAAGATTTGCTTGAAAAACTGAAGTAATCTCAGTCGATGGTCATATATGGCTTGTCAACAAGAAATGCTGCCCTCAACTCCCTCCCTCTGAATAAAAAAAAAATCTTACCTGATACAATGAGATTAATTTTAGATTTCTGTGTTTCATTGGGACGCTCCCCAGTCTGTTTGTAGATGCAAGTATATACAGCTGTGTCCAATAACTGCACATTGGAGAGCTTTAAGGAAAAGTTGCCGTGCTTCATCTGGTCCAAAAAAAGACTAGTTCTGCCATGGTAACGTCTGTCCTGGTACCTCAGTGAATCTTGCCCATTGTGGAAAAAGTGCACTAAGACTGAGTCAATCTGCCAGTAGAGCATTGATTTGGAAAGGATCAGCTCGCCAGGAGAGGTAGTGGTGCATGGCAAAACGACAGTTTCTCCAACAAACGCGTAGCACGTTGTGTCTGGTTGACCTGGAATTAAAAGAAATAGACAACTTTCTCAGTGCTCAGCAGAGCTAGGGACACCAGGTTTCCTATAATGCGGGTTCATCGTGTCATTCTTGCCTCTCTTCCTCCTCCTTCTGCCCGTGTCCTCCTGCTCGCAGCCAGGAAGGAGGCAGCATATGCCAGGCAAGGCCGAGGGCCCTGGGTGCTCAGTGCCCAGCCAGCTGTGCAGCAGGACAGATGTTGCCATCTGCAAGTTGCCTTCGCTTTGTCAATGTGGGTGCTGCTTGAGCTTCTCTCCTTAGCTGGTGGTTTTTTTCCCAGCTTCTGGGGTTCTTAGTCTTTGAGACCAGGTGTCAGATTTGATTTTAATTAAAAATCGGCCAGTTCACAAAGGGAGAAGGGGATGCAGGGGAGTGAAGACAGGCAGGCAGGATTAAGCAAACTGAAGACTGGCTGAAAAAAGGAGAAATGTGAAAAAGGTGTTATATCAGCAAGAGAAAAGTCCTGCATGAGTTTGGTCTCTCTCAACTCAGGTTCAGGTGAAGATGTTCTTTCTTCCTCTTTTGCTCATTAAGCAAATGTTTATTGCCCATTATTCTGAATAGAGCTACAAGTTCTGTTGATTTCAGGAATATCATTCCTTCACCCACGTGCATCAGCACACATTGCAAACACTCTCGCTCCTAATGGCATCCTGTGGATGGGACTCATCCCATCAGAAATCTCATGTGGAGGCTCACTTCTTCACCTGGACCTGAGCAACCTGACCTAGTTGAAGGCGTCCCAGCTTATGGCAGGGAGTTTGGACTACATGAGCTTTGGAGGTCCCTTCCAACCCAAACTATTCTACGATCCCATGAACTCCCATCAGAGTGGCTCCTGATTTCTAAAAATTGTGCTAGAGCCCCGTCTCCCTTCCACTGCGACATCTTGCAAAAGGTCTGACAAAACAGAGCCTTCTTCTGCAGATCTACCTAGCTGCACTCAGGGCTCTTGCCAACCCTTGTCCCTGGGTCTCTCATGCTCTTCCGTATAGTTATTCTCCCAGTACACCAGAAAGAAGGTCTGTCATTCCCACTTTAGGTAAATGACTTTTCCGAGGCCTTGAGGTGACAGATACTTTGTGTGGGTGACCTGGACATCGGGCAGAGATGTTACCAACCAGTTCGAGGACATGCAAGAAGCGGGGTGCGGGTAGCCTGCTGGTGAACAGACAGGCAGGCAGGGCAGGAGGCCAGGTGCATCTCACACACACTGTTAATTTAATGACTTTGATACTAGTTATTTTTATAAATTTTTACAAGTTAGTTGAAAGTATATTGAAACTTGCACAAATTGGGGAATATCTGACACTATCATGTAAGACAACTCTTACTGGATTGTGGTGTTATATTTTCTAGGGGAAGACTGGGGTGTGGTAGAAGGTTTCTGTGTATTTCTAAAGCATAGAAAACTAGATATTTCCAGCACAGAATGTGGGCTTAAATTAGCATTTTGACTAAACCTGTTTCATAAAATGATTTTATAAACAAAATGCAGATGAATTAATTTGGATGGAAAAGTTTCATCCCCTGCAGGGAGCAGAACAAAAGCAACATTAGTTTGCAGTTGAGCCAGCAAGAAAAGCTAAAATTCACTGTGAAACAGCTTAATCTGTTTTCATGGCCAAAGTTCTGTGAAGCATAAGGGGTAAGTAATCAGACTAAATATGGAAATAAATGTTTTTGGTTACAGTGTGGTCATTCCTGTGTTCTAGGTCTGCACCAGCCTGGTGCATAAATTGGGCTAAAGACTGAAGAGAGTCTCAGTTCCCCCTCGACGTCACTGACATCAACCAGGGCTCTACTTTTTGTGTGCTGAGGCCTCTGTTTCTATATTTATCAGTGTCTGTTTTGAGGCTTGTTTGGAGTCACATTGCGTCCATCCAGACAGACATAAAAGCAGAAGGAAAAGTACAATTCAGAGAGCTAAATTGCAGAGCCAAGCAAGTGTCTTGAATTACAACTCTTTCACCCGATATCTGCTTTCCTTAGTTTTTCCGATTTTTCAGCTGAAAATCTGGGTCTGCTTTTGCCTGACAATGTGAACTTTTGCACACGTATCCCCGGTGCTATTTCTAGTTGTCAGTGGAATGAGATTCCACCTGCTGTGCTGAGAACTCAACAATTTTCACTCTGTATCAGTCACTGACCAGGTTTTGCTTCTCAAGGGGAACCTGAATTACAACAGTATCCAAACAATGGTCTTATAATAAAGCTCAGCTCCACTGCACTGTACCCTTACTGCCACAGCATGTATGGACCTACCCTACAGTCCCCGAGGAGGTTGCCTGAACCCTGCAATTAGTGACATACCCAGGCAGGGCCATCGCCAGCTGAAGAAGGGCAGGAAGGGGATGGAGCAGCCTGAGATCCATCCCTGAGCCATTTAGGACAGGGAAGCCCAGTAAGGCTGTGCTCAGCAGAGTCTCTCTGAGGCAAGGCCATGTCTGAAAGCAGACTGCAGTTACGGTGGCCGTGCTCAGCTAAGCACAGCAGGGAGATGAGCATGCCTGAGGCTGCTGCAGGTGTTTTGGAAGCCCTGGAAGAATCGTAGAATAGTTTGGGTTGGAAAGGGCTTTCAAAGCTCATCTAGTCCACCCCCCCTGCAATGAGCAACGACATCTTCAACTAGATCAGGTTGCTCAGGTTCAGGTGAAGAAGTGAGCCTCCAGAAGAGATTTCTGGTGGGATGAGTCCCGTCCACAGGATGCCATTAGGAGTGAGAGTGTTTGCAATGTGTGCTGATGCACATGGGTGAAGGAAAGATAATCCTGAAATCAACGAAACTTGTAGCTCTATTCAGAATAATGGGCAATAAACATTTGCTTAATGAGCAAAAGAGAGAGAAAGGGTGTTGATCCTACCTCCTGATTGTGATCACTTCTAAATTTGATAGTGCTCTTAGGAGTGCATCTGTTTCCTTTTTGGCTTTTAATTCTTTTTCTGAAGATGAAGGACAGCAGTGCCCAGCACACCTGAGCCTAGCATAACGGTTCCTTTCCTACATAATCTGGTGTGTAAACCTTGTAACATCTGTGGTGACTCTACACACTCATGGTGTTCAACCCACCCCGCCCTACTCTGCCTTCACCTGGTGAAACGAGGGCAGCAGGAGGCAAAAAAAGCAGGCTTTGCTGCAGTTGCCTGGAACAAGAACAGGTGACTGAAACCTGTCTATAATGAGTTATTTAACAGAGCCTGCAGCTGCATGGGAGCTTCTTAAGATGGGAAGAAGAGACTTCTGGGTACAAGTCAAATTAGCGCCGTTAGGAAAGCCAGCTTTCAGAAGAAGTTGGAAGTCATGCTGAAGGTCGGTGATGTTGTGTTAAGCTTCTTGCTGAGTCTATTGAGGTATCAAGAGGTGTGGAAGCAAGGGGCTGCCTGGCCAGCAGACTGAAGCTGCTGCTGGGTGTGTGAAGCAGGGCGGGTGGCGCTCGTTGGATCTGCCTGGTAAGCTTTGTGTGTGCAAGGTGCAGTTCTCTAACTTGGAAGAAACATGTGTTGGAACATAGCTTTCCCTTGCAGTTGTAAGACTCAAATATAAAGTGAGATGAGGTGGTGGTGATGTTGTTGTTTTTTGTGCGTGTGTGCGCGCATTTTAAATGTTACCTAAATGTTTCAGGTTATTAAGGTGAAGTTGAGTGTGCTAATTTAACCAATCTCTAAGATTTCTACAGTGACAAAACACTGCTGCTTCAGTATCCAAAGTGTGGTACAGAGAAGATCACAAAGACTGGGCTTTTTTGTTCCCCCTCCTTTCCCCTTCTGAAGATGCTCTAGGGTAATTATCTTTGTTAATTAATTTTACATTGTTTGTACTGGAGGAACCTGGGATGTCAGTAGGTGATCTAGAGTTTATGCCTTGTGGAAAAGGGCTTGGGAGTGGAAAGCTCTTGAGTGTTTCTCTCAAGTTTGCTCTGATGATATCAGCTCAGTTCTGACAGTAGATAAAGTAGTTTAATAGTGGAAGTAACGGCTTAAGCAGAAAAACGTTTCAGTGTTAGGAACAAGGCAACAGGGAATTTCTCGTGCTTCTAAGTACTCATGAGCTTAAACTGAAATGTGTTATCTTGACAAAGTAATGTTGCATGATTCCTTACAAGCTCATGTCTTGTCTATGTGCAAAAGTATCTGGGGGAGGGTAGGGGGCTGTTTGCAATCCCAGTTGCTTGCCCAGAAATGCTGAATTGAATTCCTTTATTTTAGGAAGCAAAGAGTCAAAGGGTGGTCACTCAGATGGCTCTGCATGCTTGCAGGTGCACTCACACTACTCTGAGAAGACATGTGAAAATTTTCCTTGAAAACATCAGTTGTGCTTCTAGAAGGGAGAGGGAGACTAGTTCTAGATAAAGTGTAACCTCCTGAATCACCACAGCACCTGGTAAAACTGAGGCACTTTTGGGCAAAGAAAGGAGTCTCGACCACACACAGAGGTTTTAATATTGCTGAATTTAAGCGTCAGATAAGGACATTACAGGGAGGTGCCCCTGCAGCTTGTATAAAAGCTCCCTCACTGGCACATATTAGTGTATCTTCTGCATAGGGAAGACTATGTCTAATCTATACATAATGTCAGAAACCCAACTCTGCTAGAACTTGGCAGGGCATGTGCAAAGATGCAGGGAGAGACACTGCTGCTGGGCTCCAGTCCTTTCACTTGCCTGGTTAGGCCTCTAGCAAGTGCAGCAACTTAATAAGTTTAAATACAAAAAGAGATGCAAGGCATTTGGGGGTTTGTCAAGGAAGAGATTCCAAGTCATGCTTAATATTATGGGAATAGTAACGTATTTTTAAGGATGTGGGCAGAATAAACTTTATAGGTAGAGATTTGTGGGCTTGAAACCACTTCTTTCAGATACAGAGGTTTATCTGAAGGTTATTGCAGATACTTGCAAAATTTGGGCTGTGATGAAAGACATTCAAAGCAAAGCACATATCTATTCTGTTTCACTCCAAGATTATCAGTTTGCAGTTTGTGCATTCGCGTATGAACACTTCCACAAATTCCTAGATGTGTATTATAGTATATTTACCTCTGGGTAGAGATGCAAACAGTAAGCAGGCAACCATCCAGAGAAGAGTCTCCCTAATAAAGTGAGAGAGAGAAATGCCAAATGCTTTGTTAGAACACTAGAGCAGAGATCAAGGACCTTTTCTCTAGCATAATTTATGCCCTGTTTTGCAACTCCCTCATCTGCAAAGAGAATCTAGATTCACAGTTGGATGGGTTAGAATCCCTGTCTTGTTTGGGTCTGGATCGTATCTCCTGCCTGTAGATCTGAGGTTTCTCAGGGGTTGTAATGCGATGGGGCTTCAGTCACGAACACCAGACCCATACTTCCCCTTGCATTCTCATGTGGACAAAATTAATTGCATACACATAGCCAAAGTTTGCTCTTGAGATTATTTTCTGTTGGCAATTAAACACAATTTTCTCGGCTCCTCAACTTCAACTGCTTTGCAGGACAAGAAAAGTGTAGCTTACCACTTCATTTTTGTGTCTTCCCAGCCCTTAGGAATCCCTCACTGTTGTGAGCTTCACCAGGTGCTCCAGCTGCTACTTCTGTCTCTGCAAAAGAGTGAAAGACTCTTAATTTTTGTTGCCATAAGCATTTCTCCAGAAGTGGATAGGTTATTTACTAATACTTCGTTTATTGTGGTTCAGTCTGTTTTCTTTCACTCTGTGTATATAATACAGTGTCTTATTATGTGCAGTCACTGTATACACTCTCTGTATTATATACACAAGTGTGTATTTATGCTCTCAATACACTCTTACAATACACAGAGCATACTTATTTTCACGTGTAGGCTGGATGTGAGTCACAAGCCATGCACTGATGAACCTTTTCAACCAGTGAAGGGATTCAGGCTCTGTAGTCAGCTGAGATCAAAGGTGTTGAAACATAATGGGTATTATATTTATCAAGAGGTGTAGACACCATCCCTCAGAACGCCAAATATTTTACCACCCAAACTGCGTATCTACCAACAAAATACAAACACGACTAATAAGCCTATAAGGAAAATGCTGCTTAGAAGAACTTATTTGAGGAAGCTGTTAAATCATGTACTTTGTCAAAGCCTGGGGGGAGTGGGAGGGAAAGGAACAGAGTCGGGGAGGAGGGAAGAATGTGGTGTGTTTGGCTTCCTCTCCCTGTCCTCATAGCATCTTGTAGCTTAAGAAGTACAAATATCTGAGTGACTGTTCTTCACCAGTGTGCCCCAGAGATAATGCTGATAGCGGAAGTGGTGGTTTAGCCAAGGTCCTCTTCCCTTCCTCTTGAGGCAGCTCTGTCTGGGGAAGATGCTGGTGATGTTCTCCTGCCCATTGCTTCTGGTGCAATGGTGCTTCCTGGGGTGAGCAAGGTCCAAGAGCTGTATTTCTGTGTTTCTTCCTTTCTCCTCTGGGCCAAGCCCTGGTTAGACTTGGTTTGCCAGCCCCTTCCTGATACTCAGTGCAAGCCACCTGCCATCTTTGGCTTCTTTGACATTAAAGCCAGTGTGTCCAGCATGTTTTTGATGAACTTCTGTGGTTGCCTTCCTCCCCTTCGTAATTGTTATTGTTTCAAGCAAGGGTGTAAATTTATGCTAAGTGAACTTGTTCCACGTTTCCTGCCTCCCCGTCTTTTGTAAATGAAACTGAGATGCTGATGGGGCCACTCTTATCTGCCTGACTAGTTCTCCTTGGCACCCCGTGGAGCTTGTCCTCTCAGATTTGTACAGATCTTCCACTCCACATAGGCTTCTCTGCGAAAACATCGGGAGCAAATTCATCCTGTGGTCTGGCCTGGCACTGGGACAACAACAAAGTGCATCTGGAGGGACCTGGGCTCCACAGCAGGTTGCTGTGAGGCAGCAGAGAGGTGGAGGGCAGCCTGGCGGCTGGTGCTCTGCAGCCAGGCTCTCTGGCGGTACCGCGCCCACTCCATCTGCAGGTGAAGGGTGTTCTTATGATATCTTCCTATGCAGAAAGAACCAAAAATGTGGTAGGCATGGCCAGCTAACAGGACTGTGTAAAGGTGCGGTAATGGCAGACAGGAATGACCCAAAAGTCAGAGCTCCTAGAAGTGATGTCGTTCTCTGAGCAGTTGGTTGTTTTCCAACAGTTTTGATACTGACTTGAGAACCACACAGAGGTGGTTGTTCCAGCCCAGCTGGCTTGTTTGCATCTCTGGCTTTGTCTGGTTTAATCCCACGGAGTTCCTGTCAGGTTTGTGGTTCTCACAAATGCCTGTACAAGTCTTGGACTGGGGTGGGGGGAAGTGGGATTGGACCTGAAATAACAAATTGCACGTGAATGTTGAGCTCTCATTCATGTGCTTTTGTTACTTCACTACTGAAGTTTAAGTTTGTGCATAAAGGAGGACCAAAGTCTTTGTTTTAGGAAGCAATATCTAGCAGCAGGAATGCTTCAGACTGGTCTAGCTGTAGCACTTGACCTTCAATTTAGCTTAATTCAGTGCTGTTTAGTTGAAATATTTCTGGCTTGAGCTGACTCTACTTGGAGGAAAGATGTTTACACTGAGCCTCCAGAAGGATTGTTCTCAGTGCACTGAAGTGGAGATCTGTTCCTGGCTGTGCAGTTCAGCTGGTGTAAGATGTTTCAGTCACCACATGGCTCAATATTTAAAAGAATTAGTTTCTATTTGATATTGCACATCTGTATATTTTTTCTTATCTCTCCTCCTTTAAGTGCTGGCTTAAATTAAATGGAGGTTTAGAAAACTAAGAGGTTTTTTTTCAAATTCAAAAGTTGATCCATTTACTACTCATTTTAATCTAACAAAGGAATTACTTAAGACTTTTGTCAGAGGTTAAAACAATTGACTGAGTAAGGCTTTGCAATGAAGAATCACTTCCTGAAGAATGAAACCACTAATTAATAACTTTTTAGCATGCTAACTTACCTGAAATAACTAAGGCATGTGATGTGCTTAGAGCATATAATTAAATTACAAAACTCATAGCTTCTTGGCAATGTCTCTGTCATCCAAATTTTGTGTCGTGTGAGGCCATCTACTGAACATATTAGCTCAGCCTGCAATAAAATTAAATCAATCAAGTGGGCAAGTAACCAAATGGTTCCCAGGGCCTCTAGAATAGAAGGACTTTGTATCCCAAAGTAAACTTATTCAAGTTGTCTCTTTCCAGTGCAGGAGGGTTGAGGGTGAGAAAAGGTTTAAGTGTTACTGTTGAAAGCTTTATGCTCTTGGAGCACTCAAACGTTTCCTTCAAAGTAAGTTAAGAAAACTGTATTCTCCGTGAGTGCTCTGTTAACCCTGGAAATAACAGTGGTGTGGTACATTAAGGACATTCCTTTGTGAGCAGCCCTGTGGGTCAGGACAGCTGGGACTGCAGGATGGGGGAAAATGTCTTGGACAGAGATGCTGTGCATGAGCCAGGGGACCATGTTGTGTGCAGATGTGTTTGTTTGTGGTTGCGTGTTTTTGGTTGTGGGGTGGGTGTGTGTTTGTTTTGTCTTCTGTCTCCCCTATTGCGTTAAACCTTGCTCTGAATTCTGTGGGCAGCTGTTTGGTCATCAGTGACAGTGCAGCTGGAGTGTGACCTACCTGGGATCGTACATCAGGCGGCAGTTCTGGCGGCTGAGCAGCCAGGTTATGGTATCAGAAAAACAATTGGTTTGAGTGGTCAGCTCAGCTTTGGCTTATAGCCACAGTGCGCCTGTGTACTGTCACTGCAAAGAGTGATCAGTTTGGGATCTAGACCAGAAGGGGCTCAGGAACTGAACATCTAGCAAAGGGTTGTGAGAGGCTGTTATGGGACGATGAGTTGAAGGTGCTGGGGAGGGAGGGAAATGCTGAGCCGGAACCCTTTTGACATGGAGGATGTACCTCTGTGTAGTGACCACAAATTGTGACACTGATTTAGAAGTTGCTGTGAACTAAGTGGATGTAACAACTTGGATATTACATTGAAGGGACTGATTTGCTTGCCAGTTCTCCCACCTCTTTTGCCAGCCTTTGGTACTGGCTGAGTAACACAGGTAATGCAGCTGGGCACTGAATGAATGGTGATACAAGTTGGAACAGGCACCAGCTGGAGAATTACACCAGTAATTCTCAAAGGGTTAGCCAAAATCACCTAGCAGATGAATGAAGGCTGCTGCCAAGAAAGAAACTGCTGGTTTTCCACCTGGCAAGGCTTTGTGACTTAGTCATTGCTAGTTTCTTGAAGTGATTCTCCCCTGCCTTTGTATATCTTTGGCTTTTGGGAACAGATTTGTGCTAGCTGACTGTTACTGATCCTTGTAGGAAGATGAGCGAACCTTTCTCTCTGACTTAGTGGAATCTTGAGAACACCCTGAGCAGAGACATGTCACCTTACTATTACTTATCCACATCAAGGCAATTGTTATTTCTTCAGATGCTTTCTGCTCATGTCACCATACAGTCCTTTTACCTTAATAGCTAGTAGAAAGTTAACATGTGAGCTCGCAAGCAGAAATTATGGTCTGGCTTCTTAGAGAGTGTTTTTATGATGCAATAATCTGTACCGAAACTTAGTGATTGCTTCTGATCTTATCTGAAAGTAACCCGTAAACAAAATGACACGTCATTTAGAGACCTGTTCTATAATTAGTTCAAGGAAAGGTACTTGTCAGTGAGGAACATGCTGGCATGTATCTGAAAATGACACTGGCTTTCTCTTTCAGGGTTTTAACTTTCGAAATAAATGAACCTAATTAGAAAACAATTTTCTGGGGATTTGTGGGCAGTGTCAGGCAGTGTTTCTGTAGCTAACTGCTCTGTGATTCAACCTCTTAGCTTAAGGCAGCTGGAAGAAACGCCCTTTGCCTCCTGGGGGAACGTCTGGAGCTTCAGGCTGCAAAATGTGCTGAGTCTTGGATTGGGATCCTTATCTTCAGGTGCACTGTAGCAAACTTAATGCACTTGTGAGGGCAGCTGGTCTGGCTTTCATGTTTGTTTTAGCACAGTTTATAGCTGTTTAAAACTCTCTGAACTTGTCCTTATCTGCTGTGCGCTGGAGCGTTGTGTACTCTGTCCACGCTCCCCCTCTTCCCTCTCTGTGCTCCAGTCACAGCACCTGAGCTGTGGAGGTGGCGTGAGGTGGGTGGGGTGCTGCCTTTGGGCTTGCTTTGATTCCCCACGCAGCTGGAATTTCCTGCTGCCTGTTCGAGGCTTATCATGGGACACAACTGGGCTCTGGGCATTGACAGTTTGTTATCAAAGGCGTATCTAATCAGAAAAGTTATTCCTTTTCAGGAATAAAGAATGAATGAGTGATGGTACACGACTTGCTCCCAGTGGAAAGCCGTACTCCATGCAGAGTACTGCAGCAAAAACTTACACACCTTCACCTGGTTTTGAATAAATACTTTTTGTTAATGAGGAATATGTCCACGCATATAGAAATAAATCATGTGGGAGAAACAGAAATTTACAGTTTGTCTGATTAGAGTTTCCTGGATTCAAACACACAAACACCTTCCCGAACGTTTCAAAGAAAATGGCAAAACTCTGGATGTGTTTGGACAAACAGGGAGTTTGTATGAGCTAGCACACTTGATAAACTGGAAAGCTCAGGAAGCCGGACTTTATTCTTGATTTCAAAATAACCTTTCTAGTATCTCTCAGACTAAACTGAAGTTGTTTATGGCTTTGCAAAATGGGAAGGATTTGGGTGGCTCAGGGGACTGATGCTAAATATGGTACGTTTCATTTCGAGTTTCAAAAGGAAGCACACTCTTGGTACACAAGTGAGCAGAATTCAACACTGATCAAATGATGCTCCAGTCCTGTGGGTATTTGGTGGTTTCATGCTATGTTTGGTCTGAATTCTCAGGCAATCAAGATTCATGCCATCTGTATTTCCAGTTGTCATTTCTGAGGAATTTCATATCTGTCATCTGCTTGGGTCCCTTGGGTGAAGGTTAATCCAGTGACTAGAAGGATGTCTGCACGCAGGTCAGAGAGGGATGTTGTGTCCCTGGGGTCTGCATTAGGCAGTTTTGCTCAGCAACTGTCGAACTTGCAGTAGTGGGCTCTCATCCTGCTCTCTTAAAACATGCTTTGTCCTCTGTGGAACATAATCACTAAACTAGCACAGAAGTTATGTTTTTCAAGAGAATGCTGCTGCTGTGTAGAATGGGAAAGCTTCTTGACTTGAGGAGTGATTTCTGCCATTTAAATCCCTAGCGAGTGTTCTGAATCCCACCTATCCCTGTCCTGCACACCAGTAGGTCCTGGCTTTCCGAATGCTGCAGATTTGGTGTTGTCTGAGTGGAAGCTCAGGAAGCACAGCCCAAGGAGCTTATGGTGCATCCCATCCTTTGCCTGGCCTTGTGGTTACTGGGTGAGACTTATCCCTTGTGACTAGTGGTGTGCGGTGACCTCATGCCCTTTTATGGAACTTCTGAAGAGAAACCAGAAAGTAATTGTTCCTTTTTGTGATGTCTTTCTGACAGCTCCCCCAGAAGTTGTTCTTTTTCTCAATTCCTTTTTATTCTTCTGAGAGTTTCCACTGCTCTTTATATGCCAGCTCAAAAAATTTTTTTTTTCTCTTTTGATGAAGAAATTCTTCTCAAGAATAAACAGCTGATATACTGCAGCCTTTAAGAAATAGATCACAGGTGACAACTCAGAAAGAGGGGAAGGTTCCTTTAGCTGAATCAATATTGTATTTTTTTTCTGATTTTGGTTCTAGTACTCTCTGGATGGCGTTTTGTTTTACTGTTGTTTAACCCTTAAAGATAGATTAAAACGTTATCACGGAAATAAGGACTTCAATTTTTCATTTTTTACTGTGGGCTTTTTCCTCTGGCGTCTGCTCAAACTGAGCCTTGAATCAGTGCCGTTAACTGATTCTGCAGCACCCTATTCAACAACCAAACAGCTCAGCTGATGCCTAGATTTTTTTTGTCTTAGACACGATTGGGTTAACTGATGTCAGTAAAAATGTTTGTTGGATTTATACTACACTGATCAATACTAACATTTCTGAAGTGGATAACCTGAAGCTATTTGTGAAAAATGAGACCTGGGTTTGAAGACAGAGATGATCCAGCTTGGATTACTAGTGCCACTTTGGAGCTGAAACCTCAGCATCTATGGAAGTGGCTCTCAGTGGGTGCCTACTTATAGCCATAAGTTCTAAAAAGTTTAGTCAAGATTTCAAGTTCTTGCTGGCCATAAGATGAGGAGAAACTTCTGTAGGCTGTGTTGGGGTAGGAGAGAAGATGGATGAAATAAAGTTCTCTCTCCATCATTCCTCCAGTTCTCTCAGGTACCTATTTATTTTTTTTTTTCTGTCTTTAGCCAGTATATGAAATGACATGAACCCCTGCATATAGCACTTCATAAACCAGATATAGGCAAGAAAAACCAAAATAGATTGAAATATATGGGAAGTTCTTGCATATTATGAGTGTTATCAGGTGTTTCTTCTTGCTTTTCTATGTCTGTCTCATGGCCTTTCCCTCCGACTGTAGTTACAATTTGGTTTAAAGGGTTTTGTGCAATCTGGATTAGAAATTTCCTATGTGAAATCTTTCTCATTGAAGGACTGCATCATCAAATGCTGACGTTAAATCTGTTACTTGTAGAAACATCCCTATGCTGAAATATTTCCACATACATTAAGCTTCTGCAAAGAGTTTCCAGCGCCATCGTTCAGCATGCTAAGCTCCACAACTTGCATCCACATTGGAAATATCACGATTATTTGAACTCTTCCTTTGTTATTAAGACCCGGCAGAAGGACAAGGACTCCCCAGTACATGCACAGTAACACATGTACAGAGCTGGTTCAGGCTTCTTGGAAAAGCAGGCTAAAGAGGGTATTGCTGCCAGGGATCACGGAAGGATGGAGCAGGGCTAGCGGCTGGCAGACAGACAGGTGACACGGGGCGCTGCCTCCTGCTACCAAGTGATGGGCACAGCAGGAGCAGCCACTGCCTCCTGCTTCCCAGCTCCAGCCAGCCACCAGCCCTCTGGTTCAGCAGGGATCTTGGTGATTTAAGTGTTTTGCCTGATCCTCAGGCTGGCACTGCTGTCCTGCAAAAGCTGCAGCAGGCATCTGGTCTGACCTCTACTCTCTGCCTGGCACCTGGAGTATCTCAGCAGCCTCTAACTTCTTCTTCAGTGACTTGCAGCTGATAAATCTCTAAAAGCTGTGATTCCTTTGAAATTTGTTTTCTGTTCTACCTGTACAGTGTCTTGTCAGAGCAGCTGAAGGGCCACAAAACTTAGGGAGGATATAACTTGATAATAATTTAGTTACTGAACACAAAGCAAGAACAGTATTGAGATAATTATATTGTAAAGCTCCAGTGCAGAAAAAGTAACCTCTTTTTAAATAGACAAACTATCAGAATCTAGTGTAATAATTTTGTAAATATTTGTGGTGATGGCTTTAGTTGTCTTGCTCGATATCTTATCCATTTTACAAGTGTGCTTTCTTTTTTCTCTTCAGTTGGTAGTTAACTTTCACACTAAGCCAGGATTATAAAACCCCCTTAGTAAATGTCATCAGTCCAAAGAAGGAAAAAGGAAAGCTCCCTCCCTTTGAACTTTCAAATTTGTATAGTAGATAAAGCCTGGTCACAAGGGAGAGGGAGAAAGGGAAATTCTGGGGGACTTTCCTAGGAAGCAGAAGGCTCAAGAGACTGCTTTGAGCTTGTGGGATAGTCAATAAAATGTCTTTATTGCTTTGGGTCAATGCCTTGTCTAGGAGGAAGTATAACACTAATGCCGGAGAATTTCCATTCTCCAAAATTACTTTCCAGTTCAATACTGTGAGAGCAGGGAAAATCCTGGCTTGCAGATGCTTACTTTTGTTGGCAACTGTTGCCAGCAACAGGCTCAGGGACTACCAGTTGCTTTTCTGGATTGTGAGTCCTTTCCCCTTCTAGCTATTTTTAATTTGCATATTGTGGAAACAGCCTTTCTTCAAGACAAGGTGATGTTTTTAGTGATACATACATGTAATTTCACTGGGATACAATTTTTTTCTCTATCAGACCTGTTACTAGACAATACATCTCCCTGACTTGTGACCCTGCAATTGGTTGGATTCCTGTTTCCTGACAAGTGAGAAAAGAAAGAAGGTTTGATAAAGGATAAAGTTCAGAAAATATTTATTATTGCTCTCCAGGAAGGTGTTAAGTATTCATCAACAAAGTGGTGAGCTTCACAGTTAAATGGGACTAATTAGTAGCCAATGCTGTTGTAGTTGCTGCATTGTACATGGAAACGCTGGGAATAGTGGGTCTGAAAATAGAAGCTTGGGATGCCAGGATGAGAGGGAAAAAAAGAAACTGAGGTTAACCAAGGCTCATGTAACTTGTCTTGGCTCTTCTCCAGAGAATGATATTAACTTGTGACTGAGCTGACCAAGCCCCATGCTGAGCACCTCGCTGAGGGTTTGTACGCCTAGAAGACAAACTCTGTGGCAATGGCTCCTCTGACCAAGAGGAACCAACTGAATTGAATCACATCCTGGGTTTTTCTGCTAAGCTACAAAATGCAGTCTGAACATGCTTATAAGCAACCCTTCCTCATAAAGTTTTTACAGATATGGAATATGTCCTGGGGCCAATCAACAATTCATTTACTCCCTGCTGTCAGAGCTACTGAACTGAAAGAAGCTAGTCCGTGCCTGAGCTGGTCTCTCTAGAAGCATTACTCTGTCAAAGCAAAAGTGAAGGTGTCTGGGGTTTATTCATGGTTTGTTTTCTTTTAGTTGTTACAAACAGACCTGCAGCTGCAGTTTGTGAGAACTTTTGAGGAGGATGGAACGGTTTATAGAACAAGTGCCCCTGAGAGTAACTCGCAGCATGCCACCAGTACCACCTGTGCCCTAACAAAGTATCTCTGTTCCTGCATGTTTTGATGGCACCTTTTCTTATGCAAGGAAGAACAGGTAAGTGTAGCAAACGTAAATAACTAAGAAGAGTTATTCCGTTCTCCAGGAGCCCATCTTAGCTTTCTCCACACTTACCCACTGAAAAGCACAAAGTCCTTGTGGAGTACTTGGTACTAGTAAAAAGATTAAGTCCTAGTGGTTCAAGGACTCTTGAACCAGTGACAAAGATAAGGCTGACAGTTGCCAAATATTGCAGATTTAAACCTGCATCCCTCCTCCCAGTGGAGTGGCCTTCCCAACTCCTGCTTTTTGAAAATGCTTACAAAGCTGAAGCCTACACAGTCTTTTAAACCTATTATGAGAGCAGAAAGTTTCTAGTTGTTACAAGCACAGGAATGTTAATGTCCAGTTAACTTCTGTCCAACAGAGACAGACACAAATAAGATCCTGAATGGGGCACTTAAAAGCACCTGTAAGCACTTCATGCTTGTTTTGCTAAGCTGTAAATAGCTGTTCCAATGAGATGTACAAATGATGCAGAGCTAATGTGATGTACATATGATACACAACATAGAATTGTGTTCAGATGCCCAAGTTATTTTGCCTAGGTATTGGAGGACTCTAGACTACTGGCTTGATAGCTGAGGTAGATGTCTGAAGGACAAGTCTGCCTTGTCTGAAGAAAATAACTTGAACAATTAATTTATGTAAGTAGGAAAAAGAGTGGGGATCATAAGCACTTCCTGCAGACCCCCTACTCTGGAATATTTCTCAATCTTCCTAAAGCTTTCAGATTTTTTTTGTTAGTGCTTGGTTCAGATCTAGTTCAGCCACATCATTCTACAATCTGAAGTGCCAACTCTCAAGCATTGTAAGCATGATCAGGTCTTGCCTCGCTCTTGTCGCACCAGAAAAAGCATTTTTTCTGTTATCAGTGCAATAGCATTTCATTTTTTACCCCTGTCTGTAATCACGACCACACAGGGAGGTGCTGGGTTCTTTTCAAAATTACAGGCTTGGGGTCTGGAAGCAAATAAAGCAACTCCTTTTCTTCAAAGCACTCTGAAAGCCCACTTGTGTTTGCTTCCTGTAGATGTGTTTCTGTTCAGAACTGTGGCACAAGAAAGAAGTGGCATCTTCTTAGTTACTGTTTTCTGACAACAGTACCCTATTCTTCCTACAGGCCTGTGTGTGTACAATTAATTTTCACCCACTGCCTGGTCTCTCTTCTAGGTGTGTGTGGGGAACCTACTGCAAGTTGTTTCATAATTGTTAACTGTGCATGTGTCTTGATGTGGGAGGTGTGTGTGTTTTCCTTTTTCTGTGGTGGTTCAGTGTTCCGGTTTTCATGCTGAAAATTGCAGGACTTCAACAAAGTTTCTTGTGAACGATTTCTAGGTGAGGGCTGTGCTTGGTTAAAGCACCACTCTTGTAGAACTGGAAGATGACTCTCAGCTCTATTTGGGGTGTGTTTGTGGGGTTTTTTTGTTTGTTTTTAAAAATCCAAACACACTTCCTCCAATTCCTTCTCTCCTCCTTTCTCCAGTGGACTACTTTGTAGTAGAAGTGTCTGTTCCCAGAAGAAAGCAGAGGAACTGTGTAACGTGGAAGACCCAATTTTGTATACTCACATTTCTTAGTGCAATGTCTTTTATGACTTTTCTATTGCAAATCAGCACTGGCAGCCTTACAAGCTCTCCTCTTCACAGGGCATAACATATTTTCTTCCCCCCCTTTTTCTCCTTTAATATTCTGCTTCATAAGGCACCTGGCTCCTGGCTTATGCACTAACATGTTTTGAACTGATAATGGGTTAGACTTTATTCCCTTCTCAACAGTGACTCTAACAGCTCTACCACAGCTGAGATAGTGAGAAAACAAGCTGAAGTTTTTGGACCCAAACTCTGTTGGATCCAATTTCTGTTTTGAAGCGATAACTTCCAATGTGCTTGGGGCAGTAATGTTGCGTAGGACAAGTTTCGAGTTGTTAGAGGCGAAAGCAGAAACCACCACCCCAAGCCTAGGAAAATTGTGAGAAACCACTTAACTGCTAGGCTAGACCACATAGTTTCTCTTCTCTCCTGTAGCACAGAGGATGACTGTAGTGCCAGAGATGGTACAATTTAGCCATGCAATGTAGTGATGGGGTTGAGGCAATGCAACAAGACAGAGCACTCCAGGATCACACAAGATATAGCTAAGGATGACCTGGACTAGTGTGCAGTGGCAACCCAGTGCTAGGAAAGGCCTCAAGTGGAGCTTTAGGAGGTGAAAAACGTGTACGTTTAACTTATGTACCCCTCACACCTCTGATTCTTAAAGTTAGCAAATGCTAATTGCTATTCTGACTTGGGCAATGTTTGCGTTCCTGCTCTGGCTTTTCTCCTAATTAGCTAACGTAGGCAGTAAGAGTTTACCTTGTGCAAGACTACATGAATTGTGGATGCTGTGGGAAGCAATGTAAGCCTGGCCAGTATTTGAGATACCCATGCTATCCCTCAGTAGTTTTTCCTGTTGTTACTGCTGGAGATGAAGAACTAGGTTGGATTTGTATGATCCAGTGGGGCAATTCTTATTTGGGCAAGAGATGCAGAGTCTAATTCTCATACTTGTCTTAAACACAAGGAAAGAAATAACCAGGACAGAGAGACTAGGAAGTCCAACTGATGTTGCTACAAAAGCAATACAGGTGATAATACAAAGGATGCTTGAAGAACGGAAAGTTAACAGCAGTTAAGTTGGAAATGCTTTGCCTTGGATGTTGTATTCCCTAGTAGAATGGCTCTGTCAAGGGAAGACAAACTGTTGTTTCATAACTGCTGGAAGAAAACTGCACAAAAGTATGTGGAATAGGCAAATAAATTCTGCAACGGATTATTGATCTCTTGCTGTTAACGCTTTTGCTCTCTAACACAAATTCTCTGGACTCTTACAGGAGTTGACTTTACAAGGCTGTCTTGGTTTTGCACCAACAAACAGTGCTAGCAGTGTTTTAAAAGTGCTAGCAGAATCTCTCTTTTTTTTTTTCTGACTTTGGAAAGACTCGTCAAAGTGCTGCAAGGGATGCTGGAGAGAAGAGACAGGAATTAGACAGGTGTTTTGCTTGATCACATAAGCCTTACTTTTCTTAAGAAACCAGGTTATGGACTGTTAATTGCATCTTCATACAATTGACTGATAGTGATCTTTCTGGATTGTGAGAGGTCAGAAAAGATAAGGCAGTCCTTAACCTTAACAAATAATCAGTTTCCATATTGGGTTCTCATCTTTATAGCTTCCAAGAACTATGTGAGGGATAAAAGTCTGAATCAACTTTATAGAACTCTGCTGTAAAGGCAACTTGTAGGGTAGGTAAGGCAGGCTATGCCTACACTAGGACAGCAGTATATAGGTAGCTGCTATAATCTCTTTTCTGTAATCAAAAGTCCACCAAACTTCAGCATCTCTGACACTGAGAAACTTAACGGAACCTTGATATGTTTATGCTGGTTTAAGCGTGTTGGTAAGTAATGGCTTGAAAAGAAAGAGGAGCAGCTTGTGCAAAACCACAAGATTTCACGTTGTGAAAGATCAGCCTGATTCCTCTGTGGTTCTGCACTTTCAGTGCAGGAAACTCCCTGTGAAAGTTTAGGTAAACTTAGTTTACAGTGTATTTTCAACCGGCCTGGAAGTTGAGGGTGTGAAATGCACACCCCAAATAAGGCTTGCAAATTCAGCAGTGCATTGCACTGACCTACAGTTCAGCCTCTAGGCCTCACCTCTGCCACTGAGGAGGTAAGCTTTGTGAATGGATTAGATTATCAGCCTCAGGAATCATAGGTGTAGTCAACATCTTTGCAATCGATGAAATAAAGCAAAATATTCTGAAGTTTTGTAGGTATTTAGTCCTGCACAATGGGTCTCTTCACTGAATCCCTGGCTCTGCAAACAGCAGCCTCCTTCAAGGCACAGGAGGCAGCTGCCTAGGGCAGTGGTGTGCAAGGAGCAGCTAGAGACACTAAGGTAGAAGGATTGATAGCTGCTGTTTGAGGAAAGTGTGGTAGAAGACGGAGACAGCTTTTCTGCAATCTTACTTTACCCTTTTCCATCCCTTCCTCCTCTCCTTTGCTATATAGTAGCAGGAGTGACCGAGCCCTTTCGTATCCAAAAGAGCAACATTTAGCTTCACTAGTGCTGTTAAGTCTTGCAGTGCTCTAGCTGAAGCACCTGTTGTGTGACATCTCCCTGCTCCCACCACACACATGTATGTCCCTTGAATGCCTGCTCTTTCCCTTCTGCTGACTAGCACCCTGTGAAATAACTTCTGATGGCATCTCACATCAGTACTTTTCTATAGGATGATCCAGACCCAGCAGCCTATAAGGGCTGAACAGACTGCAGCTCCGGTAGTAGCTTGGGCAGCCGGAGGAGCTGGGTCAGTCTCTACAACACCATAACAAAGGTACAGGCTCTTCTGCGCAGTAGCAGATGACAGTGGCATGTCTGTTTGGCATCCTTCGGGCTCTTGGCTGGAGCTGTGCACACGTGGTGAGGCTTTGCATCACCTAGTTAATAACTGTTCTTTGGAAATCTAGGAATATGTTGGTTGGAGCATTAGAGTGATTAGTTCTGTGCCACTGGTTTTGGAAAAGATATTAAGTATGTGTGGTGTACAGCAGCAAACTGCTAGTTGGGTACATCATGTGCCTTGGGGTATAAAAGGCACAAAGATGTGCCATGTTGCTCCAGTGATATAAAAAGTCAAGATGTGCACGAGTGGAAATCTCTGATATCATCTCACAGCTCTGCATCCCTGGATATCTTTTCCAAGACTGTCAGAGAACCAATATAATTTGAGAGGCCACCTGTAAATGAGCAAATGGTTATGATTACGTATTTGCATACTTTTTGTATTTGTATTTGGTCTTCTCAAATGTTTCTCTGTCTGTATATCCTAGAGCCATGACAGAAACATTGAACATCTTAATTGGGATAATTCTTAACTCTTTACTCTAAAGCTCTTCTGATAGTATGTGCTTTAGTGATCTTTTAAGGTGCATATTTTACCTAAATCAGAGGCAAGATCTTGGCTTTCTGTCATGTCGCACACATTCTGAGGACTGTAGACAACCTGCTTTCCATAAGTAAGACCAAGATATGTAAAATGTCACCCGAAGGCATTGTGTTTCTGTATATGCGAGAGATCATTTCCTTGTCTTTGGGTTTCTCTAACTAAACGTTCCTGTTACGCTCCTTTTAAAAAAGTCTACTTTATTCATTTCTTGCAGAAGGTCCATTTAAAATCATAGGCCAAATACTTTAAAGTAATATTTATCCATGTACAGAGTATAGAAGTAGGGCTTTATCTGGCTAGGTTCTCTGGCACCTTGTATTAATAGTATGCTGTGCATATTCTGTTGGGTTGTCCAGTCTTGTATGTCTCAAAGTACTTAGGAGCGTGTTTCTGATATAGTCAAATCCTCCTAAACCACAATATAATTCAATACACAACTGTTACCGCTAGAGTAAACAACTGATTTTTCTGCTTTGCCATCAGATTCTAGGGAAGTAGACACTTCTGGGGAGATGTCTAACAAAGCTGTAGCCAGGAGGATTTTTGTCACTGTAATATGCCACTTGCTTTTAGATTTGACAGATGTAGCAATTAACCAAGTCTTCCTATTGCTGCTGGGAAGAAATGTGCTCCCTGGGCCACCCCTATTTCCCACAGCTGGGCTGCCTGAATCCACATCCTCTCTTGCCACTAACACTTCACGAAAACCCATCTTTTGGAGTGGCCCGAACCTGAGTTCCAAGTATTTGTGGTAACGCGTGACAAGACTTGAGGCCTCAGAAATGAGTAAGCTTGGAGTCAAAACTGTACAGAAACTTTGATTTTTTTTTTTGAAAGACAAGATTCTTTCTGCCATTTTTATTTGTTTACTAGTAAAAGGAGCTGATACATTCAATGAGAACTTAGGTTGATTGGTGTCTAGTGGGAATGTGGAGATTACCTGCTGCTTACCAAAACTACGTTCTGTAATTTCAGTTGGGGACCTAGGGAGAAGAATATTTAATGGGACTTGCTGTGCAACCTGCTGCACACCAAACTCCCACTGGAAATGGGATGTGATGTCCTTGGATAGGAAAGGACAAAGTGCTAATTGGTTAGATACAGCATTGTACGTAGTTTACTGGCAGCTGCCAAACATCTTGAGGACTCATTATAATGCAGGCAAACAAAATATTTTGTTTGGATCTTTAGAGTACTATTAAATGGCATTAAACATTAGAGCTGATCTTTTTGTAGACACAAAAGTCTGTTACTTCTGAGAATGCGTAATGGAACAAGCTTTTTTTTTTTTTAATTTTTCTCTCTGCTTGCTGACACATTTGTGGAGACCTAACTAGCAATTGTTAGGTGTGATTGGTATTGTGCTTTAACTGATAACTGCTAAACAAAGTAGAACCTTATGGGTTGAACACAAGGGAGAAATAATTTGTAGAAAGCACTAAAGCTATGTCAACATTAAACAGTCTGGTTTTGAAGCACTTCCTCTGAGTAGTCATGGAAACCTCTAGAAGTTAATGTGTTGATCTCATGCCTGCAGTTCAAAGTCCTTGCATCCCTGTCCTACTAGCAGATGGGATTTGGAGACCCTCATTTGTTATATATCTTAAAATGTCTCAGGTTTTAAGGACCTCAAAGCTGACCTTGGGCACTTCTAGGACTACTATTTAGGGCACCGAACTAGGAGTGATACATGTTGGTCTTTCATAATCCTTCATTTAAGCTATAAACAGTTATTTGGGAGATTAATTTGAGGTGGCAGCTGGAGAAGGACAGTGAACTTTTTAGAGCAGCTCTGAAATGGAACACTGAGGTTTTAGGGGCTGAATGAACCCTGTTTCTAAACTGTCATTCAGGGGAGGCAAAACATCTGAGGATTAACTTCGCAGCCTTGCAGTCCTCTGGGCTCTGGAGCCACATGAGATTAAATTCTTACTCTGGCCTAAACAGGGTAAGTCATGGGGTGTCCCTGATGTGCACCTTGTTGGTAGTGAGCTGATGGTGGCCTTAGCCATGACTTGTGTTGCTTCAGCTGTGCCATACTTCTTATAGCTGCTCCAAAATCTCCTGTATCATGGGCTACACAAGCAATGAGTGTTAGAACTGAAGTAGCACTTTTACACCCCCCTGGAGATGACCCTTGATACAAGGACTATTTCTGGGTAAAAACTTGTCTGTGCCTCACTCAACACAGAAGAAAAAAAAAAAAGGGAAAATGGGAACCAATACAATAAACCTGAATTTTATTCAAGGCTATACTAAGTTAAATCCCTCTCTCCCTTCTTCTGAAGGAACTTATTGAGTGAATGACAATGCTCTAGTACAAATGAACATACTCTTTTCTGCTTGGTTCCTCCACAAAGAATGAAGAAATGGGAGAGGAGGTAATTTAAAAAGAAGTGTTATGGTATAGGGACTTACATGAGTTTTAGTCACAGATGAAATGCTGACCCCTGACTCTCTATCTTGGCACAATTTTTTCCTAGCCTGTCTTGCAGAGGAAACCTTGCCAGGTATGCTGGTTTGACTGAAATAAAGTTAATTTTCCGTGCAGTTAAAACACCTTGTCCTCTGTAGCTAGCACAGTCCTTCGTTTTGGATTTAATATAAGAAAAATGAGAATTCCACCCCAGAGAAAAGCGATGTTAATGTTTTTCTTCCAGTAGCTTTCTAGTGTTTGGGATATGGTATGAAAGGAGTGTATAACTTGCTGATGTCTTTGTCAGGGAAACCAAGGACTTTTTCAGCTGTCCCACATGCAGGTGCAAATTGGTACGAAGCGGCCACAGGCATGGCAGTCCCTTGATTGATCAATGAAATATTGCCTACCATCAGTGTCATGCTTGGTGTGTAACTGGAGCTGGCTTTTCTAGCTAGTCAGTTCAATTTGGGTTTTCCAGGTTGTTAGTTCACGGAGTTCTGTTCCACTGGGAGTTTGGTTTTTAGTTCAGCTTTTTGCCATCCTGCGATTTTTGCAGTTGGCCTTTGAGCCCTTCTGCCTTTTGCTTTTTTACACTCTCCCTGGGATTGGCTGTTTGGGACCAGGGTGTTCTCTTTCCTGGGACTGGCTGATCAGTGTGGCTGGAGTTTTGTGAGGGATTGCACAGAGTATCACTTATTTTATGTATTATTATTATAATTTTGTTGTTATTAAATAGTTCTTACCTCAACTCTTGAGTTTTCTCCCCTCCCTTTCGGTTCTCTCACCTACTTGAGGGAGTGGGGGGAGTGTGAGTGGCCATCATGATCTTGATTGCTAGCTGGGGTTAAACCATGACACTGGGGAAAGCTTTTAGCCTTTCCCCACCTCCCCCCAGCTCCCACTTCCTTCATTCTGTCCCAGTAGAGGACTTGGAAAATACAAGAGTTGCAGCACAGCATGGGTACCCCAGGAAGCTCTCATTCCTATCCTCTCAACTGCATGTTATTGCAATCTTTCTTGCCAGGAGACATTCTTTCCTCATCTCAAATAACAACAACAACAAAAAAATAACTTGTAAATCACTTGTAAAAGAATACAAATTTTGCTATAGGAGACAGCAGAGCTCTAAGAAGTTCTAGTCTATATATCCTGGCACAAAAAGACTTCAAATTCCTATAGGGTCATGCTCTGCTTTCAAGAAAATCTCTTGGAAATATAACTCCAATGCAGTTGCTGCAGGATGCGCAGATGTCTGAGCCAGCTTTTAAGCTGCTGCTGTGCATTTTGCTAATAGATGAGTAGTGTGTGGCAGCACGGAAGTTGGAGTAGGCAGCAATTACTGTGTGGTGAGCTTGTGCCAAATGCTGTGCTGCCTCAGGCAGTAGGCTACAGCACTGCTATATAGCTGTAATCCTGCCAGCTGCATGGAAAACTTGGCTTTGCAGCCTGAGTAGACAGAAGCATTGCTATGGGTGACTGAGTGAGGAGTGTGTGGGAGTGAATTAACCAAGGAATGGCCCTTGCTGGATATGTGGCAGAGCTGGCAAAGTGGTGACACTCCCTGTTGCCATCTTCTCTTGCCTCTTGAGACTGGGATTTCACAAATGCTTCTGGGCATCTTCTTTTCCCCTGCCCCTATCCCTCCTTAGGAAGTCCTAAATGTGTATTTCTGGTGGGCGGACAAGGAGGAATATGACTATCAGGCAGATTCCTGCACTATGGCTATTTAAGAGTTACGTAATTCTCTGGATAGTAAAGTGCGTTTGGGTAAGAGGAAATTGTTCCCTTTCAAGAGGTAAGAGTTCACGGTAACTACAAGAGAGAGAAACTGCAACATCACTGTGTTTTGGATGCAGCTCAGTGTTGTTTGCACTATCTGTTTGCACTAATGGGGAAAAAAAGACAATGCCAGCTCCTCCAAAGCCGGGTAGTGAAAACATGCTGTCTCTGCAGATGGTCAATTTGCATGCATGCAGGAATGTAGAAGGCAAAGTTCAGTAACTCTCCGCAGATGCCAAAAATCTACTTTTTGAAAAGAACAACGAAGCTCAAGCTGGGCTGCCTCGCCAAGGGAGATGTAGGGAGTTCTGGATGTTCTTCCCTTTCCTGATGTCAAAATAAAATAATCCTCTTTTCAGAAATGATGGCAAGGATCTGCTTGGCTCTAGCCCCAATAGCTCCCTAACTGAGGTGACTGCTGATGTCGCTCTGGCAAGGCTACTGAAAAAAAGGAGCTGAAAGCAAGTGTGCTTTTACAAAAAACTTCCGGTTCAGAAACAAAGCGCATGGCAATGTAGAAAACAAGGAAACTAAGATGTTGGGAAATGACATCTGTGAAGCCAGAAGTGAAGAGATTATACTTTAAATGCACTTAATAGAGAAATATATTTGGACTCTACAACTAACTTTATTCATAAACTGAGGGGGGGGGGGAAGTCAAGCAAATAGCAGTCTCTTTGATCTTGCTGGAATTAGCATCCTTGCAGTGAAATTGTAAGCGAAATAAAATATAGACAACTGCACAACAATATATGCAAAAGGAAGTGTGAGAGGAAAATACCTGTATGCAAAACTAAGTTGTAGAAATAATTTTAACAATTAAAAAAACCTAGTGTTATTTGATCAAATAATTTGCCTGTTTTCTCCATCCTCCCTGCTCTCCATTAAAATTCTACTCTTCAACTACATCAAGCAATACCTGAATTACACCACTCACCAACACCCTTCGTTTACAGAACAAAAGTGGATTCAGAGTGAAACTCGGTAAACTGCAGTAACTGAAACTAAAAATACTCGAATCCTTGCAAATGACACTAAGTCCTGTAGTTTTATTCACTGCAGGTGCTCTCTTTCAGGATGATACTGAGTGCTATTACTGTTATGATGTCTCAATGCCTGCTTTGCTCAGGGTGAGTTGAATAATTTTGCTTTCCAGGGATATATTGCTATGTGGATGCTGTAGTCGTAGGTTTTGGTGTTAGCTCTTGATGCCTTTGTAGATCTGTGAAATGAGCATTTTACTCCTCTCAAAGTCTTGCTTACACATGGTCTTGTCTGCTAACAAAGCAAGTATCTTGCTGAAAGGGTATATCATTTAATAGAATGGTTTGGTTTGGAAGGGGCCTTTAAAAGTCATCTAGCCCAACCCCCCTGCAATGAGCAGGGACATCTTCAACCAGATCAGGTTGCTCAGAGCTCTGTCCAGCCTGGCCTTAAATGTCTCCAGGGATGGGGCATATTCCACCTCTCTGGGCAACCTGTGCGAGTATTGTACCACCCTCATTGTAAAAAAATATCTTCCTTGACATGTCTTAGTGCTGGAGAGAGTTCAGAGGAGGCAATGAAGCTGGTGAGAGCTCTAGAACACAAGTCTGATGAGGAGTGGCTGAGGTAACTGGGGCTGTTCAGCCTGGAGAAAAGGAGGCTGAGGGGAGATGTCCTCACTCTTTACAGCTGCCTGAAAGGACATTGTGTTGTGGAGGGTGTTGGTCTTTTCTCTCAAGTAGCAAGTGACAGGATGAGAGGAAATGGCCTCAAATTGCACCAGGGGAGGTTCAGATTGGTTATTAGGAAAACTTTCTTCCCGGAAGGGGTTATCAGGCATTGGAACAGGCTGCCCAGGGAAGTGGTGGAGTCACCACCCCTGGAGGGGTTTAAAAGGCATTTAGACCAGGTTCTTAGGGACATGGTATAGTGTCAGAGGTAGGTTAATGGTTGGACTTTATTATCTTGAGGGTCTCTTCTAACCAAAATCGTTCTATGATTCATGTCTAGCCTGAATCTCCCCTTTTTTAGTTTAAAACGGTCACCCCTTGTCCTGTTGCATCAGGGCCTGCTAGAAAGTCTGTCCCTGTCTTTCTTATAGGGCCCTTTAAAGTACTGAAAGTTTGCAATAAGGTGTCCTCATAGCCTTCTTCTCCAGGCTGAACAACCCCAGCTCTCTCAGCCTGTCCTCACAGGAGAGGTGTTCTAGCCCTCTGATCAAGCCAACTTCACTTACACTAAGAGTAAAGGGTCTAGAGGATGTTGTAAGCCAAATCATATACAGGCAACATTTGCTGGAGTTTATGCACAAAGCTTAGCAAGGCAGGAGGCTGATAACATGGGCTCAAGGCCTTCCCTCCCACACATACCTGCAAGGAGGTGGACTCTCTGAGATAGTGGTTGAACTGAAGTGGCATCTGCTGCCAAAGGTGCTGTTATATTGTAAGTAGAAAAGCTGTGGTGGGTTGAGCTGTTCTGGTGTGCACCGGGGAATTTTTTTCCTGTGGTTGCTTGAAAAGCAAAACCAAAAAGTGGTAACCCACAGATGAAGGATTATAAAAAAAAGTGTAGCTATAAGACAGTTGGCTCTGTGATGTTAGGAAATATAACTGAACTTGGAGTGTGCTCACATCCCTTGTGCATGCTAAATTATGCAAATTCTTACAAACTCATAGCAAGTCTTTCATACCTTGGAATTCTCTAGCTTGGAGTCCTTGAGCTATCTGTGTACCTATTATTAAACTGTTTGTGTTGGAGAAGCAGAGTTGTTCTGAGCAATCTGTATTCCTAGGGGCTGACAGGCACATGGAGACCTCAGCAGTTCAGGAGTTGTTTATATTATAATCTACTCTAGAAGGACTAGATTTTCTCCAATTTGTTTTTTTTTCTTTTCTAACTTTCTTTACCCCTCCTCTCTTATTCAACAGGCATCTCAAAACAGAGGACTAAGGGAGGCATACTTTCTACATTCAATCTTATTTGACATCTCCTTGAAGATGCTATCCTAGTACCAGTAATTGATTTTCTGTTACAGGTGACTTTACCAGCTAGCATAGGGAAGGACCTAGTAATTGGAGTTAAGATAAAAGAAAATCCAGAGACAGTAGAGGGAAAGATGGCTGAGAGAGCAACCAAATCTGGAGTTAGCTAAAGCCACAGAACGGAGATGTCTTTTAGTGATGCTGAAGGCGGCCGTAGTTTTATTTGTTTAGCGCTCTATGTTGAGCAGAAGGAAAACTTGGAGAAAAATACCCCAACAATAACAAAAAAACCCCACGAAAATAACCCCACCATCACAACCAACCTTTCCTTTCTTCCTCTGCCAGCAATAAATCAAATTAAAATCCCAAGCCCATGTGAGGTCTGGTATGTCTCTTCTATACACCATAGGTGGTGCAGATGCCTTGGCCAGGGCTGAGCAGCCGAGGGTGCCCATGCAGTCCTGTGCTGGGCTGACCTGAGCTCCTCTCCCAGGCCACAACAAGCAGAGCCCTGTGAGCTGGTGGGGAGCTGCAATTAGTAACTCCCTATCAGCACAGGATATTAATGCTGTGCAAAACTTCATGGAGGCAGCGGCACTTCTCTAGGCCCTGTTAGCACAGGCACCTCTGCACAACGCCTTGCTGTAAGGCTAAGCTGTGTTTGAAGGTGTTGAGGTGCTGTTTTAAAGACGTATCAGCAGATATTAACTGAAATCAATGGCTTGAAGTTTCTGAGGTTCAGGCTGCTTTGAAAAATTTGGATGCAGGTATATCTGCAATGTATATTATATCCACACATGCCTCTGAAAACTGTCAGTGTTCAATGAGATGTTTCACTGACAATATATTTGCATTCAGTACATATATGTATATTTAAGGGACTATGGCAGAAAATTATTGCATTGTTGGGAGGATTTTTTTTCCTCTCCTCATTTCTCTCACCTGTTGAAACAAAGCTCTGTCCATCGACACGTGCCTGTAGTGTCCTGTCACCTGGACTGGACTGCCACCTTCTATGTAAGTTCAGGAATGCTCAGCTTCCATAGGGGGTGGTTGGTTCCTTGTTTTAGGAGGGAAGGCTGTAACACATTTCAGAAAAGGAATGTAACTGGGGGTGTGAGGGACAGAAACCAGCTTGACTTTTTCAAAAGACTCTTAAACACTAATAATAGAAATATAGAATGTATGGGAAGGGACCCTTAAAGGTCTTCTAGTCCAACCCCTCCACCATGGGCAGGGACACCTTCCACTAGATAAGGTTGCTCAAAGCTCCATCCAACTTGGCCTTAAACACTTCCCATGATGGGGCATCCACAATTTCTTTGGGAAACCTGTTCTAGTATCTCACCACCCTCAACATAAAGAATATCTTTCTTATGTCCAATCTAAATCTACACTTTTTCAGTTTAAAATCATTGCCTCTTGTCGTTATAGGCCCTGGTAATAAGTATCCTTCTATCTTTCTTATAAGCCCCCTTTAACTATTGAGAGGCTGTGGCAAGGTCTTGCGAGAACCTTCTTTTCTCCAAGCTGAACAACCTCAACTCTCAACTTTTCTTCAGAGGAGAGGTATTCCATCCATCTGATCATTTTTGCGTGTCTCCTCTGGGCCTGCTCCAACAGGTCCATGTTTGTAATGCTCATCTTGGTAAACATTTCAGTAGCCTGGTCTGTATTACAAGATAAGGGCTTGGAGATGAAAATTTCCTACCACTTCCTCTCCCTTTCTAGAAGTATTTAATTAATTCCTCTAGAAGGAAAAATGTGTGATGTCTGCCTTTACATTGTCTACACTTGTATTATCAAGTTAAACTCAAAGTGATAGCAAACTTCTTGATTCCATGAGAAATGCAATTTATAGCTGTGTAACTTCACTGCTCACTCAGGATTCAGTTTTAGCCAACTGGGGAGATACTTCCATCAATTTAGTATTCAAAAGAAAAAATGGTTGTGAGCTGGCTTGTGAGGGGCCTGAGTTCCAAGCTCACACAGAGGTAAGAGAAATTTGGCTTTGTACTTTTCCAAGGTGTCTCTCATCTCTCCCTGCATCACCTTTGTGGGTACAGTTCCTTCTGAAGAAGAGACAAATTATCAAGAATAAAAAGATTTTAAAATGGAAAAGTTGTTTTAAATGCCCTGCTGTAAGGACTGGTATGTACATCTATGGTTGTGGTTTTTTTAATTAACATAAACCTTGCGTCAAAACTCAAAGGCAACAAGTTTGTCTGAAACCTTCTTGTGCAACAGTATCTTATTTTCTTTCCTAAAGCCCACAAACATTTCTAGCAGAAACTATGGTGACTCACGACTTCAGCAAATCCTCCAATGCAGTTTCTTGCCCGCTTTCCTGGCTTTTCAGTCTTGCACTTGATTTCTTTACTAGCTGCAAACCGAGACCCCGGGTTTTATGCAGAACTGGCTTTGTGACTGTGTGTGCTCCTCAGCACAGTGGGATTCCTCACCTGCCTTGCACCGGGTATTTTAGCTGCTGTTACACACTGCCAGTCTGTAAACAGTGACCACTCAGAACTTGAAAAGTTATGCAGGGTTTCATTTTTGGTGTGACTATGCTGGATGTCTTGTCTGAGCCTTTTTTTCTTACTCAGCTGACACTTTGAGGCAGTAAGTGTGATTGTTTATTTTCAGCCTAGATTCATTCTCTGAACTTCACTAAACTGAAACTCCCTGTTTGGTCACTTCTGTCAGTGTGCCCGTTAATCTTTTGGCTTTTCTTTAGCCACTAAGGAGCAGAAATAAAAGGAAAACTACACTCTGTAAGTTAGTTGGAGATGCCTTTTGGGGTGTCAGGTGAAAGCTGCCTTTTGTTGTACTCGCAGCCTCACTTTTCGTTTTGCAGTCTAAGTGCACCCCACCTGGCAGTCAGGAGGGGAGTGGAGTCACAGAGCTGAAAGTTCTAACTGGGGAAACCCCTCAGTCTGGATTTTTCTTCTCCAGCAAGCTGCCACTTCTGACAAATTAAAAAAAAAAAAAAGGCAAGCCAGACAACTAAACCAAACCTCAGATTGTTTCTTTTTCATTTTTTCCCATGCCTGCCTCGTCTGAAGCAATTGTAAAAGCCCTAAGCCAAAAAGGCATAGCCAAGATACTGCACTTCTAGCACTTTCTAGTGCAATTTGATCTCTCACTTACCTGCGTGGAACCTCTCGGTGCCCCGTCCGAACGTGCAGAGATTCAAACGTGCTGCTGTGAGGAGCCTCTGCCTTGAATGAGGAAGTGCTGGGGCAGGGCAGGATGTGGAGCAGTGACTCAGATATCGAGGGCTGTGCTTCTTGACCAGCTGAGGAATAAAAGCAATTCTTGACGGTGCTAGCTATGATGTGCTCAGCTGATGTAAGGATTGCCAGCTACCATTCAACCAATAGTAAAAGCTCAGGAGTATTCAGTATTTCACCTTACATCTTTCGCCAAACTTCAGCTGCTTATGCTAATGCAGCGTTCTCATATTGCAGTCCTTTCTAGGAGTACTATCTACATTTTGTCTGACAAAACGTATGTCCCTGTCAATAAACATTTATTTGCATCAATGTGCCACTTGAAGATGTTCAGAATAAGGATTTTCGTAATGCTTTTGAAACAACTCTTGCCTCCTAGCTCAAGCAGGCACTTGAGACTTTGCTTGGTTCCTTCTATTAGGAAAATAAAATTATTAAAACCAAAATGAACAAAAAACCAACCAAACAAAAAACCAACACCAAAAAAAGGCATGAAACACCCCACCATGCATCTCTTTTTAAGATCCGTTTTAAATGACATTCATGTGTTTAGTGTCCTATGCACCTGAACACAGAGGCTACCACTTGCAGTATCTAAGTGTGTATTTCCAAACTCCTCACTCTCGATAAAACCTGTCTTTTTTTATTTGCTCTGCAATTAAACATGGTTGTTTCACTGGCGCTCTGCATTTCATGCACAGGTACTGAGCAATGTTTAACCCTCATATTTTCAGCCAGCCATTGGAGAAGCTTTTTTATTTTTCCTTGAGAGAGCTCTTGCTTGCATCTTACTGAGCTATTGATTTGGATGTGTGTGCCTGGTGTGCTCTGCTATGTTATTTCATAAAGGAATTAAAGTTTTCTATAGGCATTTACTAGTGTGGTCATCATTTCACTTGGATTTTGTTGCACATAGTTGCATAACTGTACAATTCAGCACTTGCACATCGGAAATAGAAAAATATATTAGGTTGATTCTGGTCAACTGTTGTCTTTAAACTACCAGTTTCTGGGTAGTCTCTCTTGCATTCAGTTGAATTCTTCTGACATTTCCCTTCATATATTTTAAGAAGTGTGTTTGTGTTGAGCACTTGTTAGTGTTGAACTTTTCACTTTACAGACATGCCACAACAGGCATACCAGTTGATTTAAATATTTAGTATTCCAAACACTGTTCTTATTCATTTCAACCTCTTCTCTGCTTGGGTGAAGCAGAGAGCTAGCTATTTAATCATGCTGGATGAATTTAAGTATTGGTATGTAACACTAATATACTCTAAAGTTTAAGCAGTTTTTTTGTAAATCTGAATTTTTTAGTACTAAGCCAGAAGTTAAATAATTGAAGAAACTCTAGGAAATAGTGTTTCATTATGCTAGAAAACAAAGAAAACCACCCTATACTCTAATTAATGGTTTGAGAAGTAACACTTCATAAATTAGTCAGCTTCATGGTAGTATTTCTGCAATACACAGACTCCATTACCACATCATTTGAGTGAGAATTGCTCATTCTCTCCTGTGACAGTGATGGTCCTGAGTATTTCCTGAGGAATTTCACTTTTGGAAAGCTTTGAATGCCTGATGTAACTCAGATGAGTGGTAAGACAGCATACAGGAAAACGCTTCTGACTTTGTACAAGTTATTATCTGTCTGGTACTGAAGCACTTAAGTGGAAGACTTCCAAGACTAAAATTCCTGATGAAGTACAAAATATCTATGGCCATATTAATGTCATGAGAAATATGTATTGGGTGTTTTCCCCGTGCTATTCTGAAAGCTTATTTCTTGATAGGATACTACTCAGAGATCTCCTCTAACATTAAAGCTGAAGTATTGTCCAAGTTAACACAACTGTTGGAATCTGACTCACAGATGCTATGTCTAACTCCAAGTAAAAGAAAAATCCGTGACTAGGTTCAAGTCTTCGAAGGTGTATCCATAATGCTTCATATGCTAATTTCTCAGTGTCTCCGGTGATTTTAAATAGCCTTTTTCAGTACATACCCTTTAAAGTCTTTTGTCACTAAAGTGCACAGGCATGGTGATTAAGTACCATCTAGCCAAAAAAAAAACCCCACCAACATGAGAATGGAAAGGCTGTTGCACTCCAGCTTTGCCTAGGAATCCTCTGGGTCTTCTCTTCCGTCCTTTTCTCACCTTATTGCTATCATCTCATCTTGCAGGAGGAGGTAATGGAGCTGGATTACTAATGCGGTCTCCCAAAACCACTTGGTGCACAAAAATGCAGGATTCATAGACATTTGTCTTCTCATGATCTGAGGCTGATCTGTGACGAGTGCTCACCAGGATAAACACACCAATACGTACAGGCTGTGGGGTTGTGTTTGGGTTTGCTTCTTGTTTCCAAGCTTACTGGTTGCTCATGTGACAGAAGTGAGGCACTGTGACTACTTGGTGTTCCACTGCACTACACTGAGTGTAGCTAAATAGGAAACAAAATGGGAGCCTGGCAGCACTGCAATACTGGCTTGTGATTGTCTATTCTGACCTGCCAAATGCATTTTCTTTTTCCCACCAAAAGGAGATTCCTGTTGTTTTGGCTATGTAATTTGTTCATATTCTCTCAAAATTCAGCCATAACTTTCCCAGAATCACAGAGTAGTTGAGGTTGGAATGGACTTCTGGAGGTAACCTGGCTCAAACCCCCTGCCGAAGCAGGGCCAACTGCTTGATGTTCAGACAGAGCCTCATGTGTTTGTGCCCATTGCCTCTGATCCAGTCACTGGGCACCACTGAGAAGAGCCTGGCTCAGTCCTCCTTGCATCCTCCCTTCAGATATCTATATACATCAAGATCCCACCTGAGCCTTCTCTTCTCCAGGCTGAAGAGTCCCAGCTCTCTCAGCCTTTCCTCACAGAAGAGATGCTCCGGTAGATTCATGTCCTCCTTGTTCTAGGGAGCCCAGAACTGGACACAGCATTCCAGGTGTGGGCTCACTAGTGCTGAGGAGAGGGGAAGAGTCACCTTCCTCCACCTGCTGCCAGTACTTTGCCTAATGCAGCCCAGAATACCATTAGCCCATTGCCACAAGGGCACGTTGCTGGCTTATGTTCATCTTGTTGCCCACCAGGACCCTCGGGATCTTTTCTACAAAGCTGTTTTCCGGCTGGGTGACCACCAGCATGTACCCGATGCATGGGGTTGTTCCTCTCCAGGTGCAGGACTTTGCACTTCTCCTTGTTCAACTGCATGAGGTTGCTGCCAGCCCATTTTTCCATCTTGTTGAGGTTCCTCTGGATGGCAGAATTACTCTCTCTTACTACTGTGTCAGCCACTCCTCCACATTTTGTGTTATGAGGAAGTCTGCTGAAGAGTCACTATGTCACATCATCCAGATCATTACTGGAGGTCCTGAACAGGACTGGACCCACTATAGACCCCTGAGATATGCTGCTAGTTACAGGCTTCCAACTAGACTTTGTTCCACTGACCACTATGTGCTGGGCCAGGCTGTTCAGCCAGTTTTCAATCCACCTCACTGACTGCTCATTGAACCCATAATTTATCACCTTGTCTATTAGGGTCTTATGGGAGACTGTGTCATAAGTCTGGGTAGACAGCGTCCACTGCTCTCTCCTCATCTACTAAGCCAGTTGTTTCATCGTAGAAATTTATCAAGTTAGTTAAGCATGACTTTCCTCTTGGTGAATCCATGCTGACTATTCCTGACGACTTCCTTGTCCTTCATGTGCCTGGAAATACTTTTCCAGGATTAGCTGCTCCATTGGTTTTCCAGGGATCAGGGTGAGGCTGACCAGCCTGTAGTTTCCTGGGTCCTCTTTTCTGACCTTCTTGAAGACAGAAGTAATGTTTATTCTCTTCCAGTCCTCTGGCACTTCTCCCACTTGCCATGATCGTTCAAAGGTGATAGAGAGTGGACTTGCAATGACATCTATGGACTCTCTTAGCATGCATGAGTGCATCCCATCAGGGTCCCTGGATTTACGTATGTCTGGTTTGCTTCAGTAGTCCCTGAACTGATCCTTTTCCACCAAGGGTAAGTGTTCCTTGCTGTAGACTTTACCTCTGGTCTCTGAGACCAAGGGTTATTGAAGGCTGATCTTGCTAGTAAAGACTGAGGCAAAGAAAGCATTCAGCACCTCAGCCTTTTCCGTGTCCTGTGATAACCAGGTTCCCCATTTCCTTCAGCAGTGGGCCTATCTTTTACCTAGGCTTTCTGTTGTCTCCTACATGCGTATAGAAGCTTTTCTCACTGTCTTTAATGTCCCTGACTGGATTCATCTCCAGATGGCCTTTGGCTTTCTTAACCATGTTTCTGTATGGTTGGACAGTGTCTCTTCTTTCCAGGTTGCCCATCCTCCGTATGCTTCACTGTTGTGTTGTTTTATCAGGAGCTCCTTGTTCATCCATGCAGGCCTGGTGGCGTTTTCCTGACTTTCTACTCATCGGGATGGACCAAAACCGGAACATAAATATGTTGAGATAAGCTACCAAGATGACATAAAATCCTTGAGCTGATTTATGCACTAAAGACCATTGCCTAATGCTTTGTTGGTTTTCAGTCCATGGGGCTGCTCACTTCGGTGTTTGGAGATGTTCACACAATCAGTAGCTTTTTCATGCTGCTTTTAGGTTGTATAAATGTGCTTGCTTCTTCTTTTCCTTTGTCTCCGTTTGCTGTATCCTGCATACTTGCTAAAAGGCTTCCAACAGAAGCAAAATACAGTATACTTTTCCACAGAATACAGTAATCCACTTTAGAAACTTTCCTAGATTTGTTATAACGCAGTTGACCGCACATTAGAGAGCATTCAGTTCACCATGTTTGAATTAGCAAAAGTCAGGACTAGACTGTTTTCACCACATGCAGGCAAATGGATGGAAGAAGGGAAGGTTTATATAGTTTAATCTCTAGTCTCTGGAATATAAACTTGGATTCCATGAAGTACTGCTGTAGACTGGACAAGGGATGTATAATTTCCTTCAGTGCTGTATTACCATGTTGTAACCTCGCAGTGTTTCTTTTTAAGTTGTAATTTTCCCTCCTCTTATATTCATAGAGTGGCTTCTGACCTTGCTGGCAGAGGACTTGAGGAAAAAAAAAAAAGTGAATCATATGTTTTTGGCTTTTATGCATTGGTAGTCATTAATGCTGATGATCTTACCTGGCATTATCAATAAACTTGAGGGTTTTTTTCTTCCTGACACTCCCCTTTTGTTATCAGATGAACCAAATAATGCAAACAGTCTTAATCAGGCTCCCTTCAGAAGGAAATGCAAACTCTACTTCACTTATCATGCTGAGCAGAAGACAGCTTGCTTGTTTGTTTGTTTTGTGGGTAGGGCAGTATAGACCAGCAGTAGCTGTAGCTTGCCATGCTAGTCTTCTTTATCTACTTCGTTTTGCTAGATCTTATTCCTTCTTCAGTCCAGGTGGAACAAAAAGACTATTTACATCCGGCTGGTGAGCACTTGAGATCTGTGTACTGTAATTGCCATTTTGCATTTGGCTGTAGACTGAGCCTTCCCAGCCTGTGAGAGGCATTCCTAGTTGTGACTGGTTTCACTTGTTTCCACTGATTGGAGGTAATACAATCCATTCATGTTAAGTGGCTAGGACTCTTACCCTAGAATGAGGGCAAACACAGAGATATGGAGTAATGAATGAACATGCTGGCTTTCAAACAATTCGAGCAACTACTGAGGTACTTCCAGGGTGCAACTAGAGTAGCAAAAAATTGAAGAAGCGTGTTCATTTGCAAATGAAGAGGAAACAGTCAGCAGTGTTGTTGTCCATGATGAGAATGTTCTTTTAAGTTCTGGCAAAAGGAGATACTTGGCAAGAAATATGCGTCATGGCTGAGGCCTAATGACCTGAATGTGCAAGCAGAAACAGGAACAAAAATTCAGCTTAACTGTGAGAAAGGAGTGAGAGCGAAGCCGATTTTTTTTTTTTTTTTTTTTTTTTTTTTTTTGCTACTTTTGTCAGTCTGATCCCTTAAGTGATAAATCTTCCAGGCTGACAGATTAGCTGCTTGTTCCTCTCTGAAGTAACTCCTGCCCTTTTTTTCAGAATACCCTGAAGTCTGTGGCTGAGTGCTCAGGATCTCAGACCCTCAGTAGAGAAGATTTATGCTTTTTCTGCAAATGTGTCCGTGATTGTATTTGCCACAAGGCTTCTGCGCTTTCCTAGCAAATTGCAGCAAGCACTGAGAGGCATTGAAAGCATAAGTTGCTCCATGCATCTCCTGCATTTGTCCTGGCATAAGTGAGGTATAGAATAGACTATTTCAGTCGGAAGGGATCTACAGTGACCACCTAGTCCAACTGCCTACTTCAAGGCTGACCAAAAGTCAAAGCATGTTACCAAGGGCATTGTCTAAGTGCCTCTTAAACACTGACAGGCTTGGGGCATTGACCATCTCTCTAGGGAACCTATTCCAGTGTTCGACCACCCTCTCAGTAAACAAATGCTTCTTAACGTCCCGTCTGAAACTCCCCTAGAATCACAGAATTTCTCTAGTTGGAAGGGACCCATACAGATCATTGAGTCCAACTCCCTGCTTCTCACAGGGCTGCCTAAAACTAAACCATATGACTAAAGAGTGTTGCCCAGACACTCCTTGAACTCTGACAGGCTTGGTGCCCTCACCACTTCCCAGGGGAGCCTGTTCCCTGATGCAGCTTTGAACTGTTCCCATGTGTCCTGTCACAGGATAACAAGGAGAAGAGATCAGCCCCTCTCTCTTTCCACTTCCTCAGGAATCTGTAGGGAGCAATGAGGTTGCCCATCAGCCTGCTTTTCTGCAAATTAGACAAAATGATGTGGGCTGGTCTGTGTGGTTAGCTGAGCAGGGCAGGGGCTGAACAGGCTGAGCAAGGACGCCTGTTCTTGCTGTAGCATGGGGTTGGTGCTTAGGAGATCCCTATGGTCAGCAAACTGGCAGTACGGCCTTGACTCACACCCCACCTGTATATTGACCTTCCCAGATTTCCTGGTGCTACCTTCCCCTCACCTCTGCAGCTGTCTGGTTAGTTCCGTGAAAGAGCATTTTGCTGCATTTCATCTCTCTGTGCCAAACTCTGACACATCTCAAAGGGCGCAAGTGTGACTGTGTATCTCTTCCTGAGTTACTCTTTTTATTTTCTTTTTTTTTCTTCCCTCCTATTACAGCCACTGTTATGCTGTCCTGTCCTGTGCTGGCCAAAACAGGGTTCACAAGCCTGCTCAGGGTGTAAGGCTGAACTGGTGGTGGGCAGTCTAGTCTTATGCATGGTGCTGGCTCTGCTCTGTCTAGAAACGCATGGGTAGCACCCCCCGCTTCTGACATGCATTTTGCATTCCAACCAGCTTGTTTGCAGTGAAAATAAAGTATTTGGGCATGTAACTGGGTTTCTCTCTGGCCCTGCTAACTGTATACGGTAAGTACTGAATGCCCACTCTGTGCCCTCCATCAGGGAAGAGACATACATACTTCGGAGGTTCACTATAGTCGCTTCGTTGTCTGTAATCCTTCAGAGGTGCAACTGGTCAGAGTGTTGCTAATCGTAGTAGTGGTTCTTTCGTTTAGGCATGGTGGTGAAACCATTAAATCTAATAGCAAAAAAACCTCTAAAACTTGGTTTATGCAACACTCAGTATGCTGTATGGTACCTTCTGCAAGTTTTGCCAAATCTAACACATACGTCTCTAAACACAAGCAATGAAAAAGCTGTACCAAAGAATGGAACCCTCCCATGAATAACGCTACCAGACCTTGGTTTTGGGTCTATAAAGTGTATGAGCTCAGTTTGCCACTCCCTACTGTGGAAGAGGAGTTACCTGAGGCATTCCTACTGTTCAGGTTTTAGACTGCTTTCCAGGAAGGCTGTCACATCTGCTTTCTCCTAACTCTGTTTTCTGCCCTACCCAATGATCTAAGTCTGCATGCCAGCCTTAAGATCTGTCTGGCCTCTCTGTCTTGCACAACTGCTGACAGCTGCAGCGGCTTGAGTGTTCTCTGAGCCTTGCTTCCCTTGTGCAAGGCAAGGCTGAATGAGTCACAATGCTTTTCTTAAGGCAAGCAAATCTTATCTTCCTTTGATCCCTTTGACAAACGGGTTCACACCTCCTCTGAAGGAGAGACGACTCCTAGGTTTGACTGAATTGCTAGTGTGTGTTGAGACAAAACGTCCTGGTTTATCTCTGTCCCCAGTGCAGCTTCTGCTTTTGCAGTGGCCATGACAATGGTGGGAGCATCATCTCCTCTGCAGGGTGCTCCAGTCCTGGGGCAAAGGAACTCCCATTTCTGATCTTAAGGAAAACTGAGCTTTGCCAAGTATAGCACTGCGACTCCAGCCACTCTTGCTGTTTTTTTTGCAGGGGGCTTTTTGTTTCTGGAAGGTTATACTCTGTAAATACTAGTAGCAATTAAAGTGCCCATTTTGCAGGTGCTATTTGTAGTCCTTTACCCTGACTTATAAGAAATTGGTATAACAGCATAAAAATTGTTTAGTTTGGCAGCAGCTGACATGCTGTGAGTGTTCAAAGGCCCTTAATACCCTGATACTTCTCTGCAGCTGTGACCACGAAAGCAGACGAGCAGAGATTTTTGTGACTGGAGAAGCATGTAGCAGTAACTCTCCAGATCTTCCCTTGGCCTTCACCTAGAAACGAAGTATTGATTTTCGTCTGAGTTTCATGACAGGAAGCACAATTTTTCCTAGTGTTAAAGTTCAGGCAGATTCTAGTAACTGCCTGTGCAACTGAGTTGCTGATGTTCTGTCATCCTACAGGGAACAGCATCTCAAGATGGTGAAACAAGTGTGTTGTCTTAGTGGTAAACAGTGACACTAGCTTTGACATGTTGGGGTGTGGGGTACACAGGGTACAAACATTTCCTCCCTGAAAGTAAACAGTCTGAACGAAAGCAGTGATGTTGTAATTGTGTTTGCACTCGATCTGTGGCAGTCCTGCCACTCAAACTAGGAACAGGTGTTCATTGCAGGATGCACATGCTTTCTCACTCATCTCCTTGCAAAATCTGCCCTGCATTTGGCACGCTGCTTTGTTGCACTTTGTCTCAAATACACTTTGGTGTGCTGCTCCGTTGTGCTTACCGCTGTGCAGTTACACTGACTGCTTCCATGGAGTTTCCAGTGTGCAGAGTTATGTTATACAATGATTTATATCCAGGTCCAGCAAGCAAGTTTGCAAAAGCAATCTTTCTACCTGGCTCCTGTCTATGTGCAGGAGTTCAGTGGTTTCCTCCTAGCTGTCTGGAGCAGCATTGCCTAGACACTAAGCCAAAACAACACTCCTTTCCTTCCCTGTCCTCCAACCCCACCCCAAAGGCCTCTGAAAAGTGTGCAGGTGGGGGCACACCTCTGTGCCTGGTACCCCACATGGCTGCAGGCACCCCACATGGCTGCAGGGTGCTCAGGCCTGATCACCTGTGACCTTGGGGACAATCAAATCAGCTTTAATGAAAAAAATGATTCTTACCCATTAAGGTATTTGATAGGTGGAATACTTACTACCGTTTCCTAAGACCTGAAGGCCTACCGACACAGTAAATGCAGCCACAGAAATTGGTGGATTTCTTTCGCCAGACTTTCTGTTTCTGAGGAACTGTTTGTTTGACTTTGTTTAGAAATAATTTGCCATCCAGATATGTTGTGATGCAACAGGCATTGCTCAAAAGTGAAGCGAAGACACATTGTGTGAAGTCTGTCAGCAGTTGCTACATTGCCAAAAATGCTAATGAAAGGCACTGGCTTACTCTGTGAATGCCTGGTGGATTTTGTGGTTGATAATTCTAGCCAGCCGGAGCACATGTTTGTTAATAGGAGCTCTTCTTGAGGGTTAGGTTTTTCTTTAAAAAAGAAAATAAATAAAAATTTCCCACACAGAGCTTGATCTCCAGAGGACTGATGAAGTGTTAGTGGTCTGCAGCAGATTAAAAGACTTTCCCTCCCCTGCTTTTCTTTTTTCTTCCTACTCTTGGCTGGAAGAAAACTATTCCATGAGAAATACCTTGACAGGCAGTTGTCTGCCTTATGGTAGTAATGAAAATCCAAGTTTAAGTAAATAAAATAACCCAAAGTTAAACAGAACAGATGTGTAGGTGGATGGTGTTGTTTTATTTTGGTGTTTTGTGTGTGTGTGTGTTTGCTTGTTTTTTAATCCCTTTGCTTTTTCCTTCTCAAAGGCACTTATTCCTCAGAGCTGAGCTGTGCCCTGGCATGCCAGGACTCCTGGTGGGGTGCCTGCCTGCTGAGCAGAGACATGGCACGGTGGCTGACCCTGGCTGGGGACTCACCTGCCTCCACAGCCACTTCCTCTGCTTCTCCAGCCCTTCAGTTTCTGGGCATGCTTCTCACACGAGCTGGTGTCAGCAGCCCGCTGCCTGCCTCACCCTGTGCAGGAACAGTCAATGAATTTCCCTGGAAAGGACAGTTAGTTATCTGGCCAGCCCTGTTGCCTGGTTCAGCAGATCAGGAAGCAAAACGGAGCTGGGTTTTTCTCATGATTCTGAAAAGCAAAATCAATAACGTATCTCAAATAGGAGAGCAACTCGTTGTGCCAGATATGGAAATATGAGTATACATATGGAAGACCAAAGAAATGGCTTTAGAAGATCAAGACATCTGGTAATTTGCTGACACAGAGTTTAACATCACTGATAGTTTATCACACTGATCTGAGCTGGCTAATAAGATTTCCAACAAGGTGACAAAGATACTTTGTGTTTGCCTTGTGTTATAAAAGTGGCTACAGTGCTTTGGTAATAGTTCAGACATTTTACACCTTTATCCCTTGACCTCTTTTTAGTTACCGTGACTGCAGTAGTGATGTATTTTCAAAGTTATATAAAATAATAATGGTAAATCTGACTGATAGAGATATGAATTGAGAGGAATAGACTTGCCCTTCTAGTCCAGTGCGATGCTGTGGAAAATAAGTTTTTGCAAGCAAACCTGATTGTGTTTTGAAATTAGATAGCCTCATAAGAGGGATGATGTGTGACAGCATAGATCTCTTGGTGGAAGAAATTAAGAAGGAAACGTTAGCATTTGCTCTCTGTCCACATTATGGCTGCACTAGTGTTATTTCTTACTGACACATTCTTAAGTTTTCCGGTCTCAACTAAAAGATATTTTGTCACCTTTTTCCTCTTTCCAGTTTTCTGAAGGGCAGACCTTTTACGTGCAACAGATACGAAAATGTAGTCTGGCAGCTTATATGCGATCCTACTCCAAAATATCAGATGGCTTCTTCTGACTTACGATGTCTACTGGGGTGTATGCTGCAAAGAACTAGACTTTCCAGTCCAATAAGTGAAAGGAGAGAAGGTCTTTGTATGCTACAGACATGAGTTCAAGCACCAAGTCAGCTACAGCTTTGTGTGACCCTGAGCATGACTTCTGTGTCTGAGTTTTCCAATTATAAAATGGCCCCAAGCAACACCTCTTGAAATCACAGGAAAACAAATTAGTGTTTTATTACTAAACCACTGGGGCCTATTTTGGGCAAGCTGGAAGGTCAGCCTAAGACTGTGTTGATATAAGAGCATCTATCTCTACACAACAATTTTCTGTGCCAGACAAAAATGGGAGATAGGCTCTTTCCTAACAAAACACTTGAGTTTGTGATTAATGGCAAGGTCATGAGTAGTTCCCGAGGACTTGGTTTTTGCAGCATGGGGAATTGGTTTGGATACACTACTTATGCTTACTAGCAGTGATCGTAACATGTGAAGTGTTAGATGCATTTTTCTTGTATTGGAAGGTAGTTGTACACATTGACCTGTTGTCACATAAATGTGTCTTGAAAGATGAAAGAGACAGCCTACCGGTCTGTTGCCTGCAATTCTCTGGGCTGTCGTATGCAGAGTAGATCATCCCAAGGAACATATGGGGTACCTTTTATTATGTTCAAATGGGGACCAGTTTGTAATGACTTCATCCTGTATCACCAAAGGAATGTGATGAAGGTCCTAATGCCACATGACACATTGAGAGGAAGATTCCCAAGAGCCTAACTAACTTCTGTGGTCTGTGTGCAGGTCCTCTCCCTGTGGAGTTGGGCTATATTCAATTATTCTTTAGAGCAGCTTCTCTTGCCCTGGAAAAGAGGGAGGTTAGAGATATTATCCTCTGGGGTAATGTGAACTCTGGTGCATATTTGCTAAAAATTTGAAAAAGATTCACTTTGCAATTTAGAAAACCAACTAATAAAATTTATTTGACACAGAACAAGGGGCTATTGAAAAAAGTGTTTGGAGTCAGGATTGTTGAAGTGGAAAAGGGAATGGGTTTTTGAGCAAAAGAGGTATTTCAGTTCTCACAGGTGAAAAGATTTGAATATTGAATTTGACTACAGGACGGATGGATTCAGACCACTAAGTAGCAACACATATTCTCTCTCGGGGCTTTCCATCTGTGGTTTACCAGCTATGCCACAACGAAAGCCTTTCGCTTTTCTGTGAAAGTGTGTCCGTTTCTTAGAGTCTTCCCACAAAGCTTAATCAAGCGGTGCTTTCCTGTGCATGTGTTCAAGTTGCCTAGGACATGCAGTTCATGTGAGCCGCTATCTTTAACAAAGTGAAACAGAAGGATGTTGGTGTCCAGTGCAACACCAATCTGGGAGTGTGCAGTGACCTAGTTTCAGTTCTGGAAGCAGGAGGGTATGTTGTACCTTTGCTCTGTTAGGGGTTGTAAAGCTGGGTGTGAAAATGATGTATCAGCCTGTGCTTAGTGCTGTGTTCGGGTTACCACCTGCCTTTCACTGAGTTTGTTCAGGGTATTTTCTTGTATGAGCCAAACTAGAGGAAAATTTGTCAAGTGTCTGTGTTGCACTTGTCTCTCCTCATCTGTGGGCTTTGGAGAAGACCACTCTTATGCCCTGAGAGATGTAGCTGAAAAATATAAATGCCACTTTGGTTGTGGGCAATAGTTTGGAGTGACTTGTCTTTATGTGCTGATAGATTTAGTCAAACATCCAGAAGAATGAATGGATTTTATTGAAAATATAAACATGGTACATGGTGACAAAAGCTCTGTTATTATGAAATTCTAAAGTCCTTTGAATGGTAACTAACAACTGTCATCTGGGATTTACTTGCCTCCAAAAATAGCTGGAAACCTAAACCAACTTCGAAGTAGGGATTTTGCAATACTAGGCTGTTGCATTTAGGTATATTCACTACGTACTGTGAAGTAGCCCAAAAGTAAGAAAACCCAAGTAGTCTAAATTAGCTTAACATATTGCAAAGCGACTGTTAGGTCACTTCTTAAATCTCTAAACCATTACAGCTTCTTGCAGTTGCAGCATATAAAGGTAGAAAACTTTTTAGAAAAGGCTTCTGTCAGTTACAGCAGCACCAAAGAGGCTGCACAAAACAACTTCATGTGATAGACGGTGAGGAAGTGTCTGCAGGACTCCTTGCTGAGCCCCTAGGAAATGGTTACACTTCATATTTGCACAGATGTTGTTCACAGTGTTAAGGTGTCTGCAAGCCTGCATGCTTCCTTCAGGCAAATTCCCCTTATGGTTCCCTGAAGACTAGATATGGACTCAGAAAACATCTAACATCTAGATTAATGGACATGAGAGAAGTCAAGGAAAGGCTGATATTTAAAGTAACTTATGGCACTTTGGTAATCTTAGCCGACAACTACTGTGAGTTAAATGCCCTACCTGATAGTTGTAGATTGGAAGGCAACAGAGGACAAATGTGAAATTAATAAATAAAACACAGTATTTTTCACAGACATTCAAGATTAGCAAATACGCAATATACTTTTTTCACATTAATAGATATGTCTTTAAAAAAATCCACAATTACACACATTTACAATCTAAACAGGAGCCAGGAGCTTAATTATTTAGCTGTAGCTTGGTTTTTTTTCTCTTTAAAAAAAAAAAAGAAAAACTTTCCCTATCCTCTTCAAATAGATGAATAGGCTTAGATTGCATTGAGAGCTAAACTGGCCCTTCTCTTACATGCCATGGAGGATGAGCCAGTGCAGCCCTCCCATGAGACACTGGCACAGCGGTGGTGGCACAACTACCCAGCTCACAGCCTCCTTGGGAGGGTTGCTTCAGCAAAAGTTATCTGCTGTTGCCAAAAGGCTCCGGATTCCGTGTGACAGGAGAACAGGACATTAAAATTTATCTTCACTTGGCTGGGATTTGAAAGCTGTTCTTGATATGAAAAACAAACGTCCCATCTCACAGTAGACACCAGTGTGCCTTCCCCCCTGCAGGGTTTGGATAAACAAGGCTGTGACTCATTCACAAAAATGGTAGAATTTTGGTCTAGCAAATGGTGTAGAAGAAGCCAAGTGTTTCCAGGGTTCAGTTTAAAATCATAATCTTCACCCTCCTGTGACAAGATGAGGAGAAATATCCCACCCAGGCAAGCTAGCTACTATGCATACCTCCTCCAAGACCTCATACCATCAGCAAAATTTCCTGCTTCACTATTTTCAACCAGTTGCGTTTTGCTGACTCAGGGCTGAACCAGGGAGGCATGAGCACTGGCACAAGGGAACTGCAGTTCTTGGCTTTCTGGACATTAATGGACAACATAGTGACATAGTCTGCTTTTTTTCTGGGGGGTGGAGAGGGGAAGTGTTGGTGGATGGATGGGACAGAACAAGCGGTTCGGTTCAAAAATTTCAGTTTACAATTCTCCCTGGAAGCCATAGGGGAGTGCTTAAAAAAAGACCAGCTGAAACAACTGGAGCTGAACTACAGTTTTTTTTTTTCCAGGTAACCAAACATTACCATAGCAGAGACCACTATTTTTAGTTGGTCATATTTCCACAGACTGTTCTTTCCCACAATATGTACCAGCTTCTGTCAAAAGTGGAATTCCCCTTTTCAGTGGAATACTTGTTAAAAACCAAAATGTTGATATCAAGTGTATTTAAAGAATGCACGTTCCCTCACATTACCATATACAGTGCTTAGCCCTGTTACAGCAGCTTCCATTTTCGGAGGACTGGGTCAAAATATTCTACCTAGTTCTGTACACAATAACATGCAACTGGTGAAACCAGACAATGAAAAGATGTATTGGAGACAGAGAAAGGTGGAAAAGGTCACAAATCTCACTTTGCAGAGAGTCCTTCAGTTTTCTTTTCTTTTTTTTTTTTTTTAAGCTGCCGTTCTTTACATTCAGTAGTCATTACCAGGGTAAGGAGAAGCAGCAAGAAATTCCCATTCTCCTGAAAGGCAGTCCCTTCTGCTAGTAACAAAATCCTCGAAGGTGATGACAAGAGATTGGGCACTCACCAGCTTTCAGTGCTCCAGCACAGAGTAGCTAAGTCCTAGTCCTAGGCTTACTGATTTCCCCCGTGCAGGAGCTCAGCACCCTGGCAGACTATTGAGAAGACTGTCCAAAGTGGTGACACGACTGTTGTGTGGACAAAGCCAGTGGTTGGAACAGAAATCCAGCAGGTTTTGCTGTCTCTTGTGTTGGAGAAGCTTTTTGTTTTGCCATCTCTCTCGGTGCACACAGCAGAAATCCGTCACTTGTATTACAAGCAATGCTGCCACTGAGATAGGAGGTGACACTTCTCTTGACACATCTCCAGCTGCCCAAATTGTTGGCAGACTTTCTGTTTAGATTGGTGCTGTAAAAACAAAAGAACTTATTTTTAGAAAATAATAGAAAAAAGTCCCCCAGAAAGAATCACGTTCTGGAGTTGTTTTTCCTATGTAACCAGTGGAGCAAGCTGTGAAGCTATGGAAGAGATGTATTCATGCTGGTGAGAATTGGCCAGGATGATGCCTTGCCTCTGCCTGCATAACTGAGATGCTGGGGTCCCTCTGCCTTCGTGCCACAGACTGAAAGTGCCTCTCTTTGTGCAAATGCACAAAGTCCTCCCCTGTTAACAGCCCCTTCCCTTGTGAAGGGATGCCAGTATCACCTTTGGTTTGTTTCAAGTTACTTCAGAATTGCTCCAGTTCCGAATTTCTCCTCAGCTGGAGCATCCTGTCCCACTGACTGTAACGTGTACCTGGAAAGACTAACCCCACCGGGATGAAGTTACTCTTCTTCACAATCTGCCTTGCCTGCAGTTTCCAAAATTTTTTTCCTTTGTAACAGAAAAGCTAGTCTCTGTAGGCTCTTTTTGGTTTTGCAGTATTCAGGATTTTCAGCCCCTGTGTAACAATTCTACCTTCTTCACAAAGTGAAACCCATAGAAACAGATACATATTTACATCAGTATTGAAAAGCAAAATGCTGTGGCAGAGTGACCCTGTGGGTGCAGCTCTGCAGTGCCTTATCCACTATCTACCACAAGGAACTTGCTTGAAAATTGCAAATGATCATTGAAATGATAATTTCTCCAAGAGCCCACCTTCTACACCAAGGTAGTATTGCCTGTTTCTAAATCATTGCTGACAGATACTGTTTCTTCTTTGATGAAGAAAAAACAGAACACAAATAAACCTGGACTGATGGAGACTTGACAGCTTGTACAAACTCTCTGCCTCAGTGCTCAACTACCATTACCCTTAGAAAGACATTTTTTCCTAACATCTATCTTAAATCTCCTTTTTTAAGCCTGTTGTGCTGTAAGTGCTGTGTTTACAGGGTTAGGACAATAAATGACTTGTCCCATCTTCTTTAAGGGCTCTCTGAAGAGGGTTGTTATTGTGTCCTTAATCAGCCTTGCCTTCCCCAGCCTAAACAAACAAAACCAATCTTTCATGTTCCCCAGATCATTCTAATTTCTCTGGTAATGGTCCAAGCTGCCCTCAAATTGGAATACCCAAAAGATATTGCCTTCTGTGCCTTACATGTCTCTCTTGGCAGAAAACAGCCCTCGGAGGTGGGACAGTTTCTGACACCAGTGAACCACCAGTGAACCACCAAAGCTGCTGTCCCACCTCGTCTTCTACAAATGTTGCAGAGACATGCTAAGGAAAAGACAGTGTCTGGAAGACAAGTGTCTTTGTTTTGTTGTTAATGAAGAAATCATGCTACAGCAGTATTCAATGTAAGATAAATATTTACTCCTGTTTATGTCTCAGAGGTTTTTCTACTTACGGGAGAAATCCAATGATCTCATCAAATAGGGCCTGGTATAAGTAAGTCCAGAGAAGAAAAAGTTGACCTTAAATGAATGCTTTGTGTCATGTTAATGCAGCTCATAGGACCGGAAGGAGAAAATGTCTCTTTATCTTAAGGAGAAAATCCATCCTCCTTTCTGTTATGCTCTACAAGAAACAGCATAATGACTCCTGATATTTAGAAAATGCAAACACTCTGGATCAGGCTGGGGTTGTGTGATGGGTCTGGAAAATAACTGACTGTTAACCCAGTTTGCATGATCACCAAAGAAGTTCTAGAAGAAGTCTTTTAATTTAAGGGTTCTTTTGCTTCTGCTTGATAATATGAATTGGGTACACTCACAGCATCTGCTAGGGCAAAGTATGCTTTCACAATTACAGTTTTGGTGCAACAACAGTGTTTTCTGCCTGTTCTGCAGAGACAAGCAGGCTGCAGTTATTTGCTTCAGTAGAAACTAGCAAATGAGATATAAAATAGGTAGATATTCCATCTTCTCTGTACTCTCACAAGTCCCCAGTGCTGAGTTTGTTTTCCTAAATTCGTCTTGGACTTTTTTGCTCTATTTTTCTTTTTTCAATACTATAAATGATAAATGAATTTGTAGACTAGTTGGCCTGCAATATTGCATTCTTGCTTATAAAAATACGAATATTTTAAAGGTATAAACTGGGGTTTGGTTTTTTTGTTTGGTCTTTGGTTTTGGTATTCATTTATTTATTTATTTATTTATAGGAAAGGATAGTGATTAGTACATTTTCAATTGGGTGTACATACACTCAGGTTCATAGATATGATGATATATGATGTTCCTGTGTCCCAGCTAAAGACCTTCTAGGATACGGTGCCTCAAAAGGCAGAGAACAACCATTTGGTGATGGGCACTGAGATGATATGAAGCAATAAATGGTTAGTGCTGTCCTGAGTTGAAAACCAGCATTTAAAACAGATTTTCCAGCTTTGGCTCTGTCTGGTTTATAACATAATTGACCTACCTTGATGGCAACAGTAGCTGCAGCTCAGCTACAGAACAGGAGGAGAGGGTGGCCTCAGCCTGTATGCTTTGTATCCCCTGTCAATTCGTCATGTCCTTTGGCCTGAGCTGTTGAAGGAACTTCTGGGAACTGACTCTCTGGCTGCCTTTAGCAACACTTTAAAGAGCTCACAGAAAGGGCTGAGAGAAATGGGGCTACCACTCTATAGGCTTGGGTTTGTAACAGCCAGCAAGCCTAATCCAAAGGCCTTGTGCTGGACTTGAGTACTGAAGATATTAAGACACTCTTGAGACAAATACATAACATATTTGTAATACTTACAGTTGAGTCCTCCTTCGTCTTCATTTGGTTGGACATCTGTTGAAACAAATGCACTGTTTTAAACATGTGGGATAGATAACTAAAGTCTTTATCCACATGGAATTAATATTAAGCAACATCCACTAAAGTTGAGGGTTCAATGTGCTAAATACTCTTTGGACAGCAAAATACGGTCCATACTTTAACTGCCTACAACCTAGGTCATCACTACAGCAAGAATAGATCTTTGGGCTCAAATCAACAACCCTGCTCCATGTCTTGGGATAGAGTCCTGCATCACTCTTGGGTTGTTTCTGAAGGAAGGACATGGCTCCTAGCACAGCTGCTGAAGATGCTTGGCAAAATCACTACCCTGCTTTCTCATTTTTTTTTTCTGAAGCCCCTGGGCTTGCTAGCCATGAGGAAGAGGGTATGGACTGAACATGTGGTCCTTATCCATAAGAAGTATGATTGCCCCTGCTCCCTTTTTTCAGATGTTAGCTCTCATATACCTGTAAAGTGGCTTACAGAAGTACTCAGATACACCAGCAGACTGAGTCTGGTTCACAAGATATCTTTTTGAGCTACTTTTTGTTCTGTCTTGCCAAGCACTGAGGAATCCCACATGTGGGCAAATGCAGCAATACAGGGGTATACACATATAGTGTGGAATGATAGCAAGTCATGCTTTATTTCTGACTTGTAGAAGGCAGCTTGATCCCGGTGCAATCTTGAACCCTTAATTGTCCAGGCAGTCACTTGGAAGTTCTCGGGATTGATGTGCTTAACATCCCCTCCAAAAAGAGCCTGTAGGGATCGCAGCTGAGAAACTGAGGCCTGAACCAGCACAAAGTCAAGTGCCCTAGCAGAAAACCATAAAGAATAACATGTCCTGGGACACTATGTGTCCTCCTCAGGGTATCTTAGGTTTTTGATAACAGCATGATTTCCCGCTGTTGTGTGCAGGTAGCTTACTCGTACCCTCTAGCAATGCACTGGATGACATTAAAGATTTTGGCAAATAAAAAATAATTCTCCAGATTTAGTCATGCAAATGAAAGGCCTCATTACCTGTGTAGGATACTAGTTTAGAGGACCTCCGTCTCCTCAGCCAGCAGGCTAAACCAGCTAGAAGACCTATCAGAATGACAATGGAAACTATGCCAGCTGCTTGAGCACTTCGTCTGCTTTTTTCCAGGTTTTCGTGATTTTGTGTGCTAGAATCATTGCTTTGCTTCTGCTGTGTGTCTAGAATAAAACAAAAAAAAGGCTGTAGTAAGATGTAAATTTTCACATTTTATAGAAGGCAAATATTTGACCCCATTTTATACACACAAAAAGATTTCTGAAGTATTAATATCACTGTGATTCTGGTGGTATTCCTTCCGACCAAGGCCAATCTTTAGCTTACATGGTCTAATAATACAATGCGTTTATTCCTCTTTATCATACTGCATGCATCCCTCTTTCTTCGTTTTTATTCTTCGTTCCTGCCAGCCTTGGGAGATTGAATGTTTGAGTTTGTATCTAGACTCAGCTGAAAATAGATCCATACAGAATCTATAATATAAATCTGATGGAATTTGGAAAACTGGGTGAAAACCTGTTTCCCTGAAGTTAATGATAAATTCCCACTGGTTGCTGCAAACTGAATTTTTCAGATCACATCTCTTACTCTTTCAAGTGTGATAGTGCTTTTAGAAACCAACAAAAAATAAGATGATGAAGGTCTGTTCCCCAAGAATACAATATGACAGGAAACTAATGACAAGGTTACTTTAATTTCCTTTAATTTGGGATAACAGCAAGGGTATGGTATCATACAAAAACTGTACTGTGAAATTTTTGGTTGTGCACACAATTTTTGTTCCTTGAAATAGCCTAATCTATTTCTGGGCTTTGTGTCAAGTCTAGAGTATGTGATTGGTTGGTGCGTTTAGGTAAATTAACTGTGGGTATCCAGCTACAGTTATGCAAACAATCAAACCTCCTCGCACCAGGGTGCAGAAACCTGTGAGAGAAAGGTGGTGGGAGGGAGGACCAGGAACAGCAACGAGTCTGAATAGCGACCTCCAGATAAGCTCCCACTCCAGATAGCTCGTCTAAACATGTATTTGAAAATGATGAAATTCACTATTGCCATTATAACTATGATTTTTTTGGTAGCTTTTCTTTAGATAGCTTTCTGTTTCTGTGAAAGGTTGAGTGGCTAAATACTTGTTTTTACTATTGATCACTCATATCAGCAATAAATAGCTTCTTATACTTGTGCTATTTGGCACGTCGTTCTACTGGACTAATACTACCTGTTTGCTATAGGCCTACTTTAAATAGCACACTGTGTTAAATTGAGTTTTGGAGACTGAAAACGGAACTTTGAAACTAGGCAGTGTAAAAAGCAAATGTGAGTGCTGCAAAGCAGATGGGTAGGGCTTCAAGAATTGTGGCACTACTGTGTAGTGGCCCCTTAAAAATAACAGGACTCCCGAAGTCACCATGTTCCCAAGGAACCGAAGGACAAAGCCCAGTGACTGCCTCAGACAGAACAGCTTCTCACTGCTGTTGTCATAACACGCTTGACAGGGTGTTCACTTCACTGTGGAAGAAGTCAGAAGTAAACATGAAGTCTATGGCTAACTGTAACTAGCTTTTTAAAAAAAAACAACTGTTCTCTTTTGGGCACTTTTGGGAGCTACTGAATTACTGGGTAGCCCTTGTTAGTGCATATCTACAGACAGAGACACACTGGTTGATATATCTGCTATCTAGAAAACATGAAGTATCATGATGAGACTTACAGTTGGCTGACAGATTTTCCCGAAGCATTCTATTTTCTACGGAGCACTCTATTTGCATGTTAGAAGTAGCTTTAACCTTCAGCATGCTAAAAACACTGTAAGTGCCGTCGGCGTGGTGGCTGATCTTTAGCTCTGATGGAGGCAGGTGGCTGTTGTCTGTTTTATTTATCCAGTAAACATTGGGTTCTGGGTACCCATTGGCAGACCTGCAGCTGAAAGTCACCTCCTCTTCAGTGCTGTCATTGTTTCTCATGGGTCCACTGAGTATGGGTTGGCTATAACTAGCTGGAGGGCAAGAGCAAAAGAAATAGTCATCGACTGCTTGAAATATATTGAAAAGACAAAATTTCGACATGGGTTCTGAAGCAGAAGTTCTGGGTTTTGTACAACTTTCATGACTTGAAAGGGAAACACCTGCACAGTTTGGTATATAAGCCAGGGAGCTGAGAGAATTACTGGAAGGGCAGAAGGCTGAAGCCAAACCCAAAGGAAGAAAGCAATTTCTTAAGCTGCTGTAACCCAGTCACGTGCAAGGGCCTTTATACTGTTGAAAACGAAGATGAAAAAAAATCCCACACTGGATAAACAGCTGTTACGGGTATTCTTCCAGTTTTAGATTCCCTATCTGTAACATTTAAATTAAGCAGACTTCATTTCAGCAAAGGGCTGAAGTATGTTTCAAAATTAAGGGTATGTTTGAATGTAATATTGAAATGGCACAAATTTGAAAAGCTGGAATGAGAATTTGGGCAAATATATGCAAGTGATACAAGTTCTTACCTGCTAATCTGAGAACCACTTCTGCCTGATGAATCACTCTGGTATATTCAGTTTTCTGCAGTACTACACATTTGTACCTATGTTTATCACTCTGGCTGACATTTAGTAGTAGCAGGGAAAAATCACCTTTTTCCAATCTATCCCAGAATAACTGAGTCCTGTTTTTAAAGTGAATACACTGTTCACTTTCATTGTCTTGACCAGAGATCAGTGCATGTACAACTGAACACTCTTCTTGATCATCAGCTATTTGCCAATATACCCGTAGATTTTTTAAGTGTAATTCTTTTCCTTGATAAATGCAACTCAGTGTAGCATTGTCTCCAGGTTTACTGGTGATGATCTTCTCCTCCAGTGCAAGAACTAGAAGATTAAAAAAGAAAGAGAGGTTATGTGGAAAAAATGTCATTTGTTTCAAGTATGTTCTACCACATGTGGACTGCAGTATTAGTATTTATAATGGGCAGGTGAGTGTGCTCACTTCATAATCATTCCTACCTCCTGACTTGCCAATGGCTAATTCTCAACATGTCTACTTGTCTGTGCATTTTCCAAAGGGACCTTTTACAATATAAAGCCTTCTGCTTATTTCTTTCTCTGAGAACGAACAGGTCTAAGGGCTCCCAGCCCCATGGATACCTACATGTTTCACTTCGTCCACTGACAGGGACTGACTGCAGAGACATATTCAGGTCCTAATGATCTAATAATAACTTTTTTTTTTTTTTAATCAAGAAAAATGCTAAATAATGCTAGGTAATTCACAAGAGGTGGAAGGACTGATCAGAAAAAGAGTGCTACCACTACTTTGAGATCAAAAGAAATTAAAAGGGTAGTAAACCCAGTGTTTCTCAATGTGGGCATGTCATAACAACCACATTTTATAGCTACTGTTGATGTCACCCTCTCAATAAATACACCCTGCTGGCAAACCAACATGCCTAGATACCTCCGGTGACATATTCATTAGACATTTACAAGCTCTCATCGCTACTGGAGGTAGGGCAGCACAGTATCTGGCTTTCAGGGTGCTTTTCCTGGCCTCTATGAGAGAAGCAACCTTTTCTCCTGGTGAGGAATGAGAAAGAACGAACTGGCTGCTGAGTGATGCAGAAGGTGCAGGTCAGCTACTCCAAAAGGGCTAGAGTGGCTCTGGTCACAACCTCCCTACTAGGAGGGATGTGTCGCCTCTCCTTCACCCCAGCAGCCAAAACCTCTCTGGTGCAACCGGTTGCTGAGACCAAAGCAGTTTGTGCATCATCAGTGTCAGACTGTGGAGGCCAGGAGTGGGCTGGATGGGAGAGATTACAGCTGGGGGTAGGGATTATGAGGGTGGGTGGATTAGGGAAAGAAAGATGACAGGAGTGAGGGTTTGGAAATGCGGAAACAGTGCATGGTGAGGTTGGAGGGAGGCAGCAATGTTAAAGCAGGACATGTCAGTGCACCAGGCTCAGAAATGGCTCATCTACAAGTCTGGGTTGGGTATCCTGGCTATAAAACACCACTGAAGCAAACAGTACTTGCAGGGAAGAAGGCAGTGTGTTCTCCAGGCCCTTATCCTCTGCTGGGTGAGACAAGCAGCGATGGGCTTGAACTGCAACAAAGATGCTGCAGCTCAGACTTTGGGAAATTACTTGTAGTAGCAGGAAAAGTGATGCTCTGCAAAGCATTGCCCGGGAAAATGGGCGCACCTCCATCACTGGTATTATTTAGGAACAGGCCAGCCGGCATCTACTGAAACTGAATCTGGTACAGTTTGTCCTGATTTTGGGGTTGGAGACTTTCCTTGATGGCTTTGTTGAGGTCCTTCTCAGTGATTAAGCAAAAATAGCAAAGAGACAATTCTGATAACAATTAAATATCACCAAGTGATGCCTTTTAACCTTACCTTTGTTTTGAAAGGGATTTTTGGAACTGTAGTAGATGACTTGGGTACTTGATACAGTGTTTTATAATTCTAGTCACAGTATGACCACGGACTTTATCCAGGCATGTTAGATCTGCTTATTAATAGCCCTCATTACCCCACTTCTAATACCTTTTGTTGACATAAATAAATACACAGGGATGTCTGTAAAGCAAGTAGAGCAATCTAAGCAAGAACATCAATAATATCCTTTACTACTCTCCATACTTAAACTGATAGAAACTGGTTTTTTTTTCTTCTTTTCCTGATGCATATCACACTAAAGAATTCTTAAGTGTCTTGCTGAAAGCACGCAGATGTTTATATTGTATATATTACAAATAATATCTGTATTTGGCCAAACAATTTAAAGGAGGGCAGCTTCATTTTTCATTTTTCACTGAAGTGTAAAGAACTTACCAGCTCTCAAGATGTGAAGGAGCAGTAACAGAAATCCACAGCTAAAATAAAAAAAAAAAAGCAAACAAGATTGTTATGTGATAGGCTTAGCATATCTGTTGTTTACATAAGCAATAAAGCTAATATTGATTGTTTCAATATAGTAGCAGAAGTAGGTAAATTAGGTACTGCTACTATGTAGTGTCCCACTAAGTATTTGCATTTTTGACAGCTGCAAAAGTTCTGTTCAAATGACATAACTCTGTGAGTGGGTGGCCAATGCCACAAATAGCAGTAAAACACGCTAATATTGGAATCAGAGCAGAAGGCATGAAGCTGGTATTGTGCCTGTCTTGTGAAAAATGAACCATATAGACCTAGAGCGGACAAATAGGCCCTGGAGGCTTCTCGGGTCACTGGGAAGGAACAAGGCTGCACAGGCCTAAATCCAGGTCAAAGCCCTGCATCCCACTGCTTTGCTGAAACTCAGTCAGTTATGGTTTTATCTGGTTCAAGGATGACAAGCAGCTGACCACGCTGCTCACCATTTTGTGCCCTCAGTGGAAATGCATAAACAGGAAACGTGCTGATAACAGGGAGTCGTGCAAAGGTTTTGCTGGAAAGAATTCGGCATGTTTGATTACTCCGGAGGGGCAAATCTATGTGGGAGTTTCCCAAGGGAGTTACGCCTGCTTGATGCTGTAGAAAAAATGAGTTTAGCCTATCTATAAACTCCAAGTGACTTAACTTTCATCCCATAAGGTTTTGAGAAAGAGAAATGTTGAGCACCTTCCTAAAAGTTACTTTAAAATAGCCTTTCACCATCATGCCTAGCTATACATTGTGCTCTTGCTGTGGGAAAGGAAAGGAAGATGCTGGCAAGGTATTGGAATAGGACCTGAGTGGCTGCAGTTTCCCACCTTGACATCGCCCTGGGTACAATAAGCCTGCAAAGCTGAGCCGACGGGCAGACAGACATGAGCAGCTGCTCATCCCCAGTTTCTCCAGCTTTCTTTGGCAAGCAAGGAAGATTGTGAGGCCACACTGCCTGGGTGCTGCTGGTTCCCTTTCCCAGTTGTTCTCAACCCTCAGCCAGGTCCAACATCGAGTCAAGGGCTGGGGCAGTGGGCAGAGATGCCTCAGCAGCCCATGTGAACCCAGGAGAGAGCCCCAGGTTCTTCCACCTGGGCTGCTTGACTTCTTCCTTTCCAAACCAACCCTGCCCTCCTTGACCCTCTTCCCTCCAAGCCCTAACCTAAGCTTGCTCCCCTAGCAGCCATTTGTCACCTCGCTTTTCCCAACCAGCTGTGCTTCACACCATTGCCTCTTTCTTCCAGGCCTCCTGCCCACAACTCCTGACTCTTTGGCCAGCCAGGCATCAGGATTTGTCCACCATCTCCCAGGCACAGCATCTCTTTTGCCCAGCTTTACTTCCATCAGCTGCCTCACTGCAACTTCGGTCTCCACTGCTGTGGAAGAAGGTCTCTAATTTCCACCTGCCCTCAAGAAAATGATGACCTACCCAAACGTATTTGGCTTCCCATGGAGAAAGCAGAGGACATTGCTGACACAAAATCTACCTCTACTTGAAGCCTTATTTCCAGAGAATGAGATAGGCAAAGTTTAGGGAAGAGTCAGTCTGAATTGTATTACTCTTATGTGAAGAAAATACTCTTTTCCTTTTCTAGGCACTTTAAATGGCTTCACAGATGAGATTTCAAAAGTTTAAGTGGATGCCCAGCGTGGAACATTTCTGTTGTAATACATATTTTAGTAAATCTGCAATCAGCCCTTACTTTAGGTTTCTCAAGTAAGTGTACCTAAACGCTCCAGGAAAGCACTTCCGTCTCTGGCAGTGACTTTTAGTGTTTTTTACACGTGGTCTTGTGTTGTATTTCTTTTGTATTTGTATACTGGGCAGAAGCCATAATTTTTGTGCGAGGTTTGTAGAGGTCTGCCTTGGCAATCTCACCTCAGTGTAATTTTTAATCCTGTGGCTGTGTTTGCTTTATTGTTCCCCGCCCAAGTAGGAAACTATGGATATATTCAGTCATTTGAACTAAGCAGAGAACAACAATTGACTTGTTTTTATGGGACTCTTTGGGGAATTTCCCATGCCAGGCACTTGCTGATGTCAAACATTCATCTAGTCAGCCAGAACTGATTCTCTAACGTATGTACACAAAGCACGTCTTGATTTCTTATTTTAATAAATGATGTCACAGTTAAGATTGGATAGATCTAGAGATGCTCATCCTCTTACTTGAAGGAGGTTGCAGCTGTGGTAGTGTGGGGGCAGTATCAGCTTACCGTGTTCCCCTGGAATAGCTTTAATGCCAAGCTCCTGTTGGAAAAGGAGAAATGCTCATGCCTTTTGCCCCATACACTCAGCTCCTGTGTCTATCACACGGGCAGTGAGCTCCACTGAGTGCAGGTGTAACTGCACTAGTTTCTTAGAGTGTCTCTTTATTTGTTATATATATATTTATTATTATTTGTTCAACTCTTTCCCACACCTTCCCTTTCTATATGGTTTTTAAAATGTCACGTGAAATGGGAGAAAGTTGCACTTCCTCTTTCATGCATTCTTACTTGGTGAGATTATTCTTCCTACCAGTATCTCAACTTTTTCATGCACTATTTATTTTAGAATCATGCGATGTTGCTGTTCTAGCACAAACAAAAGATATCCCAATCCTTGCAACACTAACTTCGAGGTTTTTGTTCTACTGGTAAGATTTGCTTTATCACCTAAACTTGTAGTGACATCGCTCTCCTCGCATCAGTAAGCGCCCTCAATAGGTTATCTGTGAAGTTTTTCTGATGCCTACTGTAAGACAGCACTAATCTGGGCAATAAATTAAGAGGGCCTGATTGTCTTCTCCCCTCATTCACATTCGGCAAAAAAGCTCCTTAATAAGCCAGTTAATCGCTTGTAGACTTCGACGGCAAAAGCCGCCTTCCCCCCTCTCGTCTCTCCCGCTTCTCCCGCCGCTCCAGATGCCCAGCAGAGCTGCCCGCCCCGGCCGCGCAGCCAGCGGGCACGTCTAACGCCGCAACCCGTTCTCCCGGGGATGGCGATGGGGAGGGGACCCCGCGCCGCACCTCGCCCCTGGCTGCATTTGAGAAGCCCGCCCCCACCAGAGCGTTTCCTCCCAGCTGCATCGCAATGAAACTCGGATTTTTCTAAGCAGAGTGCGTGTCTCTCTTTCCCTCGAGCAAGCAGCCCGCCCGCAACCCGGCAAACAGCCACCTTGTGCTCCCCTGCGACACGCAGGAGGGGCGGCAGCTCCCCCGGCCCCGGGGTCCCGGGCCGCCACTCACCTTCGCGGCTCCATCGCGGCGGCAGGAGGCGGGTGGCTGCCCCAGCCGAGCTGTGCTGTGCCGTCCCGTCCCGAGCCGCCGGCTGCCCTGTTTAGGCCATTCCCCTTTCCCTCCCACGCCTCCTCCCGCCGGGGGATTTCCGCCTTCCGTGCGCGCCCGGAGCCGGTGCGCGGCCAGTCCTGCTGCCACCGGGGCGCCGTGCAAACCGGGACCCCTTGCGACCGGCATCCGAACCGCCCGCAAAGCACCTCTCCGGGCGTGAGGGTCAGCGCCAGTGCCGCTTCGGCCCATCACGCCGGGCGCTGCGGTCCGAGAGAGCCCTTCGCCGTCCTGGCGCTCCCTCCCGCCAGGTGCCCGGGCAGGTGGCAGATGCCACATCGCTGGAGACATTCAAGGCCAGACTAGCGGGGCTCTAGGCAGCCTGATCTAGTTGAAGATGTCGCTGCTCATTGCAGGGAGGTTGGACGAGGTGAGCTTTGAAAGTCTCTTCCAACCCGAACAATTCTATGACTGTATGTGTGTCTCAGGCACTCGCCCATCCTCACTGACCCCTTTCCTGAGCCTCGGTGAGGCTGCTTGTCAGGGGCTCCCAAACCCTGCAAAGCCGTGGCTCCCTGGGGGGAAGTTGCCTGTGCTCCATCAGGCTGGGTGCCCCTCACTGCCGCCTCAGGGCACTGTTGGGGAGGACCTGGGGAACCAAGGCTGGGCACTGGCTTTTGTGAGAGCGTGGAGGGAGCAGTGCCTTGTTGGCCCTGCGAGGCGGTGGAGACCATTCCCACGGCCCCTGCTCGGCCTGTGCGATGGAGGAGGCAAAGTACTGGAATCTGGCTGCAGGCGCTGGTCTTTGCAAAGCCTGCCAGGGAACCAGGCGCTCAGCTGTTGTGGTTCAAAATACACTTCAAAAGACAATAGGTTTATGATTGCATAATTAGTAAATAACCATAAATGTCATTTGATATGTTGTGTGACGACAGCCGAAGATGCAGAGGATAAAAGTTCTAACAGAATTGCGCTGACAAGGGGTGTTGGAGCAGTAGTCAGATATTTGAAAGCTGTGTTTCGCATTCATCAGCAGTTTTGTTCGTGGCCCCACATCAGTGGCTGTGTTTGGCACCTCAGCCCAACTGTGACTCCTTCACCAATGTGAATGTTTGGAACACACACCACAAAGCTGCCACTGCCATGCTGCAAACAAGCATCACAGTGACAGTCGTTAAAAAATATTGCCATATTAATGTTTTATTTGATCGTGGCTCTGAGCCACCCTGGGAATGGAATACCAATGACTTTGTCCATGATGAAGAGAAACTCCAGGGTTGTGCAAGACCAGCGCATGTCAATGCTGTTCCTCTGCCAGACAGCAGCAAGAAGGAGGGCTCTCAGTTCTGAGTCTCAAAGCCTACATTAATTCAGCCTTTCTGTATTGCTAATATGCTGCAAGTCAGTGATCAGTTTGGGAGGGCAGCCTTAAATTTACATTACATTTAAAGGACTATAAACTTTACTGTGGAATTAAAGTTGAGTCAGAACATGCTGGCAGCAGCCAGCTCACATCTTTCACTGAAACATTTCTGGATGCAATATCCTACTTTGCAATCTACTCTTTTGATATGTTAGATACTGTTTCAGTAGCAGACACTTCGATACATATGGAACCAGTTCTTCCTGGCTAAAAGTTTCCTACCTTTAAGTTCTTGTAGCTTAACCGTATAGCTGAATATTTAGTGTTCTGGATATAAATTTGTTTTGTTTTTTTTTTTCTAAAATGCATAGTTTGCATGCACTCTTCTGATGTTCTTTGCAATGGTTTCTATCATGCTCTTTTCATACAAAAGACGAATAGCCTGTTGATACATGTGCACCTGTTTAGGTGGAATTTCAGAATGGGAGAAGGAATAAGCAAGAAAGGCAAATACGTCTCGGTAGTTAGGAGACTCTTTGGGATTTGGAAAAGTCAGGTGCAAACCTCTTTTCTGCCTGCACCAGCATTTTGAATTCATGTTGTCTGAAATTCGTTATGAGCTTTTAATCTGTAAGGTAACTTTGTCTTCTCTTTCCCTTCCAAATGATGTTTCATTAAGGCCTAGCCTTAGGCAGGTCCAAAGTTGTTCCTACCTGCAGAAGTCCCCAGAGGGTGTGAAATGTAAGGATATTCTTCTGCCAGTGACTCCATTCCTATGGCACATACTGAACAACACTGTGGTTAATAATAGCAGGCTCTTGCTGCCAAATCCCTGCTATTAGGTATAAGATGTTCCTTAGGGAGTGCTCCCCTATTTCTTTTCACACAAACAGAAAATGAGAAGCAGCTGCAGCTGAGGATCTTTGCAACTGATATGGTTCCTTCTATTCACACTAAATAGCAATATATTTTTATTCTTTTAGATACAGTTCTGTTAATAAGTCATTTACTAGCAATAAGTCAGGGTGTTTGGCTTAAGGTCAAAATACAGACCTCAGTTAGATGATCTTTCCCCTGCAAGTATCACATCAAAGATAACACGAATGATAACAGACAAGGATGTTTGAAAAGCCTGCATGAAAAGTTTTCATCAAAGATTTAGCTGCTTATTCCTACTACCTACAGAAAAATTCAAGCAGGAAAGGATCTCTGAAGGTTATCTGGTACAACCTCTGTCTCAGAGAAGGGCCAACTTCAAAGTTACATATCAAAGCTACTACTAAGATGTACTGCTGCTTCTGCATGGCACTGGAAGTTATGATAAGATTTGCTTTTTGTCAGAGAATACTATGAATTTTTATCAGCAACTGTTTTTGTTTTCCAAGGTCAAGTTTTAGTAATACAAAAATGTGTATTCATTTGTTTTCTTCTGTTTAAAAAGCTATAATATAGGATAGTCACAAGGCATAGCACATGCAAAGCTGTCTGATAGGGCTTCTAAAATTATAATGCTTATGACAGGAAAGATGGATCTTAGCTTCACTAAATCAAGATGTTTGAGGTTGTTAAAGTACAAAACCCATTTCAGTTGTAGTACATAGAAGTAATCTTAGGTAGCTGCTGCACTCTCCGTTTAAGAGACTTAGAAGTGTCTCAAAGATGATCCATTTGGTCCCTCCTTCTGTGTGCATGTGTGCATGTCTCACTGTGAGAGAGAGGCAAAAACAGCTGAGCTCCTGGAGTATGTGTAAAAAACCCCTATGTTGACAGTTAATTCGTCCTCTCTGATGTGTGTCCGCACCAGCTAATGCAATTAAGGCATTTAAGGCTGTCAGAAGAAGAAACTCCTGTGGCTTATGTGTGGCAAATATGTTGCCTATGGACTTTGAAACTAGAAATATTGGGAAGAATTGGGAAAAAAAAAAAAAAGAAAAAAAGAAGAAAACAACATTCTGATGTTTCCAGGCTGTGAGACAGAGAAGCAATCTACATACTGGAGAGCTAGAGAGCTAGTTGTTTTCAAACAAGTACTATGCAAAGACAACAGATGTGTCTGCAAAACACACATCTTCAATGCCAAGCTTATTAATGCAATTATTGAGAATCCAGGGAGACTGACTAGACTTTGTGAAACAGAGACATACCTCTCTGTGTGTGTGTGTAGAAAAAAGGAAAACCTCAGGCAAACTGAACACCTTTGGGGACAACTGAAAAGTGAGTGATATGGCTGCATGTGACGTGGAGGATTTAATCATTTTTGGTAGGGCAGCCATGAAATAAATGCACATAAAATTAGCAGCAGAGGATAACTGGATGCTGAAAAGTTATTAGGGTGGCTAGACCATGTCACCTCTTTGAAAACCAGATGCCTGTGTCATTCTTAGTGGGCACAATGACACAGTGACAAAACCAAAAGAGAGGTACGATCGCCAGTCAGCTGCCTGCACTGAATCTCTCCCCATCATGCACAAATGTGTCAAGACAAAACAGGAGGCAACGAGATAACATCCAAACTTAAGAGACAAATACATGATGAAGGTATAAGAAGTTGGCAGCAGACAACAGAGATACAGTTAAAGAAAGCAAACTAAAAAGGGATACCTAGAGTAGGGACGAAGAGTTTCATGTCTCACATTTTAAACATGTACATTGTCTGCATGAGCAAGACAGTCCAGGTCACGCACTGCATGCAACTGAAGAATAACTTTAACTAGAAAAACCTCAAAGTAATATTATGTACAGTAGTTTTGGGGGCCTTACCCCAGAATACAGAAGAATAAAGATCCGCAGCTATTAATATTTTAACAGGACCAAAAGAAGTATTTGGGAAACCAACAGCTGACCTCAGGCCTTTATCTTAAGTCAGAAACAACAGGCAATAGCCTGATATTAACAGCTACAGCCTCACTGGTATCAGTTGGAGAGTATTCATACACTCTAAAGGGATAAATCAGTGCTAAATTCAGGTACAACAGAAACTTCAGAGTCTACAGGACCATGGGATATATGTCTTCAGCAAATAAATTCCGGGATAGAAAGCTTTGAAATCATCATGATAAAAATGTAAATGGTGGAAAGCTATGTAAAAATCAGCTAGCATGTATTTCCTAATAATGTTTTTAGTGCACAGATTACCAGAAATCTAATCAAACTCTCCATGGCTGCAGCATTCCTAGTACATGAGAAGATTGTTGGGAAAAGGGTCACAAGCAGAGAAGCACTCTGGTACATCACATATCACAGCACAATTAAAAGGGTGGAAAATACCTGCAAATGAGATTGCAGTGGAGGAAAAAAAGCAAATGCTGACCGTTGGTCTTCAATGTAAAGCAATCAAGTGAAAGTACTACAGCCTACCCAATGTGGGTTGTGGTGGTTGTATGTTCTCTATCACTTTTAGCTGGTGCACTAAACACTCAAGTGCTGGTCAAGAATTGCTGCAAAGCACTTTGTTTGCCTTTTGGTTTGTTACCCACAGAGAAGATATGGCAGAAGAAATTAATAGAAAGACTAAAAGGAGTCATAAACAGAGCAAGTGAACTAATCTGGTATTAGAAAAATTAGGTAAGAGGCATAATCCAGATAATGTAAAGTGGTAGAGCAATCAAAAATAGCCTCAACAAATGAACGGAATGCTGCCCTGAGGATCATTATCTTCCTTTCTTCTTGGAAAACATTAAGAAGTTACACTTCTAGCAGCAGATCACTGCTGCCGCAGAAGAGTCATCCATAGTGAGCATACTGATGCCAGATAAGCAAAATCGTACTCAGATGGAATAAGGATGTGTTACCCTCTTTTTCTTCCATCAGTAGATGTATGACTGTGCTGTGCCATTTGAAATATACCATATCCTTTTGGAATCCTCTCCCCAAGTCTCTGCCTTTTGCAGTGTGGAGATTTCAGTGCATGACACTAAATATAATAGATCATGACTTGCAGCTGAGAAAAAAGTCAAGAGGAAAACCACAGTAGCACTGGCCACTGGTGCAATGTTATGTATGGGTAAAGAGCAAAAGAAGGTATGAGGCATGAATGATATTACAACACTTTTCCAACACTTCTTCTCTGTCTATGGAGAGACTAGCAGAAGTAGCAAGTGGAAGAGGGACCACTAAATCTTAAAAATAGAAGATGAGGGGAAGACCATTTGCACAAAAGAAAACTATGTCCTTGACTGGTGGAGACATCTAGAGTGAAACAGCAAAGCTGATGGCTGGGAACAGACTGGTGATGAAATAAGAGAAAGAATGTGATTCCAAAATAAATATTTCATGATTCTGAGAAGCTGCTTTGAGATGGTGAGCTTGGCCTGGATGGAAGTGAATGGACTAAGAGAAAACAACAGTCTGTTTGCTCTCTATGCCCTCTTTCTCCCATTTTGTTGTCATACTAGGTACTCAGGGCATTGGCCAAAAAGATCACTTTTAGCACCCAAATCTCAATAGCCCCATGCAAAAAAGGACACTTGTAGCGCTGTAAAATACCAGTTTCAGGGCAAGATGTGCTCTGTGAGCACAGCAGCAGTGGCAACTGATGTATTTGTACTCCGAGAAGGGAAGAACTATGATATATTTAATTATGTTGTTAGAAAGGAGTAGTGGTATTCACAGTTCTTTATTCAAAATGAGATAGTTGATCTAGTGTTGTTTAAGAGAAAAAAAAGGGAATAACTTGGCAACACTCTTACTTGCTCACTGTGTGTGTGGGTGTATTGGAAAAAAAAAAAGTATTGAGAATACTATGTAATTGTTTAAAATGCCTCTTGAGCCTCTCCTACTTAGCACATGTTGTCCTGTGTTGTGAGTGATCCCAAGCAAAAGAGTTCTCTTGCTTCCTGAGTTGACCTCTGGTCCTGTACTCAGATTAATTTCTGCTAGATATGCCTTACTTTGATCACAGGTGGTGAAAGCTCCTTTGTGAAGGACACTAGATAATGCATCAAAAAACCTGTTGTGGAAATGCAGTTCACAGGCTTCGGAGTATGAAATGCCTTCTGGAGAAATATTTTTTTTTTTTTTGCCCAGGTTTAATACATTAACCATAAGAATGACAGGAGAGTGGGCACAGCTGAAGAACAAACTCAGAATAAAGTCAGATGCAGATGCTGTGAGTTAAGGAAGAGAAGGAGCAGGTATCATAGAATCATAGAACCATCCGGGTTGGAAGGGACCTTCAAACACCACCTAGTCCAACCCCCCTGCCATGAGCAGGGACATCTTCAACTAGATCAGGTTGCTCAGAGCCACGTCCAGCTTGGCCTGGAATGTCTCCAGGGATGGGGCATCTGCCACCTCTCTGGGCAACCTGTGCTAGTGTTCCACCACCCTCATTGTAAAAAATTTCTTCTCCATGTCTAGCCTGAACCTCCCTTCCTTTAGTTTAAAACCATGATCCCTTGTCCTATTGCAACAGACCCTGCTAAAAAGCCTGTCTCCATCTTTCTTACAGGCCCTTTTTAGCTACTGAAAGGCTGCAATAAGGTCTCCCTGGAGCCTTCTGTTCTCCAGACTGAACAACTTCTTCCCCCAGCTCGTACTGATATCAGTGGTTGACCCAACCCAGATGTTGGACCTTGTGCTTGGCCTTGTTGAACCTCATGAGGTTCACATGGGCCCACTTCTCAGGCTTGTCCAGGTCCCTCTGGATGGCATCCTGTCCCTCAGGCATGTCAACAGCAGCACTCAGCTTGGTGTCATCCACTAACTTGCAGAGGGTGCACTCGATTGCACTGTCTATGTCATTGATAAAGATATTAAACAGTACTGGTCGCAGTACAGACCCCTGAGAGACACCACTTGTTACCAGTGTCCATCCAGACATTGTGCCATTGACCGCTACTCTTTGGGAACGACCATCCAGACAGTTCCTCATTGACCGAACAGTCCACCCACCAAATCTGTATCTCTCTAATTTAGAGAGAAGGATGTTGTGGGGGACTGTGTCAAAGCTTTACCAGAAGTCCAGATGGATTACTTCCTTAGCCCTTCCTTAGTTCACTGATGTAGTTACTCCATTGTAGAAGGCCACTAAGGTTGTCTGAGACCATCCAGCTGAAGTTTTTGTTCTCCAAAAGGAAGACATTGGTTTCCAGGACAACTTTTTCAGTGTGCCGTTTCTTATTCCACGCACATTGGAAATCCTCTGAGCAATTAAAAAATCTGTTACAGCCAAGCCTGGATACTCATGATTGCCAGACACTCTGCAAAGAGCAAGAAGAGAGAGTTCATGATGCATGAAGCAACTGATCTATTGTTAGAACTAAAACATTTAGGTATATAGGACCTACCAAACCTACCTTCAAAGCTCAGGCTTCTCAAACTGTAATAACATTATATTCAGCCGTACAATTAAGATCCCTGTTTCTGATCATCGTGCTCTTCTGGGAAGAGAGCTAATGAAATGTTCAGGGAAAATGCCATCTTCTCAGTAGCTGAACAGGTGAGATATTTTCAAATGCCAATATGCTTATATAAAAGATCAAGATTAAAATTCACTCTGAGGACATAAGTATAAGATACAATACAAGTATTTGTTGCACAAATTAAAGATTCTGTTTTTATATCTGACCAGACATCAAGAATTTTAAGAAGCAGATTAAAAGAAAAAATATTGTTGGTAATTTTATAGATCTAATTCTATCTTGCTTGTGGTTTTGGTTATGTCAATATTACATTGTTAAAGTGATTGAGCTTTTATTTGAGATAATGGAACTTATTAAGCATGGATTTGGAAATTGATATAGTTTTCCAAACTGACAGTCTAAATGGACCACATAGAAAGCTATTTTAAGTACAATAGGTATAGTAAACAATATTCTTAATAGTACACTAGCAAGCAATCAGGCATCTGCCCTACTATAAGCCATTGCCATAAATGAAATAATCTAGAAAATTTTGGAAAATAATCTCCAATATTAAAATATTCCTTCTTGAAGAAAAATACTACTGTATTCCTGGAAACATCACTGTCCAGACAAAAAAAATGCCCATCACGTACGTAAAATACAGTTTTAATATTATCTTTAGAATTAGAAAATTTAGAAAAAGGTTTATTTCTTCTCACACAGTCAAATAAGAAACCATGTAACACAACAGGATGTGATACGGGTGCCAAGTGATGAGGAACAGGAACCGAAATCTGCATGTCTTATGTTGTTTATTGAATTATTTGATCGAAAATGTTTCTACTACTAGAAGATTTGTTGAGAACTGTAGTTCCATATTATTGTAAAAAGCTGTTCCAACCCTTAAATGACTGAAAAAATTCCCTCCGATACCACTTGCAACACAAAGTGTAGATAAAGCACAGTGTGGTGTACAGGCTTTTGAAAATGTGGTCTTAGGACAGAGGAGTGGTTTGGCTGAATTCCCCTAAAAGCCCAGTCTTTTAGGAGATGTAGCGGTCAGGATATTAAGACTGATTCCATAATTGGTATAATACACTGAACAGTATTACAGTATTACAGTATTACTTTAACAGTATTACAATTATAGGTATGTTGTTACCTGTCAGTCTTCCAGTGAGTACAGGTGGGAATCTGCCTACAAATCCAGTCTGATTTTGTGTGTGCTGTCATGCCATGAAATGCAGCCATGGTTGTGCATCTCTTTTTCTTCCATTCACACTAGGGCAGGCTTGCCTCAGAAAGTAAACAAGAAGCAATACTGGCTCATCAACTGGTGATCAGCTCTCCAAAGTATTCCTTCAGCCCTCAGTGCTGAACTTTCTTGCGTCGTTGTTTACAATATATGCAATATTTTGTAACATTTTAATTCTGTTTCTTCTGACTGCTTTACTTTTTTTTTTTTTTTTAAATATTTTTATTTCTTGTCTCTTTTTATTTCACTTATTTCTGACTGGGGACAGACTACTAAGCAGGGCCTGTTGTGATAGGATAAGGGGTAATGGTGTTAAACTAAAGGAGGAGAGATTCAGGCCAGACGTGAGGAAGAAATTTTTTACAATGAGGGTGGTGAAACACTGGCACAGTTTGCCCAGAGAGGCGGTAGATGCCCATCCCTGGAGACATTCCAGGCCAGGCTGGACGGGGCCCTGAGCAACCTGATCTAGTTGAAGATGTCCCTGCTCGTGGCAGGGGGTTGGACTGGATGAGCTCTGAAGGTCCCTTCCAACCCAAACTGTTCTATGATTCTAATATTGCAATATGATCTCTTTGTCCTTTTCTTATCATTGATGTTGGTATGATGCAATGTAGACAATCTTTGGTGGAGTAATGTACACTGCTATACCAGTAACAGCTCGGATTGAGAGAAGTGACTTTTTATTACTCAATTTTGTTTTGCAGCTTATTGATTGCAACTTTGTTTTTCCCTTTGAGGTCATTTGATGTATTTCCTAGTAGTGGAAGCTTAGTAGGAGAAATTGAGAGGGAAAGAAAGAATAAAAAAGAGAGAGACCTAGAAAAGAAGAACTACATCACAGAGCATTTGTAAGTGCTCCCTTGATGGGTCAAGGCAATAACGTAATCTTTGTCTAGGCAAATCTCAGAGATAATTCATCCTGACTTTCATTTTTGAAGGAGAAGCTTTGAAGACCTTGCTCTTTTCTATTAAAAGAAGTCATGATCTGCCGCGATTTGGTGATACTTAAGATGAGGTTTTGTCTTTAACAACACAGAAGTAATTTATTCTGGGGTAAAGCAGGATGTGAACTGGCAGGGTGTCAGCTGCTCTGTGGACACTGCCCATTCACATGCTACTTCCCTGAAATCCTCCGGAAAGCAGTGAAAAAGAGATGAGCTTTGCCATATGACGACATGCTCCCAGGTGATTCTCACCAAGCAACAGGGCACCAAAAGTTTGTACGCCAGCTTTCCCCAAAGTAACTTTCTCATTTGCCCCAAGCGTAGGGGGGCATTTGCTCCAGTACCTGGGGCCACAAACTGAGCAGCAACAGGCAAGATAGTAAGGGCATGGGCTTCTGCAGGGGGCTGCACCCTCCAAAAGCTCCTGGAGCTTGCCAGTGCTAAGAGGCAAAGAGCTGGTGCACTAACACTTGGGTGTTCATACTGCACTGCCAGCACTGCAAAGCAAACATTGATCCCCGACTTTGTGACAGCTGAGGGGACCATCTTCAGGACAGTGCTGGCTACAGTCCCCCCTGCTCTGTTGTCTGGTTCCAGTCCTTCAGCTTCCTCAGGCGTCAGCACTTCAGGGAGCTGATGTAACCACAGCTCCTGAGGCAGCTGGTTTCAGCTACAAGACTCCCTTTGCTTCAAAGAACAAAGAAAAGTCCCTGAAGTTGCACCAGAATGATAAGAAAGCTGTCTGACCCACCCCCCCAAGGCTAATATATTTCCCTGTCACCCCTACCCAGGCTCCCTTCAGACACCGTCATTCTGGTCCCAAAGGCAGTAGCAGAGGTAACAGCAGCTGGGTGACTGCCTTATTTGCCCCCATGGGTACCTCACGCATCCCCTGTCTTGTTAGGGACCTATATTTGACTTGGTGACTTCACAGAGGCCAAAAGGACCATTAAACCTGCTAGTGTGACTCCTGTAAGCCACCAAAGTCAAAGAGCCCTGAGCTCTCCAGCAAATGCTTGGCTAGAGCATTGCCTCCAGAAAGACCTCTCTGGATTTAACTTACAAACCCCAAGAGAAACAGATTGACATGTTAGTGGGTGCTTTATTCCCAGAGCTCATCATTCTTACTCTTCACAACTTCTTCCTCACTTTTCCTTGGCAGTGGCCTGGATTTGCTTCCAGTCTTTGGCTTCCCTTCTCATTTCTCCACTGGAGTGAAGAGCCTTGTTAGGCTGACGACCTCCTCTCTCCTCTCTCTTCTCCCTCAGCCAGCCATTTGATGGCCTTTGTGCCACAGCATCGCTCTGAGGTGCGTTTCTGTTGCTTATGAATATTGACCTTTTATTATGTTCCTTGCTTTTCCATAGCTTGATGAATTATTTAAATGACCTACTGTTTTCCACTTGTACAGCATTGTAACTAATGGTGGAATAGAAACCAAATTTAAAGCCTGTACTATGAAGTAGTATAAAGTTACAGGCTTTAAAAGCAGGTGCAGAATTAGGTCCTTTACCTCTGCTACATCAGAGGAGCTACATATTGGATAAATTTTAAGCCTATGAACACTTCTGTGTCTTCTAAGCAGGGCATTGACAATGCTGTCTTCGTTGCACTGATGTTAACAGACTGGATCTTCCCAAAATGTTAAATGGAAAGTGGATAAAGAAGAACAGAAAGACAGGCAGGCAGACAGACATACAGAATACTGGTAAAGGCATTTTTAAGATGAGATGACTTGCATAAATAAACCCAAATTAAGCTCCAAGTTAAACTTCGTAGGAACTGATCTTTACATTTGTACTATGCCTCAGAAAAAAAAAAAATCCTGTTACAGTTGCACTTGTGGTGGTTCCCTGTTTTATTAGTAAAAAATGCAAAGAATTTGCTCTCTTGAAGAGCAGATAATTTTTTTAAAGGGTCTTAAGTATATATATTTGAAAAGTTCTTGGCTGTACAGGAATGCTTTTTTAAAGTGCGTTGGTTCATAACAGTTAATGTTAGGTCTAAGAGGAAACAAGGAAACGTTGTGAAGACAAATACCTATTTCATTATTTGAAGTGCTGTGCGGTGATTCAGTTTTTTAGGTCTGGAGTTACTGAAAGACAACCTCCACCAAACGATTTAAGATCCTAGTCTGAATATTTAAGAGATTACAGACTTAGTTTTGTACGGCACTTGTTAAGAGTTGTTTCTCCCTAGTGTGGATGAGGAGCTGAGATCCCTTTTGTTCTTCTCCTTAAGTATGTTTATATTAGCAGGATCTGTCTAACTCTGCTATTCTGTAAATGCTGCACCAAATAGGATTAACATACTGACTGCTCCTGCTATACCTCAGCTGGGTACAGAAATATTCATTCCTCTTTGCCTCTGTGTGCGTTTGTTATTGCACGTGTGTTTGTCATGCAGTGAGTAAAGGAGTGCTGATGTGCGTGCAGCTGTGTCCCTTGTCTGTCTCTCTCAAAACCCTGGGAATTTTGTAAGGAGAAAAAACCTGCTAAGCGATGTTTGGGCCTTCTCTGAGTGACTGTTTTAGGAACTGACACATCTCCTCTCAGCAGTGGTCGTTTCCCTTATTTCAGCCAGTTCTACTTCGTTTCCGAAAGCAGGACAGCTAGGGGTTTGTGCTGTTGCACATCTCCCTGAAACCTTGTGTTTGTTTAAGATCTGTTGCTAGAATTTAGCACATTCTGGCTGTGGGAGAGAAGGTGTTGCAGAAGTTTGCAAGGCAACTTTTCTATGAACTAAGGGAAAGATTGGGGCTATTTTCTTTCCCCTAGTGGTTTTTACACCCACTCAGGGTATCATCCTTGATCAAAAGGAGCATTGCCCTTAGAGCTTGTAAGACTGCTCTAGAGAAAGAGTTGAGTATTTTAATTTTTTTCTTAATTTCATTTTTGCTTTTCAAATGAACCAGGTTGTTTGTTGATTATATTTGACAGGATAGAAGGAATCCCAGTTCTCCTGCACGTTGCTTAAATATCTACACAGCAGATGCAATCCACACTGTGCTCTGCTTTCAGAATACCAAGACTATAGCAAGGGATATACACACGTGTAGATATGTATGAGGCCAGCATGGATCCACAAGAAAGGTAACATGGCATTTTGTTAAAACACTGTGTCTTTCCCTTAACTGTTCCCTTTATGAGAACTTCAACCCATGAGCATAGGAGGTTAGAAAAGAAAGCAATGGGAATGAAAACCACAGGAACACATTAGCAACACAACAAACTTTCTTGAGGCGTCTTAAAATCAGTAGACATTTATCTCTTACTTTGTTCTCTGCATGCAATAGGGAGATTTTCAGTCAGATTTTAGTTTGCTGGAATAAAAGAATGTGAGAGAGTAAGAGTGTACAGTTTCCCTATTCACACTAATTTTACCATCCGAACACCTGTTTTTCCACCGAAGCCATGCAAGGTTTTCCTGGAATCACAGTTGGAAGGGTCTCAGTCGAGCATGCATGCGTAGTGACTTCCTCTGCTTGCGCTCACACGCATATGGGTTTCTCGCTGCGACTCGCATCTACTGCCCATGCCTGTCCACCCACACAACCACAAAAGCAGAAGAGGCTGTGAAAACACAGACGAGAATGGTGTAGTAGCTGTGACTCTACTCTGTGACACAATGGAAAATGTTCTGCAGAGTACTGCACACTTCTAAATAAGTACTGCTGCTAGCTGCAAGGGTCTGCAAAAGTGTCTGAGCGCTCAAGTCATTAATTGTAAGACTGATGGAGAGCATCCATTCTTAATTGAAATGTTTCTAGCTTTGTCAGCAGTGGAAATCATTGAAGAGTATTTGGGATATTTCTGCCCCTGAAAGTTCTGTGATTTAGACCACCGTGTAAGATATATATTTGATTTGTATTACAAGAATTTGTAACTTTACTACCTTCTTGGGATTAATCAAGGCATTACTCTCTTCATCTCTAAATCACTCTGTGCCAGTAACTTTTTTTCCAGTTAACTGTAAAATTCAATAAGTTGTCCTGACTGTTTATATCCCCATGACTCCCAGATGTGTTTGTTCCTGCATTATGCCCTAACAACATGTTTTAATTTACACTGAGAATCTTATCTTTGGTTCAAGTCTCTGACTGTGGTTTGGTGTGGAGCTAGTCAAGTATGGTCATGCCCAAACAGAAGATAACCATCTGGAATTCTTTTTGTTCCCACTGGATGGAAGAAATCTTTGGAAAGTCATTAAAAGGAAAGTGAGTTTTGCAGGGGGCGACATCTGCCCTGAGCATTTTCTATCTGAGTCATATTTCATAGAAAAGATTAACTTTGTGCTGGCTACTGGCAGACTAAGAAAGTGTCTAAACAGCTTGTTATGAGGGTGCTGTAGAAATTGGTGGTGTTTCACTGGATTTGTGCAGTATGGTGATGTCCAGTGATTGAATACATGGTTCATTATATGGCTGAGCAGCCTCTGAAGTTGCTTTCAGAGACAGGCAGGGTTATTACTCTGCTGAGGGGCTGTAGCATGCTGAGAAGCGTGAGGTGTGGTGAGGCTGGTCACTGTCTGCATTCATCCCTCAGCAAGAGGCTTTGCCAAGAATGTGAGGGACTTGGAGCCAGGGCCAAGGCTACAAGGTGCATTAGTTTGGGACCGACATCTAGAAGGTTCCAGCAGAGCTTGGTCTACTACCAGCTAGTGATGGTACTTGATTTGAGAGTGGTCTGTAGGGCCTTTCACCAAGTGCTGAATGCAGTTACCTCTAACGATCATCCAGTAAAATCACAGAATCATAGAATAATTTCGGTTGGAAGAGACCCTCAGGATAAAAATAATAGCTTGGCTATAATTCAGCATGGTTGTTTAGGTCCTACATCTGCCTTTCATCTGTTGTCAGACCGGATGTGAATTGAGGTTGCCCAGAACAAAAGAGTAATGTACAGATAGGATTGTACTGGTTACATTTGCTTTATTTTCTGTTTTCCTGTGAGCTCTCAGCAGGTTGCGTTTTCTGATTATTATCCTATTTCTATTCAGATGTAAAAAACCTTTCAAACAGACCTTTAGAAAGAAGATAAAATGCTTTCAGGTATGTTTACAGTATGATTTTTCGCTTAATTCACCAAGACTCAAAATAAAGCTTTAAACTTGTAGACTGAGAAATCCTGCTCCTTTCTCAAATCCATAATCCTGTATGATCTTTTCAAAAGGAGAAACATTTAGTTATTCTTAGTTATAAATAAATATTGTTTTTATAAGTGTTCGAAAAGATAGGAAAAAAATGTATATGCTACTGTTTGTGTAAAAGACCTGATGGGTACTGCTGAAGGTTTCCATCATCTTGGCAAGTCTTATAACTTAGTACATACAGGGTTCAGTGGCACTACACCAGTGAAGTATTTACAGAATCAAGACCTCAACGGTCTACTAAATCACCCCAATGAGGAACATACACATTCTCTCTGTGTAGCTAATGAAACAGCAGGAAAACAGTCTCAGCCTCATAGCAAAAACAGACAATAAAATGCTTGTGGAAGGAAAAGAAAGTGGATTTTTTACAGCACTGTGGAAGAAATGTAAATAAGCAAAGTAGCAGTCTAGATGTGAGTCAAGGCCATTGAGAGTAAACAAGAAGATCTTATTTCAGTGAGCTCTGGACCAGTGCTTAATACTGAAATGCTTCAGAAATCTCATAAATTTTGGATAGCCCCTGATCTAGGAGCCACTCTTTTTCAGTCAGTGCTGGCTACAGTCCTTATGTATCTACCGTGTAACTGTATTTGCAAATATTATTGAGCATTTCCCTTTGTACTGCAGGCATTATTAGTCCAAGCGAGGGAAGACTTTGCTAGGTCTGTATTTCAAGCGTGCCAGTGGATAATGTTATCAAATATGACTCTGTTGTGTTAGGAATGTTTGCCATGTTCTTAAAAGGTGCAAGGATGTTTTTATGGTAACTGCGGTAGAAATAGATACTGAACCTTAGTCATGATTGTGCCCAAAAGAATGCTATTTTCTTGTGATTTAGCTAGATAAAAATGTGACCTTATTGTCTTTTTCAGCTTTGAAGAATTAAAATAAGTGTATTTTATTTGTTGAGGGAAGAGTTGAAAACGGTTTAACAGGATTTTCATTGTATACCAAGATAAGGGCAGTGATGACGAACCTATTTTGCAGTTTATGTGTAATTTACTTCATTATGAGATGTGGTTCTGGGAAAAGACTTATTCTCAAAAGAAAAAGAAAATTCTAGGAATGCAGGAAATGTGAGGCAATCCTGTCTAGAGGCTGTGTTCCTCCTTGAAGCATCATGTGTATATTGGAAAATACGTATGTTTAAAATAGCTGGTATCTTACCGTTGAACGGAGATGGCAGAGATATCTTTGGCTCCTTCTGCCCGAGGACAATACTGTGGAGTTTCAGGCCAGGTGAGAAAAATTTTAAAAGCCCCAAACCAAGGAAGTTAGAAGACCTGGCCTGCCAGAGGATCAGATCCTAATATGCTGTTAAAGTACATACACACGACAGGCTATGCATTGTTCTTCAACAGTAAAACTAAGAGGATGGCAGGAGTAGTTGGGAGTTTAACCAGAAAAACTAGGGATGGAAGTGAGACACAGCCCACTGTGTTTGCTCTAGTTCCTCAGCCTATATGGCTGAGCAGCTGCTCAGGTGCTGTCTTATAGGAGCAACTTTGAACTAAGCTACTGAAGTAATGGCAACCCATTTTATTCATGTCTAAACTGCTCCTTAGGGCTTCCAAGCTCTGAGTCCAAGTTTGGCCTCAAATACATGACAGTTATAGATACAATAACAAGCATGTAGGTGTCTGCAGAACTTTGAAACACACATGAACCACCTGGTTGGCCACCTCTGAACAGATTATGTGTTGCTTCACGTGATGATTATCATGTTCTGGATGCTATCAGCATGACCTCTTTGTGTGGGCAAAGCCTTTTTAAAACAGAAAAACATGCAATTGGCTGCAATTATTAGGCTGCAATGTCAGACAGGTTTTAATATTGTGTGGGGTAGTGATACCATTAGGCATGGTTGTCTTATTGTGGGCCAGACAGGGCAAGTCTCTTAATTTGAGAAATGAAGGTGAGTCAATAATTTGGCATTTCTGGAACATTTATAGTTTGAAACAAAAATTATGACTTAAAATCATGTATGAAAATGTTTCTGTCAAAGAATACCCTGACTGATAACAAAGATGGTGTTTCTGACTTTACTGAGTTGACCAATATCTTTTAAGTAAAATAGTGATTATTTTTTAACCAACATTACCCTGAATCCTGCCCCCCTACCCTTTTTTTTTTTTCTAGCTCTAGTGAGTATCTGCTCCCTCATTGGGTCATTTCCCTTCTCTTCAATCCCTCTTCTCCCCTTAAATTTTTGCAAGTAAATAAAGACTTTGTAATCTGGTCCTTGAAGCACATCCTAGCATAAGAAGCACTGACTTTTCATATGAAAATCTTTACCAGTATGTTATAGAAAAAAAGCAAGCTCATGTAAACAGGGTCTTTTTTGACCCAGAGACAAGGAGACAAAAGGAATGTGACCGTGGTTCTTCAAGAATACATGCTTAAGCATGTAATTAGTCAAAAATTGTATTACAGTAATTGAAAAAACCTTGAATGTTTAATGTTGTTTTTCAAAATTAAACTTTTGATACATAATTTTTCCAGTTAATAACCCCTCTTGGTGTCATTTTGAGTCCTTGCTGTTCCAGAGTACTGCTGGGATAGTGTTTATCTGCTTCTTGATCTGAGGACCAAGTGTCAGCAACTTCTGCTGAAGTTAACATGAACGGAAGGCACTCATTCTTTCTAAGAATTATCATTCCAGCTCTGTGGGGATGGGCTTCTGCAACAAATAATATTGTAACAGCAGTAAAAAATTTATAATGCTTTTACTTGCATGGGTGGTTTACAGTCCTTTTAATATCAGATACAGTACTGTTTATTGTTTTAAAGACCTGTTAATAGGATAGTCTATTTCTCTCAAAAGCATTGAAATGCTTGAAGAAATGGCTGCTGTAAACTCATAAACACAAAGGATACTAACATCTGAATGTTTTTACTTTTTAGTTTGTATGATTAGTGCACCAAAACTAGAAACATAGATGGTTGTGGCATGCAGACTCTGTGGTTGCATGTGTGCCATTTTAAAGTCACTTCACGTTAATCCATAACAGACTTGGGCCAACAACTTTTCCTAGGACTTCCCACAGCTACCAGAAAGTTCAGATCTGGATCCTAGTGTAATATTCTGGGTTTAATTTGTATAAGACGGATTCCAGACTTCCAACATAAGCCATTTACTCCCTCTCATTCTTGTAGGTCCTCTGCTTCAAACTTCTAGTAGGCTCAAGATCAGACCTACCCTGTTTTCTTTAATCTAATGAGTGGTCACTCTTTCAGCTGGAAAAAGGCACTGCAGATGCTGCCACCCACACGTAGGCCAGGGGCTGAGAGCCTTAAAGAACAGGGAATTAATCTGGGTCTCCCTTTTGGCAGAAAACATTGTCACCCCTGAAGGACAAAATGGGGAGGACCTACCACCAAGCTTTGAGCATGAGTAACGTGGGAAAGCATTGGATTTTCTGAATACTTAAAACAGGCAGGAAAACTGCTTGTTGTTGCCTGTTAAAACAAGATTATCCATGAACACTCAGAGGAGCAGCCTCCCCCAGAATTGCCAGGAGCTGGTAGCACTGGCGGCCATGACACCCTGTGGAGAGGAGGCGGGAAAGGTGGGAAGGGTGCAGAGCATGCAATGGCTCACAGGCTTGAGCTCGTGAAAAGAGGGTCTCAAATCCTTTCTTCTGGGTATAGAAAGATATGGCAGCAGAATTAGTTTGAGAGTGAATATGCTGCTTCTAACATGTATGAAGATTTCTGTAACTTTGGCTTAATGATGTGTATCAGGGAGAGAATGCCAGGGGTGACATCCAAGGCCAGTACAAGGCCATAGATTGCATGAAGCAGCTGTTTTGATCAGTTCTCTTTCAGGTCTGGAGGAGATCAGGGGACAGGCTGAGATTATTTTTGTGATGTGCGTGCTTGGTATTGGCAAGTGATGTAGAGTCCCTGGTAGGAAGCACTACGGCAGACGGCACACCGTTTCTTGAAATCTGGTGGTATCTACTGGGGAAAAAAATAAAAAAAAAGGAATTAATAAAAATGGAAGTACAAATGAATGTACAAGTTGAAATTTGAATAGTGCTAATCAAGTCTGTATATAAGTGACTCCAGAGAGACCCTACAAAATAAAGTGAGAGAGAGGCCTGTGTGCTGTGGCTGCTCCCACACTTGCCAACCCCAAACCAGGTTGTCAGTGAACGAGGCTGCGTCCAGCACTTCAAAACCCCAGTGATAAGCAATATACATGTATGAAGAGTTAATGTGTTTGGCATCACAAAACCAGTCTTTCCATCTTTTTGTTGACATGGCCAGGAAAGGCATGGACCAGCAGAAAGATTGGCATAAAAAATTTTGCATTTCCAAGAGCTGCAGATTTTGAATTACCATGCCACAGAAATGAATGCACAGGGTTTACACCACAGAGCTGGCACGGTATTGGCACTGGCAGGGAAATGAGCATGTGTGCCGCCAGACACTGAATTGTGCAATGTTAAAATAGTTTCCATATAGGTAAGGATTTTTCCAACAGGAATAATTAAAAAATAGTCAAACAAGATAATTCTTGTTGCATTGGACTCTGAAACTCTGCTAATATGGAACTGCTGTATATTCAGCAGTTCCTGTTGGGAAATATTACTTCCTGGAATGAAGGTGGTTGGAGTAAGTCTTGCGTATCGTTAAATCGTGTATACACTTGCAAGCTCTGTTATTCAAATAATTGCTTCTGTAATGGAAATATTTATCACAATGCCAAATTTTATTTAATTTTATACAAAAAATGACATGCACAGAATCAGTTTTCAACTCCCTGATGGCATATACTCAATAAGGAGATGTTTTTTCCAGTGGAAATCTACAAAAATTCTAGGTCAACAATATTATGCTGCTTGTGTACTGGCATTTCCCACAAGAACCAAAAGGCTGTGCATTATACAAATACACAGAAAGGGACAGCAGAGAACTAGGATGCAAAAAATATTCTTCAAGTCTTTTGTATTAAAAAAAGGTTTTATATTTTTTGCTTTTGGTCATTTTGAGGAAGACTGAAGTATCATATATAAAAAAGGGGAGAAATTGGAAATATTATGTTGTGGGAGAACCTTGACAACTTTTACTGAACAGTTCTTTATAAAAAAAATATTTTCTTAAATTTCTAGTCCAGCTTTTTAGGTGTGCTGTTTCCTCATTAAAGGCAGTGAGGAAGAATTTGCTCAGTCAATCCATGGTTTCATACTATGTTTGTTTGCTGATCCTAAGGCTTGTCAGGTATGCCCACCTTTTGCAGTATTATCAAAAGGGAAAGGGCACTATTTTTTGCCCTCAAGCAGAGATCTCTCAAGATGATGCCGCTCTGAATTTAAAAATTGCTTTGAATAATTGTCTGAGTGCTTAAAGTTGTCTGCCGAGGATAATACTGTGTATTTTATTAGATTTATTTGGCAATAGCTTTCGATTCAGATTCCCCAGGAAGACAGGTCTGAAGTGGTACTTGCCGTGGAGGCTGAGTTGCTGCTTGGCAGCGGGGCTGTCTCCTCTGCGTGGGGGAATTGCTCCCTGCCCGGAGGCAGCTTGCTCTTCTTTCGTTAAATGATACACCCAGTATGTGTTGTCCTTTGTTACTGGGAGCTCCTCAAGGCCTGAGAAGCTCATAAAGCGGTGTCAAGGGCTTTATGTTCTTGGAGCGGCTGAAACACCAGGGAGTGACTTCAGAAGTAATGGTTTTATGTGCTAGAGATAAACACACAGCAGGCACTTTGTTGCAGTCACCATACTTCGTGAAAGGGTTTGATTTTTGGAGCCAAATCCCACAGTTCAGCCCGCACCCCGTGTGCCACTTACACCTCACACCTATCTGCAGACCAAGCCCTGCCGTGCAGGGTGGGCAGGCAGCACGTACCACTGGAGGGTTTGGCTTCCCAAAGGTGGGCAGTGATGCCGAGGTGGATGGCCCTGGATATCTGAGACAGGTCTGGGGGTACGACGTGGACCTACGGGAAGTCTGTGCCCACCCAGAGAACGAGTTGTCTAACAGCATGAAAGTGTTCAGGCAACTGAGTCGTTATCCTTGTTTTCAGCAGTTGAAATGGCCTTATCTGAAGGCAGCCTGATCCTCATCAGTATGGAGAAGAACCGTGTCAGACAAGTTGTTGGACATGCGTAACAGGAAAAGCTGCATTTTATGTCAATTTAAACTGACACCTGGGCTCGGGACTCCTCATTAAAGCTCTGAGCAGCCTGTTTGTGTGAGTGAGGGAAGAGCCAGGAACAGTGTGGTTCGTGTCAGCTTGATCATAAAATCACAGTATCATAGAATCATTTTGGTTGGAAGAGACCCTCAAGATCATTGAGTCCAACTGTTAACCTAACACTAGCACTAAACTGTGTCCCAAAGAACCTCATCTATGTGTCTTTTAAACTCCTCCTATTGCTCAAGAGGAAAATCACTCAGAAAAAAAAGTAATCCTCTCTGACTCTAAAATAGAGCATTATCAGCAAGGTTATGAAGATGCTTGCCCACAGTGGGGGTCCCTGGGAGAAGCCACTAGGAGCATTTTAACTCCGTGCATGAGAGCAAGCATAAGAATAATTGATGTTAAGGAAAAAAAATCCTACCCACAGTACACTGATTCAGTGTAGCCTCAATTCTGCAGCTGGCGGAGCTCGGCTTCCCCCTCCTGGGGACAGGGTGAATGGGCAAGAGCAGGCAGAGGCTTTTCCTCCTCCCTCTGCTCCACTTGGAGACTGGTTTTTAGCTGCTGACTATGGACACCTTTGGCTTTGTACTAAGGTTCTTGTGAAAGACAAGATGGTTAGGAAAAGCAAGCCTGTTCCAGTAGGATGAAACCTGCTATAGTAGTGTTTTTATCTCTGTTAAAAAAATATCACCCATCAAAATCCACAATTCCTGTTTTGAAACAATCTCTGGGGTTAATCTTCATTGTCCTGGTGCTATAGAGGCCCTGTGTACACCTAATATAGAAGTTATATTCTGAGTCATAAAAAAACCCCTTTTTCTTCTTTAACTTGAAAAAATATTTTTAAAGGATTGCAAAACAGGTGGTTGAAAGTTCAAGGCTAATCGATCTTGATTCCCCTTTTAGAAGAAAGAATGCAAGAACTGCTTTGAAAACAAAGGCATGCCTTATTATAAAGATGCAGACGAAGACAGTGTAAGATTGATCTGGTGCAGCAACCATTTTAGTTAAACTACCAAAAGACAATGGAGCTTTTACACAGACGCCTAAGCATAACAGCACTTCAGCTGTGCATGCTATTTCGTATTTCTCTTTACTCGCTTGTGGGTGCTCAAGCACAGAAACATCACAGTCAGCTACTCATAGCTTTAATTTTCACAGAAGTGTCAAGGGTATCCAACCACTTGAAGCAGTAGTACCTGTTCATACGGAACAGCAGAGTTTCGCTGTTGTAAAGATCCACTTCCATGAATGGCTAAACTGAATTTTTTATTCCTCTTCCTTTTAAAATCAAACCCAAGAGAATGAGCTTTTCTCTCAGATTTTTTGTTTGTTTGTTTTGTTTTTTGTTGAAGATGATGGTACATACCTTGCCTTTGATAAAGTGCATAACTTTAAATGAACACAAGTTAAGGAAGATTAAAAAATAAAATACAATTTGTTTATGCAGAACTTGGTGTATGGTAGTCCTGGAAGCACAGGAAAGTTTGTACTTTCATTAATGGCAGCACTGCTACATATGTCCATAAACCTATTTACATGTTTTGTCTTTTTTCCTAAGATAGCTTCCAGAAAAGTAAGAAAAAGAACTCTGACTGATTCAGACCAGCACTGGGCTAAGGCCTAAATGTTTTGAAAAAAAACACCTTGTTCATGCCCACAACCTTTCCCTGGAATGGATCTTCCCTCCTGTAGAAGGACAGCGTGAGCTATGAAAAGGTTTTTAACTTGAGGTGTTCCTGTTTGCTTGTCAAAAGACAGCACAATACACAGTGCCAGCCTCCCCAGTAGTGAGGAATCAAAGATTTGCCACTGATTTTGGCATGTCCAGAAGTTGTCCCAGGCAGAGCTGGTGGATTTTCCGGGGCCCAGAAGTCTTCCTTCTTCTTGCCTTTTAACCATCTTCAAATAATTTCTGTTATGTTGACACCTAACTGAAGGTTAGTGCCCCTGATAGAAAAGTGAATGAGGCAGTATGTACGGTATCAATGATATAAATATTGGTGTAACACTTCTTTTTGAATAATTCAGTTTTTTACTGAGAAACAGAATTGAGGTTTTAAAGTTATGGCTTCTTCCCTAGTTCTTACCAAACTGCTGTCCCACAGATGGTTTGTAGTAACATACTTGGTAAATACCAAGCACTTAAAAATATGTATTTGCACAAACCTGAACGAAAAGTTTAATAAAAAAAAAAGGAGGAAAATTGATAATGTATTTGGTAGGCCATTTTAGCATGTTTACACACAAAATATTTGTGCCTCATCTGGATTTGTGTAAATTCTGAGATGTGCATTTCTTAGGCCAGCCAAGAGATATGAAGGGTCAGAAATGTCTTCCTTGTGTATTCTAGTGGAGTTACCTCATGGCTTCTTTTTTCTTTTATTTTGTTTTTCAGGCTTTTTAAACATGTAATTCTTTGTATTTTACAATTTTCCCAGTGGTCTGCTGACTGCTAGCAAAAAGCAGTCTGGTTGCTCTCCCAAGCTATGCCAGCCACTTTATGATATACAGGGCACAAATATAAAATCTCTATTTAATAAGAATAGAGGATGTGAGCCTGGAAATTGCCAGAGGAGATGTAGATTTCAATGAAAATACAAAGTTAATTGTGTCTTATCTCTACACCTACCCCAAATGTAAAAGATTTTGTCTCACGTGTTTCTTCCTGTGGTTTCTTCCTATTTAGATACCCATTTTTTGTACATGTAGAATGAAAATCTGAGAAGCTCATAGTTCCCCAGTTAGCAGCTCTTACTAATGCATGCTCACTATGTTTGCTAGAAATACAATTCCAAGGCAGGGATGTACTTCAGTGTATTAGAAGATATACTTATAGAACTGTGGACATTGCTGGAACATTATAAAGGCTCTAGAAATGCTCAGTGTTACATAAAAATGTCTGGTGAAAAATGCTTGTTGTTGTTGAGCAGTGCAAATAGCTGTCTAACACAAACCATCCTAAATAATCAGTTGTTTAAATATCTGCTTCTAGACGCATCAGCTTTAGCACTGCTCCCAAGACCTTAATTTTCTCATGTTACCTGCTGTTGCCTGATCCAACATAGAAATTTGCATGATTTGTTAAGAGCAGGATCTTCAACTTGCATCTATCATTTGAAAAAAAACCCCACACATTCAATGTTTTCAGCCATACAAATTTCCCCTTGGCTTCAGATCCTCTCTGTATTACCCCACCACATACTTTGAGAGCTAGGCAGAGAACGCCCACGGATGCCCCTAACAGGAGCCAGAGACGGTGGTGACAGGTCACCTTGATCTTCATCCTTCTCCAGAGTGCCTGGTCTGAAGATGCTGGCTAACACCTACATTGCTTATAGTTTTTCACAAGGTGTTGCATTTCTTCATTAGGCAGTGACAATGGCATCTGATTGTTTTCAACAACAAATTTCCAGATTGTATTAGCTTGGAGGAACTGACAGCATCAATCAGGTTTAAAACTGCTGAATCAAGTGTGAAAATATCTGTGAACCAAACCGTTATGACAGCTGCTTTTTCTCACTGTACTTTTTCTTCTCTTTAATAATCCCCTATTTTTAGTTCCTTTTTTCAAGTGATGAAACTGAAATAAAGAATAACACTAGTGGGAGCCCTCAACTGACTCAACAACACTAGCACAGCTCTGTATGCCTCGTGCAGGGTGGACCAATCCACAACATTTCACTTTCTGCCTTTCATCACTCCAGTTTTTCACCCCAGTCTGCTGAGAGTCATGGGTCCTTTTTCTGGAGCAAATGGGAAGCTCTTGATTTCCTCCACCATGCAACCTCAGCCAAACAGTGTCAGTCTGTTTGTGTGTCAGCTCACTAGACCCACGCTTCTGTTTTAAGGGAATGTGACATGAATCTCTCAGGACTATTCAGGCCCCCAAGATGGACCCCAGGCAGACTCACTCTGCCTACACCATGCACTAGAACCCGATCTTCCCTTCCATTTCCACTCTCCCAAAGGCTTTCTACTTTACACTTTCCAAAAGGCTTTGGAAAGCCCCAGTTTCTTTTGCCGACCCAAGTCGGAGAGACGATGCTCTGCCTTTTCCAGCTCCTCTGTGCTGTTTGCAGGACTAGGACAGTGCCTGGCGATGCAAAGGTGCAGGCTCCCTTCTTCATGGGATGTGCTGGAAGGAAAATGGGGGCTCCCAGAGGGGATTTGTAGATCTGTTCATAGTGGACACGGGTTTTCTCCAGGTAGTACCAACAGAGATGCTGGAAAGAGAGGGGAGATAGATTTGTTATTTATTTACAAGGTAAGTTTTTCCCCTTGGAGGTGTCCCTGGTTTACATAGCAAGTATGCAAGGGGGCATACCATGTAGTGTAAATACACATGAAGATTGCACACTTTATCACTACATGAAATGGTCAAAACTGTTTTCAAACATGCCTAAACATTTTTTAAAAATAAGCTAATGTCTCTTTATCTATTTGTATGCTTACAAACACTAAGAGCAACAAGCATTTTATTAGTCATCTGGTAATATTCTACGGCAATAGAGCTATTGCAGTTTGTGTGTTGCCTGATATATATACACTGCTTAAATTTTTATTAGTAAATGTAAAGGGTTTTTTAGCCCCTAAAACAGATAGATAGTTGATGATCTGTGGAAAACTATAGTTTTCTTTAAGCTAGCTGAGTAATTGAGAAATGCCTATGCTAATTTTATGGTAAATTTTTGCCTTGTTAGAAGGTCCATATTCATGTCAGGATTTAACGCCAAATATTTATTTTGATGTCTTTTACTCAGGATAGCAGACAGTTGCAGTTCCAATCATCAAGGCTGCACTTGATTAAAACATCTGTGAACCTGAGTGTAGTAACTAACTGTTTTCCTAGTGTAAGGAATTTTTTGAGATACATTTTTTGCCTGAATGGCAAGTTATTTGCCCATGCAATATCACATAAAGTTGGTTCAACAATCCTGTCACTGTTTTTCCACACAATTCCTCTCTTTTGCTCTTGTAGTGAGTTCTGCTCCTCAGTCCTTTGATACAAATTTGTGATACTGCTAGTCAGTATGAAATCGATTACAGTTTGACATAATATGGTTGCAGGTTTTTTGAGACTGTGTGGGTTGAATAAGCTTATCCATGGCTGTCTTCACAGCTTATTACAAAATTTTGTTTCAGAAACATCACAAAATTGACATAATGAATGAGAAATTTAGTTGTTTGTCACTGTCATGATTTCTTCTCCAAAACCCAAACATTATTCTCATTTATCAACTTAAACCTTAATTAAACAAACCTCACATAACCTTATCTCAGCAAGGCTCTTGTGAAACTTATTTTATGTTTTGAGACCCTTAGCTGAAATGTGCTCTGCAGCTGCAAAACGCTCCTTTTGTTTAATGAGCAAACTTTCTAAATCCGCTGCCTGCTGCTCACACTTCAGGGTTTTTCTTCTTGGTGTGGTAAGAAGAGGAATTAAACCCATCATATGCTGTAGAGTGTTCTAAGAAAAGTGTTAGTTCTTGTGCTGGAAGGATCTGTTGTAGAAGTCATTGGCGATGATGTCGTGGAGGAAAGAAAATAAAATTAACCTAAAAGCAGAATGTTCTAGTGGAATGAGAGAATAATTTCCTGCTATAGATGAAGAGGTTAAAGATCATTCACAAGGCAAAAATGTACATATTGAGACCCTGATGCTGATCTATGATTCAAACAAACACCCACATCCAAGAAACTGAGGCAGAAAGTAAATGTCAATTTATTGCATCAGTTCCAGTTAAGATATCTAACATATACAATGTTACAACATGACCTATTGTATCTAGCCACTCTTCCAACAGAAAAAAAATGTAGACAATGAACTGCAGTGGAAATGATGGCAATATTAATCCAGGAACAGTGTCAAGTAATATATCATGTATCTTCTTTATCAAGGTAAGAGGAACAAGGTTTGGGATTGACAAAAATCTTTAGCAAGGTAAATATTCAGCTTGCGTGCAAATCTCATTGAAATCGGTGGGAAATTAGTAATTCACTAGAAGGAAATGACTTCTTCATAATTTTGGACTTTCCACTTTAAAACAGAGAGATTTTACAGGCAAGAGTAAAATATCTTAGTGAGAAAAGACCTGGCTTTTTGCTCACAGTCCTTTATCGATTTAAGCTCCCACTAAAATCAAGCAGGGGATCAGAGAAAGTTTAAAGATGAAGAAGAGATTGTAGGAACTAATGAATGCTAAAACAACAAATTAATTGTTCTATTGATACAGCAAGTAAATGTGTGTTTTGCTGGAATGAGTGAGGTGTGTGGTTGTTCTGTACTCTTCTTGTATCTATCATAGATCAATAAACAGAAAAGTTGCAAGTATTTAGTGGGAATAGGAACTAAACTGTCAGAGGAATCTGAAATAGTGCTAGTAAACTCTGCCAAAGTCAGAGATGGTCCCTATATGAAAAGAAAAAAAAATAATTCTGACTTGAAATCGACCTAATATTTGGGGATTTTGCTTTAATTTGACCTGGTATGGAGTCAGGGATAAGCAGCAAAGTTCAGGCCAACATTTGAACTTCACCCAAGTCTTTGGGAGTGAAAGTGGCGATCCCCTCCCCAGTTAAATGCATTGTGCAGCAGCATATGAGCCGCCACTGAATGAATGATGGAAAGAGTCTGTTTGCACTGCAACTGGGAGGTCTGATAGCAACAGAAGAATGCATTTGCACACTAACTTGAATGGGCTTGCTTTTTAATTCATAATAAGCAGATCTTTCATTTACACAGCTGCATCACCCATCCAGCTACAACTTCACTCCCTGTCCTCCCCATGTGTATCCCACCCACCTGCCGTGGCATATTTCCTGCTCTGTCACTCAGTGTGAGGTGCAGGTGATGGGGCTAACTGGGATCTGGAGCTCGAAGGGCATCATTCCTGCTGCCATTTGAGGTGTGCCATATGCTCAAAGCACCCCCACTGAACCACGCCAGCTTTGCAGCTGTTGCCAGCCTTTTCTCTGTCTGGAGCTAGGTGCTGGGGCAAGAGAAAAAGTTAGGCCTGAATATTCTCGTTGTGAAACTAGTTGCCAAAGGAAAACTTCGATCTAAAATAACTGGCTAGTGACTGATATTAAAATACACAGGGGAAAATCCATTCATGCAAGTGAACAGCTTTGTAATGTATGTCCTGAAAACTGGACTAACCTCTGTCTCAAAATGGACAGAGAAAAGATGGGCTTTTCCATCAGTGAGAGGAAGATGTTGCCCACTTCCTCACATATGTACACAGACTCACTTTAAAAGATCTATTGCAGATGAAATCTACTGGGTTGGCAGTCAGTGAGACCGAAATCCTGTTCTTGTGCATGGTCAGAGTTGGTCTGAGCTTATTCAAACCTATAGAAGAGCGTCAAGCTCATACTCTAATAAAGTCTCTGATGTCCAGGGGTGTCAACTAGGGTCGCTATTACGGTGTCATGAGTTACAGGTTTCCAGTTTTTCCCAGATCGCACTCATCCAGGATACTGCATTCCCATTTTTATTCCCATTCTTCTCCCCTTCCTCCGTTCATCTTCTCAGACATTCCCACACCATCTCCGCCTCAGGTACCAGCAGCGCAGACCTTCCTTACTCCTCTTCCTCACAGCAGCCCTATCCTGGCTGCTGCAGCCCAACAGTGCTGCTTCTGGACAGTGAGGCTTTGCGTTACCCTTCCTTCCCCTCTGCTGCTGATGTACCTCTCTGCTGACAGCTGGGACGTGTCATCATGGACCAGAAACCTGAGCTGGGCCAGGAAACTCAGGTCTTCTAAGCCTTCAGAAAAGCACGTAATGGTTAAATACTTTAATTAAAGCTGACATGGCTCCTAAGCCAAAGAGAGAAACTCATACTGCTTGCCTTATTTTACGTTGTAGGGAGATTCAGCTCCTGGTGTAGCAAACATGCTATGAAATAAACTGATGAAAATAAGTAAATGTAGAAACATATAACAAATATCTACATTTCAGCTATTTTTTTTTTCTCTGCATTGGGTCAGTAAGCAAGCTTCACCCAGGCGGGCCAGAGCACATCAGCTGGCCCTGGCATGTCCCTGTTGTGCATCCTGGTGAAGCTCACGTGGTGGGGATCCCTCCCCTACACCGAGTGAGGTGACAGATCCTGTTGCCTGTTTGGGGGCTTCAGGAGCCAGAGCGGTAGGTGGTAGATTAGAGGAAGTTTGCTGGGCCCTGGTTCCTCTCTTCCTGGTGCCAGAAAACCAGGGAAAATCTTTTGTTTAGACAAAAACACAGAAAAAAAGTGAAGGCCTGAAGATTTTCAGGCTACTGGAACAGCCCTTCTGCTCTGGGAGAACAGCATGGTGAAAAGTTAGTTATTCCTGCTGTGCAAGGTAAGAGTAGAAGGTAAAAGCCTATGTAGTAGCTGCTAAAGTTTAAGTGCTAGAAGTCTGTGACAACAGAAGTTGAAAGAAATTATTATTATAGATAGAAGTGCTTTCATTCTGTGAGGGGAGCATCTAAAGCTGTGGCCCACATTTTAATCCACAGTCATTTTTCATAGCAATCCTGATCATGTAAAACTCACGCTATACTTACTAGATTAATATACCGCTAATTCTCTTACTTGCTGTAAGTGAAATTAAATAGCTTGATTTGGTTTGTTGCCAATTTCTTCTGCTAGTGATCCCACTCCTGCTTTCCAGCATTGCAATCTCATTTTAGGTTGTGCTCTACGCTTCTGCAGCTGTGTGGCTGCACCTGTATACACTGAAACCCTGTAGTCAGCAGGAATCCTGTTCTGGTAACTGTTACGTAGAGAATATAAAAAAAATCAAACATAAGATTTATTCAGTCAGTACTATTTTATGCTGCTAAGCAAAAGGAAAAGAGGAGCCACTAAAATAATGTATCCAAATTTTTCACAATTTCTGACAACACTGAGAATGCCTTTGGTTTCGTAGATGAATGCCTTGCACTGTTCTTGCCTTCAAGGCAAATCTGTGAAATACCAAGAAGAAATGATGCCTTGAAGACATATTGATGGGAAATGGGGAGATCACTGTGTGATTACTGACACTTGTGGTCTTGAAACAAAAGAGTACTATTATAATGAAAGCAGTATCACCTGAAAGCAGATGAGTTAGGGAGGAAATTGCCCTTTTATTGTGCTGTATTCTTCTCTGAAGGAAGGAATATGTTATTATATTACTGTGATATCTTTACTGAAGATATTTTCTAGTTGGTGCTTGTCAAATTTAGATTCATAAAAGCTGATTTTTTTATTTTAAACATGCCTGCCCTTATAGCACCATCTCCTGGTAATCTGTGGATCCTGTAGGCTGCTGTTGGAGATCTTGTCTTCCTCTGCATTTTTCAGGTGAGTGGAAAGATCTGGTGGTATTCACTGTATTTTGAATGTGTTATGAAGCCGTAAGAGTGTTTCTCTAGCTTAACTTCCATTTAGGATCCATTCACCCTGACTGAGTCTGTTTTGTGAAAGTAATCCTTATTCACATTGTGCAAGCCATTGAAAGAAATAGGAATGTTTGCATTATGGAGACTGGTGTGGGCTTGGCCCCTTAACTTTCTTGTAAGTTCATCCATAGCTTTGTGGCTCTGCAGCGAAAGAGGCTGTGCTTTGCCAAATCTGAACAAAATGTGTTGAACAGGTTTTGTGTTGAACTTGTCAGATTGTTAATTGTGGATTTTGTTTCATGTTTTATTGCATCTCTTCCCTGTTTAAATATGATTTATTTCTTTCTCAAACATAAATGAATTTGCCACGTTTGAGGGAAATCGGTGACAATGATGAAAATTTTAAATGTATATTAGAAGATATTTTTAGGTCTGAACTGTCTTGAGGGTGTCAAAGAATACTTTAAATGTTTTATTAGTGGGTTCTAGCCTTGGATCTGACGATGGGTTTTGAAGGTCCAGTGATATTTTCCCAGTAAATGTATTCTTTAGCTTTTAAACCATAGCACAGTTATTGAACATCTTTTGTCTCAAAAGAACCAAACAACTTTCCTATTCCTTTCCACACATTTACCTAAATGCTTTGAAGGATTTAATACTGATACTTTAATCTTGTTGATAACTTAGTTGTTTCTAGAAAAAAAAAGTCTAACCGAGCTCTATCGAACATGCAAAACATCAAAATGTCTCCTAAAAATATCTATAAAGCAGTTAATGTTCTTTTCAGCCTTTAAATGTGCCTGAAGACTTAACACTGCATTAAGGAAATGGAGTACAATTAGAGCGTAGGTTTATGCAGAGCTAGGAAATAAAGAGGTTTTAGAATTAACCATTACTGTAAGCAAAATGTGAATTCTTTACCAAAGTAGATGATGGAGAAAATTTTGGTTACTGGTGTCCGAACCAGCAGAGTCTCCTAGCCAGTGATACACTGTAGCCCCATGCCCTGGCATGCCTGCTCCTCTGACTCCCATGCCCAAACTGCTCCACATGGGGCTATTAAACCTGAGGGGTTCCGTTTCCCATAGTGCTCCTTCACTCACTCAGCCTCTCGACTGTGTGACTGCATTGTCTGCATTGTGTTGCACCAAGCCGCAAGAGTGGACTTACCTCAGCATGTTTGTACAGAGGTTTGAGCTGGGTTGATCTGGGCTTCTAGGGATATTCTGTGGGACTGGGCTGTTCTTGCAGTCCTGGTGTCCTAAGAGACTTCACTAAGCCTGCAGAGCAAGATGCTTTGTCAACTGCAGGCATCTAAAGCAAGAAAGAAGAGGGAATTTGTAGGCTGAATCAGAGAATCTGTTGGGAGGATGACTATGAAAGGTCAGCTTGTGAATCTATATAAAATACTTCTATTGACTTGCCATAGTTTTGACAGCTGCATGTTAGGTTGGGTATATTTGTTTACAGCATTGCTGTGAGGTGGTGGTATTATTTCAAGGATGGGGCCTATCTGTTTCAAGGATAGAGGTGCTTGTTCACAATCATGTAGGATATCTAAGATGTAGAAGAGAATTGAACTGCCATCATCTACATCCCAGCTGCACACTAAATCCTTTGCTATAACCTCCTTCCCTTAGTACAGAAAGTTCGGTGTGCCACTTCAGCTGAGTGAAGTACAACTGAGTTTCTTGAATATTTCATTGCACTGCATTTTTGCAAAAGAAGTTAGCTCCAGTTTAGGCGCCAGAATAAGCAGTTTTTTGAAAATCTGTTCCCAAATGTCAGCCTTAACAGTGAATTTAGAGGGCTTGAGGTTAAACACAAGTACATTACTTGGCTTCCATTTGCTGTCAGATTTTCTGTGTGTAGGTGGCAAGCTCAAACAGCACCTGTCAACTATTGGTTATTGGCTTAGGATAGAGCTATTAGTCTTGTCCTTAATTTACGTTTAGTTCTGAGGCATCCATTTCGTGTATTATTTTGTATCTGCTTTCAAAATTGTATGAAAAATGATGAAATTTAAGGTTCAATAAAGTAACAGTCTCAAAGCAGAAGCTCTAATTTAAAATGATGTTTTAATCAACCAAGAAAAATTGCTTCTGAAATCAGTTACCAATGCACAGCTTGGTGATAAAACAATATTTAAAAGAATCAGTGTATCAGCCATTGAATGTGCAGGAGAATCTAAAAAATTGTATTAATCTTTTTCAGACTGACTTTTAAAATAAGAGTGTCTGGATTGTACCCAAAAGATATTTATGGAGACCTGTTCTTTGTGTCCTGAAATCCCATGAGAATATACAGTTCCATATGCTTCAAGCAGCACAGGCACATGAGCATGCTACTATAAAGTATTTTATGATCTTGTTTGAGAGTGTGTCTTATCTGATAACTGTAAACTGGACTCCTTTATCTGGTAAATACACTTTCATACTCTTGCAACTTTTGATATCATATGAAAAGTCAGTTTAAAATTCCTATATTGCTTTATTTACATGGATTCTAAACAATGGGTCTCCTCAGCCACTTTTAGTAATCTGTATTTTGCAGTCACCTCCTGCAAAGTCATTGCTGATCCCAGCTTTGTTTGGAACATTGTGTCCCATCTCTATCAAGTGCCGACAATGACCAGTTTTCTTTCTTCTTACTCATGTGTTTGTGTAAAGAGTATTTGAGCAACGATATGCCTTGGGATGGTTGGTTTCATTACACATTACACAAGTAATGCAACTCTTCCTTACCTCCCTTTCCCGCCAGAAAAGACATTTGCTTTTCGTGAACAGGTTTGTTTATTGTCAAGGTGATGTCAACCTTTGCTGAATCTTCCCTATGTGAACGTGCATTTTGAAAATATATAATAACGATCAAAACTGTCACAGACAGTGGTTTTATACCAGGGAACACATTAAGTTGTTTTCCTTTTTAAATCAAGTATTAGATTTGAGTGTCATTGGAAAGATCCTCTTAAAAAAAGAAGGAAATCCTTTATGCCACACTAAAGAACATTTTCTGGAAAGGTTCTTCTTCTTTTGAGAGAGGTTTGCCACAGAAATTCTTTCCCAGCACTGGGAGCAGCGTGAATTATCCCAAGGCTTAGGTTGACTCGAGCTAGCTGAGTGGAAAACAAAAATCACCTTGAAGCCAAACCAGGGTGAGAGGTAGCTGTGAGGCTGGCCCGCTATAATTTAATTTCTCTGTGTTCATCTCCAAGTGCAATTCGTTCCTTATACTTAGCATATTGACACGACAGACAAACAATTCTGTCTCCTATTTAAGACAAAAGGTAGTTTTTCAATGGCCCCTTGTGGGGCACAGGCCTGTTTGCAGGCTGGGAGCAACAGAGGAGAAGAGTCTCCCTATCCATCGTAGCCGGGATCTCTCTGGCACTGGGCACTGCAGATGGGAAGTGGTTCGAGATGAAAAGTTCTGCTGGAACCAGGCAGATGCGACATGCCCCTTCCCCATTTCTGTGCTTTCACAAACTGCGCCCAAACAGATGGTTTGCTGAAGTGAAGGTTCAGGTTCTGCCAGAGGAGCTCAGATTAGGGAGAGAAGGCCAATTGCTGTATCTCCTTGCTGATGTTCACTTGCTGCCAGATATTTTTCTCTGGCTGAAGTCTTTCCATTTTTAATTCTATATGTGAAACAGCCTCATCTATGGTTGGTTTAAAGGAGCATTGACATGTCGTGAAGTACAGTTCTGGTTTTTGAACCAAAGCCTAATGCTCCAAGTACACATGCAGACACACAATTTTATATGTGTGAACAGCATTGTGATTTTTAAATATGGATATTTCCAGGACTGTTGCCCAGTTTTACAAATACAGTGTCCTAAGATCATCCATTTGCTGTCTTTCCATCAAATATATTCATTGCAGAAATAGAAAGATTTCTTTTTGCTATCTGCCAACCATGGAAACTCTGGAAGTTGAGCTGTATTCTTTCTGGATTATGAATCATCACCCCTAACCTTGACTCAGCAATCACAGGGGAACACTTAGGTCATGGTTAACCTATATTCCTCTGATCAAAAAGATTTTGTAGTATGGTGTTACGTTATTATTATTATTATTATTATTAATAATAATAATACAACAATAATAATAATTTCATTATTTCTATGTAGAATCCCACTCATGATATTTCCATTACATCAGTTCAATGGAGCTAAGGAAATAAAACAGGGGAAAAATATTTTTAGTACTTTGAGACAGGTAGATCTGACATTAAGTATGTTATGAATGCAGAAGAGATATCACTTTGCTGGCTATAGTTAACTGAAAATCAAAATAAAACATTGCTTCAAGGTGACAGCTTTCAGTAACTCTGAGATATGATACCCTGGCTAGAGAAGAAAAAGTGAGTGTGTGCTGGATGTCAGAAAAATAGTCCAAGAGACGGTATTCTTCATTATTAATATAGCTTTTGGATATAGTCTGATTATTTATAAGAAGGAAAATGTGTTTTGCATCAGAGGCAATTATGCCAGTTAACAGCATGTTCAAGCTAAGATAATTGACTGAATAATCTTTTAATACTTTGCCCCTTTCAAACCTGTTGCTTGGATACCATTTTCTCTGAACTATTATGTACCTTGATGAAAATTAAGCAGTAAAGAAAAGGTTTTAACAGCTATTTCCTTTGTCTTTTCCATAAACTCTATTAAAAAAAAATTCAGAAGTGGAGTCAAAGAATTATGGCTTTCTGGCAGCAAAATACTGACAGGAACAGCTGGAAAATGCAACTCGTGCACAATCTGAATTCAAGCCTTTCTTTTGTAGATATGCTGTTTTTTTTTTTTTCTTGCATGCCAGCTTTTTCTTCCTCTTCCAAAATAATTTGACTTTGAGATACAATGAACAGATTCTCAAACTGTAGATGTCCTGAAGTAACTGGATAATGCATCTAGGTAAGTCTCTTACTAGTGAGTTCCATGCTCAGTTTTACTCATGAAAATATGTAATCTGAAAGTGAGAGCTAGTGTTTGTGATTTGAGGATTTTGTATAATGGAATGCTTTCTGGTCTGCACCTAAATGGCAGGTGTTCTACTGAATTATGTCATGCCTTGAACTGCCTTGGTTTCTTTATGCTGTGAGTTGCTACTTTATCTATACACAAAAGCCTTTCAGAAATGCCAGGGCCATCTTGATGCGTTTAGGTTTGCCTACAGGACTCATTTCACATTTCACCATTGCAGCAGGGATGTGAAACCTCCAAGTTTATCTACCTTGCTTCACTTCAAAAATGGCCTCAGGTTGCGTCAGGGGAGGTTTAGATTGGATATTAGGAAAAGAATTCTTCACGGAAACAGTTGTCAGGTGTTGGAACAGGCTGCCCAGGGAAGTGATGGTGTCACCATCCCTGGAGGTGTTTAAAAGGCGTTTAGATGAGATCCTTAGGGACATGGTTTAGTGTTAGAGTTAGGTTAGGTTATGGTTGGACTTGATGATCCTGAGGGTCTCTTCCAAATGAAATTATTCTATTATTCACTCTGATACAAGTGAGAGAAAGGGCTGGGAATTATTGGACTAGTTGGCTCAGCAGGCAAGGTCTTTAGGATCAGCTTTTTCTGGGATCATTTTATCAAGTAAGTCCAGGGCTTAAGTTATGTGACATTGCTACATGAAGACTGAAGGCTTTCCAGTGAACCTGCAACTTCTGACCAGTGAAGTCACCTGTTTACATATGACCTGTAGATCTGGGATGATAGCGACTCCAACCCAGGCCTAATATTTTGACACAGATTAGGCAAAGAGATATTAGAGATTTGTCACAATGAGGATGGCTTTTGCTGCCTGGTGGAAGGCAAGGAAAATCTCCTGCCCCACTACTGTGACACCTGTGCCTGGGGGAGGTTGTCCCACCCCAGGTACCATATTCTTCTCTGTGCAGGGATGACTGCCAAGAGCTTTGCTGAAGCTTATGTTAAGAGAACAGAGCCAGTGAGAGAAAGAAAGCCTCATTCAAGTAGACACATGTGCTCTTCTAAGGAGGGCAGAGCAGAAGCTCTTGTGCCAGGGTTGATGGCTGTGGAGGGCATCAGCAGCAGGCCTAGTGGGATTATACCTGTGAGGTTTGGAGAGGGCAACTACTGCTCCCTTCAGCACCCTAATTGCCTTGCCAGGTGCTGGTGGTGAAAATTTAATCTCTCCCCTTTTACACTTAACTGCACATAGGGCCTGTGCCATGTAGAGGGACAACTTTTGCTTGATGAAAATGCAGACCACGGATTTCACAGCATGATAGTGACTCAAGCAGGCTCTTTGTAAACCACAGGCTGTATCCCGGGAAGCAGCACGTACTGAAGTAAGTGAAAAGCCAGGACTTTGGTGTAGCTCGTTGCTCCAGTGGGTGATGGGACAGAGCTGCAAAGGTGACAGTGGTCCAGTTGTCTTGGCTTTCAGCTCCTCTCTACTTCCTGTCATCATGAAAACAAGCAGAAGCAGAGGGGTGGTTCCTATCTGGATATAGAGTTGGACCGCAGACATCATCTAATCGGGATTTGGGGATTTGCCCATAATCTCTAATGAAAAGGGAATGTTTTGTCATTTTATGTTCGTAGCCAAGCTAGTCAGCAGCACTGTCAAAGTGACTCACAGCAGTGCTGAGATTGTGACTCACTGCTGTGTCCTTTCTGGAAAGACACTAATCCTCCTTTCCTGCTGCTTGGGCTGTTTTGGGAACCACAACGTTGGGTGAAAGGCACATTTATTAGCTGACACATGCTAGGACTGGGTTTTGTTTGTAACAGTGAGGAAGAACTTTGTGGCCTCTCTGCTGTTGACTAGATGCTGACACATCTGGCACCCAGGCATCAGAGGATGGAGAGATTGGGATGTTTGTTTCACTGGTTAGATCTGGGTGTCAAGCCTATTTCAGTCAGTGGGTCTTTGGGCTGGATTCAAGAGGTTTTTCTTAACTACCAATATCTGTCAGATGGCAACTCCCTGAATACACCCTTCCTGCTCATGCTATTTTAAGGCACTTACACTTTAATAATGATAACAACAAAACTCTTCAAGATTTTTCTCTGAGTAATTTGTCCTCGAGGGACCTGGAAGTCTTCAGGTATCTTCCTGACCAGGAACAGGATGTGATGTATCAACCAGGAGTCATCCAACTCATTACCACGCAGGCAGTCTGGTCAAAAGCCTTTGGGATTACTTGTGGAGCAGAAGGAGCTGTGAATGTATTAGTTTGGTAACTCTACCTCAGTTGATTATTGGTGTAGCTCCTGCCTTAAAGTGTGACATTTCCATTTTAAAGCAACAGTTAGTTTGTTGTGGTCTCTTAGAGCCTTTACCTAGGGTGGGAATCATCTTGCATGTTCTTCATGTCTTCAGACATTTGCATATCCTTATCTGAGGTTATCTCCCTGGGCTCCACTTACAGTCAGTGGAGAGAAACAGGCACTTCAGGGTGTGATTTATCTGACACAGTTTAGCTCTCTGCCTTAGGAGAAGTTGTATCCTAGAGGTGTCTGTTTCTCTCAGTGCGTCATAAAGCAGTTCATGGGCATCAGCATAGACGGAACGGTCTATACTGAGTCAGGTAAACAACACCCACAACATTCATTTAATGAGTATACACTCAAGATAAAATTTATTGATGCAAATTCCAGTTAACTTTATTTCTGCAACTCTCTCCTGGGGCTTGGCCTTTGCAAATTTTTTAACTAATTAGAGGTATGGTATTTTTATCTTTTTAACCACCAGAGTTATGTTTGTGTGGTTTCTTCTTACTTGAGGCAGTTAGGCACATTTGTACAACTGCTCAGCACTGGTGTGGCTGCACTCATTCAGTTGGACTGTGTCATTGTTTCCAACTCTAATTGTTTAAAAGTTGTGAAAGGTTTTCAAACAACAGATCTGTGAAACTTAATTTTCCTGTACTATTAACATAGGGTGAAGCCTTCAGGCTGCATGGTAGCTGTGAAGAGGCATTCACTCCCACGGGTTCAGAAAAAGGAGCCCTTCTCCTTGTCTCTCTGTACGTGACATAGTGCTTCCTTCATTATCCCCAGACCCGCTTTGACTCAGCACTTTCACTGTCCTGTGTGCTTCTCTCCTTGCCTTCTTGCCATGCATTTCTCTTCCATCTTTAATTCTGCATCCTGTCCTTTCTGCCAGCACTGAAAGTGCCAGCAGAGCTTCTGGAAGCCTCTGTCTCCAACCAGACCCGTGCTTAGAAGCGTGGTTATGTATTTCACATCCTTTCACTGTAGGTATCTAAACAGCCTCATCAATACAGCCACCTTAGATGGAGGAATGACCTCTGTCTCAAGCCTCATTAGGGCGTCAGACTGTGCAAGTTTCAACAGTTTCTGTTCCTAAAATATGAAGGGATGTGAGGCAGAGTCCTTTCTAATGAGGGCAATGGGTTTGTAATGTTTCCTTTATATGTTAATAAGTGTATCCAGAAAAACTTCCAAGTGGAATCACTTGCATCTTTTAACTGTTGTGCTTATACTTGACATTTCAGAGCTATGTTGTAGTTTCTGTCACGTTTTCTTACTAAGGTTGAGGTTTTTGGAAACAAGTAGAAGTCTTGGAAGAAAAACTGTTTCAAATCTGAAATAAATTTTTCAGGGTGAGAAAGTTCTTCTGTTTCTGCTTGTTGGTGTTTTTGACTATTGTTATCACAGTGTACACTGATGAAATTCAAAATGGTTCTTTTTTTTTTCTTAACAAATATCTGTCTTTTTCGTAAAGCAGAGGTTCCCAAGTGGTGGCAAAGCAAAATAAGCCGCAGCAGCAGTCTTGTTATCTAAGCTTTCTACTCCTAAAAGAAAAAGTGTAAAATAGAAATCAATACTATATTTTTTAAAAATTATCTCCCTAAAATATTAAATAATGATGTAGTCTAAAAGCAGGAAGAGTACAAGATTCTGTGATGGTGTCAGGTTGGTGTTTTACTGAAGTACTGTGCATCCCTACTTAATTTGACAGGTGAAATCGGAGGCTGGGCATTGTGCCAGGCAGATATGATCAGGGTGTCTCATAATCCTGAGCAGGCCTTATGAGACCATCCTTCCTACCAGGGCTTCGTGTGGAAGTGTGTGTCCATGTGAAAGTGCACAAAGGTGGTGTAACAGATGTTGGACTTCTAGTCATTAACAATTTTCACCTTTGATGTCATGAGGCTGTTCAATCCCACAGAAACACACGAGTTCACTTGAATTCCCATGCTGCCTATATGCCTACATTTTAAAGTTTGTTACCTTATTAACTGATGGAATATGCTCACTATAATAGCAGCAACAAGAAGTATTTAACTGCATTTCATGCAGTCAAAGCCCAAAGTTTTAAATCTGCAAAACTCAGCTGCTCCTAACTCAGGAACTCGCATAAAGTATGAAGGTTCGTATGAAGGTTGTTTTTCAAGCACTCACTTTTTGCATTGAGGAAACTGGAATTTCAGTGGAAATTGCAAACCAACATGTTTCATGGCCTACATTTGTTTGTTTGTTTGTTTTGTTTTTGTTTTTCATTTTTTGTTTGTTTGTTTGTTTTTAATTATTATTTTTGGTGTTCAGTTTGACCTGGCATTGTGAGTTCACGGCTACCAGCTGCTTTTGCTCTAGTTGATTGCTCAATACTCAAAGCACTTCTGCAGATGCCCAAAATTTTAGGTTCAGTTCCTTTCTCTGTCTAATAATTATTAGTATTGCCCATCTAAGCTGCAAATCCATTTTGTGAGAAAGGTGTCCATGTTGAGTCTTAACTTCAAAAGGAAGAATTCAGATCTCTGACTCCAAAAGGTGGCAGATGTTTCCTTGCAGATGAAAATAATCCATCATTCAAAACACAGTTCTTAATGATGGGGTAAATTTGCTCTGCCTCAGGTATGTGTATGACTACCAATTTAAAAAGTAAGATTTTTTTTAGGACTGTGGGGAAATCTTTCCTTCCCTTTAAGAGATAGCTACAAATTTAGAATTAGTATGGTGTTCTCTAGTGGAAGAAGTTTTTCTTTTGAAACAATAAATAATGTCTGTAACAAATGCCTAGGCTTGGAAGATGTTTCTGCTGCTCGAGCTGTCACTTTTGTGAGCAGTGTGAACTGTGAGCTTTTAAAAATGGTGAGAATTAAAAAAAAAAATGTTATGCTGTCACTGTAATCCAGTACATCTCCCTCCCCTCAGAAATCTCACTGTTACCAACAAATGAACAACAAAATTCTGACAACAAAATTAAAAACTGTTGTCTTTCTACTGTGCTGTGGTTTTCATATGGGACATTGCTCTTGTGCCTGTAACTGACCCTCCTGTGAAGAAAGGCTCTGTGATCTGGTGGCTCACATGTTGGCTTGGAACCAAGAAAACATGGATTCTCTTCCCACAGGTTTCCCAGCTATTGCACTGAAGAACTGCCAGCAACAAAACCAGAAGTGATGAGTCTTAACGCAGAAAAAAAATCAGGATAGAAATGAATGTATTTATCCTTGATACCAAGCTTTCCTTCAATGCCTACCCTAATGCTTTTGTTACAAGGAGGAATGTACACGTCAGGTTTGTAGGCTATATCAAGGCAGAGCTTCGGTCTTTAAGAACAGTTTTCATCTGTTTTGGCAGTCTGTTTCTTGCTATACAAAAATCTAATCATGCTGTTCTCTCTGCACAAGTGGTTTAGTTAACTCCTCTGTATCTTTTAACATGGAAATGCCCCTCGCATTTACATTGCTTAGCAGTGGTATAGGTAGCATACTGGAAAATGTAGGAGGAGGAGCAACCTCCTCTTACCTGCCATCCATTCCTGCTAAACTACGTTATTTTCCTGTTCTCCGTGCTTAAAACTTGTTTTTCAGTGGTTTGCAGATGCTTCTCTTGCTTCCCACATGAATTCCAACAGTATGACCAGATGTCTAGTTCATTTCTCTCAACACACTTTACAGCCCTAATCTGAAATGTTAACACTAGCCACAAAAGAATCAAACTTTTGTGGTGTAAATTAGTACTATCGGATGGCCAAAACATTATCTCATGCTGTCCTAGATGTTGTCATGCTTGCAGCTAAAATGCTCCCTTAGGATCCAGGGCAGAGGTCTCTGGGCTTTGACCATGCTCTGGGGCAGGCAAAGGCAAAATGCTCTGTGTAAAGCAGTGTATGTATATGCAGTCTAGACAGATGGCATACCCTGAACCAGTTACTGAGGGCACATGAAAATTTGTTCCTCTAGTGGAAAAGACAGGAAATCAGGTGAATATGCTGAGTTTTTAGCAGTTCAAGCCACTGTCATTTCCCCATGTTGGAAATCTGTGGTTGGAGCACAGGCTGATAAAAGACCAGAAGTATGTGTCTTGATTGCATCTTCACCCAGAGGGATGAAGATATCAGCCATACAAGACTCTCTTCCTAAAGAGGAAGAGTTAATCTAACTGGCTTTTAGGGGGGAGAAGGTGATCATGTTAGCCCAGCTGTCCAAACCTGCCGTATTTGTGTGAATCCTGCTAGCTCCAGTGGCTGTTCTGCTGTTGGCAGTGTGAGCAGAACAGTCCAGGGGTCACAGGCAGTGACCGACTACAAAGAAGAACGAAAGGTTTATGTCCTGAGAATCTGCATCTAAAACTCACCTTGACAAAGTATTGAACACTGGGTGCTGGGCCGTGGCTAGGAAACCTGGATTATGTACCTGTCGCTGTCCTGCTAGTCTTCCTTAAATGTTCGTGTGTGTGTGTGCACACTTCTGTATTTGTAGAAGGGGACCTCCTTTATTAAACTTTCTAGGCTTCACAAATGGAAAGTGCAGCGTAAAAATCAAGTTGTTCTTTTTGCTACTTCTTGTGTTCTTGTTTCGTTTTGTTTTTCCCGAGGCCTAGGTGAGAATAGAAGTTTGAGTTCAGATGCAGAAGTTGTATTTTTTGTTTTGTTTTGCTTTCCTAACCATTTCCACATGCAATCAAGTTTTCTGGCAGCTGCTCTCAATGCAGATGTCTCCTGGGAACCTAGGCTCCTGTTTGTTGTTAAACTCATAACAGCTGGTTACTTGAACTTTTTGCAAGTGTTAATTTACCAGGTTTGGATTTCCACCACTTTTCTTTACCCAGTCAGAAGTGGGCAATGAAGTAAGCACTGGTGTATAAGAAGGGCTCGTCAGAACCTCAAATTCGAGTAGTGGGAGAAACAGCCAAGGTTATGGCCACTCTCACATTCTTTCTGTATTGAAATTAAATATCTTTCACTTCCCACAGAGTAGGAATACAAAATTTCTTTTAATTAAAAGGAGAAAGATTTTATTTCATGATTTCAAATAGGAAAGGACAGGGCTCCCCATGATGATCACAGCAGGGACCCCACAAGCCCAGACGTGCTGCTAACCAGGGAGGCTTCCAGGGAGGCCAACAAGCTAGCAGGAAACTGGGCAGGTTTCTCTATGGAGTGTTTCTGGTCACTCTTAGATGATTTGATTCAATCAATCTGTTCCTGCAGAAAACAAATGCATATTTTTCAGGAACTGGCATTTTTCCTGTGGAAAACGTCTTACTGAGTTAAAATTGGAGATGAGTGTTCTTCCGGTCAATCCTAGTTGCATGTTCTGGTGATGAACTGGTCCCCACTGCAGGAGGGACAGAGCAGTGGTGAAAAGAAGGAAGGTCTGGGGCTGAGTGGGGTAGCATGGCCCATGGCCAGCCCCTCCAGGTCTTCCACTGGATGTTCCAGAGGAGAGTACATGGGAGGCTTTAGGTAAAATCAGAGCAGAAATTGAATGTCTGGCACCAGAAAAGAGCTGAAGAAATTTCTCCTGTGGTGTCCTGGAGCGTAGTAACATAACAGACAAAGGCCTGTGGGTCTGGTGTACTGTTCAGTGTTTGGGAATCTAACTCCAACAACAAAATGCGTTTTTCACACATGCTGTTAAACAGAGATGAACTCTTGCCGGGTTTTGTAGATGGAGACCTTTCCACCCTGTTGTTTCATCGGGAAACTCTCTGTAAGAAAAAAAATGTGCAGTAAGGCAGGAAAGTGTTTAACCACTGAGAGACCTGTGGAAACTTTGCAGCATTTCCTACTGTTACCTTCATACCAGATTATTTCTCACTGCTGTGGCTGTAGGCTCTTCTAGAGGAAAACTGGACTTACATGGCAATGACTTCCTCTGCACCTGAATGCCACCAGTTAGGGCCGTGCACCCAGTGATTCCAGCTCCGTTTTGCAGAGAGTTATGATGGAGTATACGGCCTGTATATGGCTCTACTTGGTAAGGCAAATGTGGGTGTGAGGAATAAGCCTGGAGGTCTAATTCTCAGTGTGCAGATGTAGTAAGGAGACTGATCTCCTGGGAAGACAGGACAATGCTACTGCTTGATGTAAAGGTTTTATTTTTCGGAATTGGATGAAATCATCTCATTTCTGTGTCAAGCAGGAAATAAAATCATAGAATCATACTCTTTGGCTTTCTGAATTTTTACATGTAGAAAGCTGTTGTGCTCATTGTCCTGGCTGGCAAGAACTGTATTTAGCCCTCAACTGGATCTTAGTTTTTATTTTAGCGGAAACACGGCTCCTCTGGAAATACCACGGCCCAAAGCCCTAAGCCCCACCAGTGACTCAGTGCTGAGTCAGAAGAAAGAGTGCCATTGACTGAATCAGCCACACAGCTGTGGTTCGAGCTGATGTTTTCCTTGGCTGTCTCCACCAAAATAGTGACCAGACATGTAGATCTACTCAGCTTGCTAGGTAACATGAGATCACAGCTAAAGAGGCTAAAGTCACATCAGGGCATATTTGCAATGAGAAAAAAAAAAACCAACCTGTTTTTGTAGACTTGCTTGTTTGTACAGGATATTGAGGGAGGTATGATGCAGGGAACCCAAATATGGACCTCTCTCGACACTTCTTTTAGAATTTTCTGAAGGGATATCATCATTCACACTTCAGAAATGAGAATACACAGGTATACTTTTGGGTCTTTTAGTTGAACTATTATGCTAATACTCTGCCTGACTCTGGTGTTTTTTCGCATGAGCTTCCTTCAGAATGGTAGCTTTTGCTTTTTCTGGACTTGTTTATTTTTTAAAGTTACCATCATATCAGCTGCAGTGCTTGTCACAGGGAGTAGTGGAAGGTGCTAAAAGCTATTTATGTCTATATAAAATTCAGTATATTATTCATGTTTCTAATAGAAAAATCATATACTGAATTATGGGGAATGCACAATATGGAAATATCACATTAAAAGAAAGAAATTATACTGAGAGAGGTGATTTTACGTTGAACTTCCAAATGCAATTTTGTCAGATCTGTTATTCTGCAAAGTATTTCCCTGGAAAGGTGGCTGAGATAAGATCTTTAACACAGCGGTTGACTGCAACTGCATGGAGTGTTCTACAATAGCAGTGCAACTAATCATGTCTCTCTCACTGCTGGCATCTGTGATCACAGCAAAAGGAGTTGAATATTTGCTCCCTATTTATTTATTATCGTGATAGATTTACCCAGGGATTCTGCTGACCCTGTCATCCGTATGTTTTTGGTCTTGGGCTGCCACATAGTGGCCTCCTTCATAAACCTGGAGAATGGGAGGAGGGAGGGAGGATATCAAGATTACAAGAGTGAACAAATACATACCTCACGACTCAGTTTACGGTATGTGTTAATTCTTACTGTCTGAAGAAGCAGGATTTAATTTTGTACAATCCAAAACACAAGAAACAAACATGAGAACACAGTTAAAAAAGGTAGGAAACCCCTCAGTTAACTAACAAAAGGTTCTTTCAAGAAATTTATAAAGGAGTTTGCATGAAAGTAGAAGAGTTTTCTCTGACGTACTCTGACATACCTGCTTTCTTTTCTTTGCTACCTCCTTTTTCTCTCTAGATGTAGACAACTAGGATTTGAAGTTTCTTCCTTTTAGATGAGCTCAGGTTAGGAGGAAAAGTCACAAATGAGTGTACATGATGGGAGTGAATGTTTCCTCACCTCAGGTTCAAGCCTGATGTTCAGGGTGGTGGTTTAGTTTCGTACCAGTGGTTAATGGCAGTGCAGCCCCTCTGTTGTGCAGAGCCGTGTGTCCAGCTGCACCTTCCCTGTGCTTGTGGAAGTCCTGACTCCATGCCCAGGAGTGCAAGGCATTGCTCCTGACACACACTAGGATGGCTGCTGAGGCATTTTCCCATTTTACCTGCGCACATGAGCTCTTTTCATCTGGCTGGCCCACCCTCTACTGCCCAGTGCTTAGAGGTAACTTGCCTGAATAGCCTTTCTCTTTTCATCTGGATCTGCAAAGGAAGATGGGCTTTTCCCTTCATATTAATGCTCCTGTAGTGGGAAAAAAAAAAAAAAATCTGAAAAGCTGATTTTCCAGCTTGAGGAACCATCTTATGAAGAATCATTTTTGACCTTTTGTGAGGCAGCAGAGAAATCCCGTTTTGGTCTAGACCTGGAATCTGTGTGATTTTAAATTTCAGCTAAAGCCTTCCTTTGCACAGGTTCTGCCTTTGTAAAACACCCAGAAGGGAGATGAGAATGGGGCCTGTTTCATGCCTCAGGATCTTGCCTGGATCAGTACTTTGTAACTATGACATATAAATGAAGTGATATAGAATTTCTAAACAATGCTTGAAAATTCCTAGTTATTCTCTCTTACAGAAACAAAGTTCAAAGTTGTAATTCCATGGGAACATTTGGAAATTCTGTTTTCTTTTCCCTTTTAGAATAAAACTACTTCAAAAAATATGGACTTTCCCATTATATAAATGCTAAATTTTGAGAAACTTCAACTCAGCTTTTGAAGGAAAGCCACAGAAGACTTTAGTTTCCTGCTGGAAAACAGGAATTGAGTTCTGAAGTCTCTGGACACTAGTAAGAAATTTCTCATCTGACTGGAAAATGAAGGAGAACTCAACATCTCTGGAGTTACCTCTCAATGTGCCTTCTGAAAACTGAGCTTACCCTGTTGTTCAGGTTTGGGGCCCAGAATTTTCGGTTGTTTGTGAATTTGCCACTATGACACCCATGTCAAAGTCCTACTGGCTTAAGAGAGAGGGTTCTCGCATGGGAACACCACTATTCCAACTAATTTAGGTCCCTCTCAGCTTATCCTGCTGTGGCATCGCCTTCACAGCAGTCTTAAAAGAAGGTTTGGCAGACATCTGCCAGATGTGGTCTGAGCCTGTGGGATCCTTCCTCGGTGGAGGGAGGGGACATTAGATGTCCTGTGGATGTGCCCCCTAGGTGGTGGCATGGCCAGCAGACAATCTGTGGCCTCAAAGCCACATCGTTCCGTGGTTCCTATTGCTGCAGATGAGTTTGACTAGATGACCCCGGGGCCCCTGGCAGTCCTGTATTTCTGTGTTTTTGTTCCTTCAGACTGTTTCTTCATTAGTATTCTGGGACGTTGTGTTCAGTACTGCTCAGGTCTTCTCCACTGGGAGTTTTCCTCCAGGTACGCCCTCCCCAGACACAGAGGTTTCTCATATATACCTGGTCTCTGGCAGCACCTGCTGTTTGTGGTTTCTTTTCTTTCAAGAAATTGCTTCCTGGACCTGGGGTATGAGAAAACAAACCACAAAACAAATATCCTGCGGGTTAAGCTCAACACAAAGCTAAAGCAGCAGTAGGTGTAAGTGTGCTGTTAAATTCGTATGCAGGTTAGAACAACAGTGAGAGAAATGCCATTTAAAATATCATTGGTCAACCTGGCACAGTGGAAGGCAGGTTACTGCTTGTGTGCTCCTGGGGAAAGAGTGGAGTTACACAGAATCTCAGATGGTTTTCCTTTTATCTCATGCAATTTATGTAAACGCTAATGAAAATTACTTTACAATTGGATGAACATTTGTATTCCTGGCTGAAGAGACTGTGAAAATGCCACTGCCAGCTCTACAGAGATGTGCTGGTTGCAGTGCGGGTGCAGTCCTGATCTTCAGTAGATTAAGAGAACCAATTTTATTTCCACAATAGCAAAGTAGGAACCATCGTGCAATCAAATGCTGCCTCTCCCCAGAGGCATGGCAATTTCTGGCTGAGGAAGAGTGGCTTTTGAAACCCCTGTAACAGTGTCATGACAGCCTGGCTTTGTCCTGACTTCCGCAGTTCAGCTGTTAGTTTATTACGTGGTAAATGAATACTACAAATTCTGACTTTGAGGTGCTGTCCTTCCTCACAATCTGCCCTTCAGGTGCTCCTATGCAGTAATTTGTGAAAGTTTGAGGAGTTTTCTTGCTTTGCAAAGCAATATATTTTTCTTGCACTTCTTATCATTCCTGTAATGGCTTTTTATGAGACCAAACTTCTTTTGTTCAACTGGAAATGCTGCTACTCTAGGTGTAATTTTGAGAAATACAACTTAAAAAAGTTTAACTGACATCACAATTTATTGTGTGTTCAGTGTCAGCAGTATTTGGTGTGTCACAAAATGTTCCTTTGGTGAATATTATTCAGTCTAACTAACGTTTGTGGTGATATCCCAAACTCTTTTCCATCAGTCACAGTGATTTAATCAATTTAGAAAACAGGGAATGTTGGAGGAGTAGCATGTCAAACCAAACAAAAGTAAAAGTGGAGCTCCAAACTAGATACAACACCTGTAAAGATCTACATCATAGCTAATGGCTTTTCATGATCCTTGTGAATTCAGAGATATTGGCAGGTGAGTTTTAGCTTGTTCAAATTTAAGAAAAAATACCAACTAATTTATTTAGCTTAAGACAATTCTGAAAGAAGGAATGTAAATATTAACTAATGATCTTGGATTATTTTGTTTGTATAAGGAGCATCCTGTTGCATACTGCATAGGTGTTACCCTCTGTGATACTTCTTTTTATAATAATACCAGTATTTTCACTGTGTGTTGCTGTTACTCCCACATGCCTCTCTTCTACCAAGAAGCCCATGCCTAATTTAATGTAGAGGATAGCTCCAGAGCAACACGTTTTGGTAGATCTTAGCACTGGGCCTTTTGAAGTGGTACAAAATGGAGCTAAAGGCAATGGCTAATCTAGAGGTAAATGTACAAGGGCAAGGCCCATTTTAATTGGGTGGAATATCATTAAGGATGCCTACATCCAAAGGATCCAAGCTGATTTTCATAAATAATTTCACCACATCTTTTTATTTAAGCCTTAATAATAATCGCTCCTATATTATTCCCACCTGCCACCTCCTTTAAGGACTGCAGAGCAATCCATGGCTCATTCTGGCACAGGTCTTCTAACCCTGGGGAATTGTACGCAATTGAGGAACTTCTCCCTACTATGCATAACTAAAAATACGGTTATAGCCTGTCTTTTTTGCTAGAGCACATGTTTGTTTGAAATTACTCAAATCTCTTCTAGTTTGCTGCAAATTATTATTGCTACTGGTTATGTCCTTTGGAATATAATCCAGAAATCTGAGTAGTTTAGGAAATAGAGTTGTAAATTATAAGTGCCAAGGGAGGGATGCTCTTCTCCTGTCTGTTTTGTGCTGAAGCAGTTCCTCTGATTTTAATTGCACTTTACCTTCTCCTGATCAGCGAGATAGAACCAGGACCCCAGTATCTGTTTGCAGAATGGTGACATGCTGAGGAAGTTGCAACCTGATTGCTTGTAGTTGATCAATATAGCAACTCTGTATCTTATACATTTATCTCTTCTACAGTACTGACTAGTGCAGGAATGTGGGGAAAAAAAATGTCCTTCTTGGGTGAAGTTTTGTATTTCACACTGCTTCTGAAGAACCTCCCAGTGCTTTGCTGGCAACAGAATGATAATTTGCTACTCATACTTCTAAATGTAAGACTAAAAATGCTATTAATGGTGAATTGTTATGTTAATTAATCATATAATTGTTTTTAATAGCCATTTGTATTGGTGCAAGGTAAAGAGATTTAAATCCAGTAGTGTGTATTTGCTTATGAATCTACAAGAGAGGAGGGTTTCCACTTGGATGCGTGTTTCTAACTGGGTGCATTTTCTAATAACTTGATTTATGGATAAAAGATGATGACAACAGACTTCTTTAAACTTTTTCCCTTTGGGAACCCCAAATCACTAATTACTTTTCAATCCTGCCTGTTGATTTCTTTATTTCTGCTGGCCTTTTTTTGAAGAGAACATGAAATAACTCAAGTACACCGTGTCTTAGTGTTTGTGATTATACTTCCACACTTAATTCATGAGAAATTATGGTAAATAGCTCTTACTGATCAGCATTCATTTAAACAAATTCCTGGAAATAATGGAGGCCAGATGAGGGAGAAAGAGAAAATTGAAACTATCTGAAAAGTGGCTTGCTGGGGCAACTGCATTCCCAGAAGGATCTATTCAGTAAAACCAGCCACGTTCTGTAACCTAACATGTGCTTCTTACAGGTTGTTTGTGAAGTAGAAAGTAGGTTAATTTTTAAAGTCTGTACTGAGGAAGTTACAGTCTGCTCTTACATCCCTATTGTGTGCAACAACCTCACCTTTTGGTGTTCAAAATTTGGATGATTTTGCAACACATTTTGCAAATGGTCAGCTTGAATCTGTGGGAGCAGAGGAATTCCTCTGGAGCTCAGGCGATCGCAGCAGGTTGTGTGGTTCCTGCACAAAGAGATACGAGGTAGCTGTAAGCTGAAGAAACACAGAAAAGTATGTATGTAGCTGAGAGGTTTTACAGATTGCAGGTGGAGGAACAATGTTAGGTTTTAAAAAATACTGAAGGTAGCTCAAGTATCTCAGTTCATTATCTGGTGCTAAACACTTATACAACACCACAATATATGATGCTTTTTTATGTTACAAGAAAAAACACACTGGCACCAAAGCACGTTAGTACCTTCCTTGAGTGTTTTAAATTTCACCATAAGAGTTTTTTTGGCTTTTTTATAAGGTTCTATTGAACTGAGCTGTGTCTTTAAACAGCATGGCTAATTAAGTTATCCCTGATGTGTATTCCGGCTCCAGATGTATGCTACATTCAATAAGCTCACAGCACGTTCTTGAAATAATGAAGTAAGATTTCTAGAGTCTACCTGCTGAAAAAACTCGTTGTGCATTGCCAGCTACCTCTACCAGTTGGGTTTTTGTTGTTCATATACTGCTTTGTTTGTCTCACTGTGCTCTTACTGTTTTATAAAGTAAATTGCGGATGTCTGAAGTTTAAAAACCTCCCAAATGTGTGTTGATATGCAAGAAAATGTAGGAGAGAAACCAACACAAGTGAGCATTTTAGGAACTCACTGTTGTTATATCATTGAATAAAACCACTTTGATGTCTTTAATGAAATGAGACAGTCTGAAGGCAGAGAATAGCTCATGTGTTTACACTGTGGGAGCATTGCAGAAGCTGTCTGTTCCAAAATTCAGGATACAAATGATTTTGCAGCTAAGGGTCAAGAGGAAAATGCTCTCTTTTTCTCCTCCTCATATCCTGTAGGATGCTATAGAACAATTAAGTTCGAGGTGGAGCAGGGATTAACCCTCTCGTGGAAACATCTGGAACTGGTAAATATCTGAGGCAGGAGACCCTCTTAGAACAGAGTTTGATGTATATCCACAGTGGAACAAACCATATTTTATTATTTCCTCTCTCATGTTCTTAGCTCTTTGTTAAGTGAAAGGGTTTAAGATGTGAAGCATAGAAAAAGTGTGTTTGTGCTTAAAAGGTAGATTTGAAGTAAGAACTTCAGCCAAAAGGAATATTATAGACCAAACAAAGGATTTGTTTATTCAGGGTGGGAGAGAAGAAGAAAACATGTACCAAGGGACATAAGACCATTTATCTTGCAGGTACTTGGGAATAATATTAATAATGGCAAAAGAGAGTGGAAGTTTCTTCTGCAGAGTAGAAAAGCAGGGGAAGGAAGGAAGGGTTTGGTGTGTCCCAGAAGGACATTTCCACAAACACAGGTCAAAATGATTAATAAATGACAGATAGTTGCTGCTTACTTGGAACTAACACTTCCTTTTGTCTTTATTTCTCTGTAACGGATTTCAAAATGCATGTAACAGATAAGTATTCAGAAGCACTAATGTTTGCATACCCTCGTATTTCCTGGCAGAGAAGTTATTTTAGAGCAGAAAACCTGAAACTTCCAAGTTGCAAGCGTATCAGGCCAATATATGAGAAACTCCTCCAGTATGGTAATTTTACTTGTAATTATTGTGGTTTCTGTGTGTTTTTCTGATGAATCCAAACAGAAGAGGTTGATTCTGTGGTAACACTCTCTTCCAGTAGAGAGCAATCAGTCTTTGTAGAGATATGCCCAATACGACTATTTTCCTGCAGGGAAATGGTTTATCTTGATGTTTTTTCATCAGGGCTAAGTGGGAAGAAGCAAACTGAGCCTGTCCCAGCTGACGTTCTGAACTAACTGGAACCTGCATACCAGACTTAAGGAATTTATTAAATGCTACTTGTGTGGTATATACTATACTTCAAGCTTCCTGCATATTTCCTGCCAAAAGCAATTTCAGTCGGAGTACTTTATTTCAAAGACTTGCCTCCCACCCTTCTTTTTAATGTATCTGTATTTGCCGTTGGTATTATTTTGTAAATATACCTCTGTATTTAGCACAAACTAAACCAGAACTGGCTGTGTTAGAGAAACTGGAGTTCTCTTTGCATGTCTATTTAAAGCCTTTTTTTGCCCCCCCAAGAAGTTATGAATTTGTTTTCTGCTGAAATTCACTATATATGGCTTCAGTGGTAAATTAACTTGGTTTACTTCAGATTTGTTAAATAACATCTTATTTCTATTGAAATGGTAATATTGGATGTAACCTGATTCTGTGAGTATCCTGTTCTCAAACTTCTACCAGCACTTTTATTATAAATTACTATTATCAAATTAAACTGATACAATTTTAAAATGTAAAAAAAGTTTTTTCTTTCATATATGAAGTAAATATTATGACAGCTGTCTTATCCCTGACATCTTCATATTCCTTCTTGTGGGATTTCACATTAGTGAGATTTTTCTGCCCATAGGTTTGATTTCATGGATGTAGGGCTGCCTGAGTATCTGACTGCTGCTAACTCCCTGGGCCTATTATTATTAGCTTGAGCACAACACCAGCATATAAATATGCCATGTCTGTGTGGAAGCTGACTAGAGTCACGGTAAGAAACTTGGTGACAAAACACCATGAGGACATAAACACCATCTTCTCATGAACATCTGAACGATTAGAGCATCTGCTCTGACACTCTCTACAATGCACGCCACACAGCTTCGGCTGTACCCCTTTGCACTGGGCCCAGGGATTTCTGTTTAATTATTGATGTGGCTTTTATGAGCCACTTCAGCCAAATTTCTAGCTAGGATGTATGCCTGCTTGAGATATGGATGTAAGAATTTACTGATATTGAGTCACCTATGACTACAGTCTCTCTCTTTCTCCTAGAAGCTTTGCTCAAAGCATTCTAGGAAAGAAAAATAATTATCTAAAGGGTTATCTGATTCTCCAGAGACCAACTGGTGTGATATCAAAAAAGGGCAGTTAGCTGTAATTACTCTTTATCAGTTCAGGAGAGGATGAAGTAAAATCTCTATTGATCACTTTCAATACTGTGTTGAAGTGTGTTCTTATTTCAATGCCTGTGAGAAGTGCTATAGAAATTGGAGAGTATTTTATGTTCTCAGAGGTATTGCAAATCTCTATATACATGTATAGAAACAATTTGTCTGTATCCAGGTGTGATCTGATTAGGTGTGATAGGGACTTAGGTACCACTTGCAAGAAAACTGGTTGTTTCAAAACCGCTGAAGAAACAGGAAAGGAGTTCAGAATAAAGCAAACAAAACAAATGAAAGGATCTAGTGGCTATTTCAAAACTGCACCTAAAAGTAAATTCCTGTTCTGACGGAAGTATCCAACCTAGTCGGTCTAGATCTGTGGGGCAAGGAAGGGTACTGAGAACTATTAATAAAACCTACAGTGTTTGAAAACCAGAAGCAGTTAATAAAACATAGTTATTGGCTGTGGTTTGTTTCAATGCTTTAACATACAAAAAGGCTGACCTGACAAGCTAAAATTCCTTTAGAAACCATCTGTAGTCTTTTTATGTTACCACTGGCACTTTGCAGCACTTAGCCAATAATTAGGAATTCTTCTGGTTTTCACTGTCGCTGTATGAATCATGTGGTTTAAATGTGGATACCTTAAGTAGATCTGAATGATTCCATTGGAATCAGCAAATTAACTAGACCATTTAATCTTCTCAGCCGTGTTTACATGGCTATAGGAACTGTGGTACAGACATCTTGAACATTAATTGGAGACTCGTAAAAATGGAGGTTCCTCTTAGTTTTGTAGAGGTCAGCAGAATAAATGGTACAATTCACATAACTTGAAAGAATGAAGATCATTTTACAAAGTGTCAGAAGCGAAAAAATAGCATTGAAATGAATAAACTTGTGAAGGAATTAAGCGAAATGGATACAGAATTTGTGTCGGGACTAAGGGTGAGCAACTAGTGAGATCTGTACAAGGAAATTATTGAAAATGGGGAAATAAATTTAGATTGGGAAAGCTAATGCTAAATAAAAAATTGCTCTGTAATCTCTCTTCTTTTTTTTTTTTTTTTTTTTCCCTTTATTTATATGTGGTCATTGGTCAACCAGAATATGTTCTACTCCTAACCAGAAAGTGTTGCAAATCTCACCACTTTTCCATTGCTGATAAAACAGATGGGCTTGGCAACTGCATAAAATAGCTAAATGTAGGATGCATTGAATTATTATTTAAGTATCTACTTCAATGTAGTTACTATACTTCTGCTTAAGAGGAAGAAAGAACTTTCTTTGCTTATCTTCTGACAGGTCCCTTTGAACGTGACATTTCCCATAGTTTTCCTGTATTAATGTGTGGGGGTTTTTTGGTGCCTTTTTATTTTTTTTAATGATTTTTTTTTTTTTTTTAATTTCTTGATTGAAATGTTAGTTTCTGGTTTTGTGCTTTAGCTTTTCTTCCATGCAACTGCTTCAGTGCCACTTTCCTCCTTTCCTTTCCCCCAGACTCTGCAGCATCTGTAGGTCAGCTGTGCCTTGTGCAGACCAGTGCGGGATCACTGTAGGCAGCAGAGCTGGCTGCTTTGTGTGGAAGGAAATGCTGCAACCACTTTATGGAATCATCTTGCATTTCTCACCTGAGAGGCTACCAGTGGTTAAATCACTTCCCTTGAGCTACCTGTAGATTTAGAGTTCTGCGTTTAGTCAAAGTGCTCTTAACCAGAACAAGCATTTCACTTCCTTCCGTATTAGAAGTCTAAGACTTTGAGGCCATCTCCTCTGAATGAACCTTCCCACATAATTGTTAAAATATTAGCGATATCACTCAAGGGTGGAGTGCCCTTGCTCTAGTTTCTGTGAAAACACAGACAAGCAAACATTCACTGCCCCAAAGAATGAAATCGGTAAGACAAAGCAAAGAGAAGCACCTGGAAGGGAAGGAACCTGGTTGTAGTCACACAGTGAATCAATCCTTGGCACACCTCAAGGTCTCTTGAGTTTTGCGTGGTTGATTTGATTTTTTTTTTTTTTTAATAAATGCAATAGTGATTCGAAATGGTATCCACAATCACCTTTTTATTTCTGGTTATTGGGCCATAGCTGGAAATACCCTTTCTGCCATATCAAAGGATCTCGCTGACGTGCTGCAGTCCATAATCCTAATTGCCTGTCCCTCTTCCTTTACCTACCCTGTGATTTTGGCAAGGCATGAGAGAATAGAGCATTTGTTGCCTTGCACAAAATAGCCATTTATCGCAGTCAAATAAACTCCAAAGTGGGGGAAAGGTGAGGCACCTTACAGTGGCCTAATTTATAGAGATGATAACTCTTCTGCAGACCACAAATTTGGTCGATTTTCTCTAATAATGAACAGATTGAACTGTAAATCAGTTTACCTAGTGTCACCGATAGGTAAGAGGAATAGAAACAGTGGAGACCACAGACATACTGTGTTTTTATACTGCTTTTTCATCTAGTTTCCAGTTACTTTTTTTTTTTTTTTGCATATTTGTTTCCTCACCCATCTTCCTATCTCCCATGGTGGTATTTTGAGGTGCTACTGTACACCTTTATGTAGGAGGTCTCCACTGAGGCAAGTGAGTGGAGCTGTAGAAGAAGTACCACCCAAACTGCCTTCTGGTGGAACATGCAGATCCCCCTGCCTTCAGCCTGGCTGTGTTCCCTTGTCTTTCATACTTGGCACCCTCTCTTCTACAATTACGTGAAAAAATAATAATTAGCACTGTCAGGAATATCTATTAAGATTTGGGCCAAGATTCGAACATGTAAACTGAGATTTTAAAAGCAATTTGCTTCATAGTGATTAGGTCCCTGTTTCAAAAGGCACTTGGGGGTCCCACTCATGCAGAAAGCCACGGCAAAGCCACCGCAGTCTGAAACGACAGCAATCACTGGCAAAGCTCAAGGCAGCGGTGCCGGTTCAGGGACTGATTATGTGTCCTTACGCCATGCAGCCGGTCGTGCAGCACAGCCAGGCGGTTGCACCCTGGCTGCAATATCAGCCCAGCACTGCTGCGGGACTCCCAGCAGGGCTAATGAGACCCAGGCCAGCGCTCTGGTGAGACGGACATGCTGGTGCCTGTCTCATACATTGTGCACGGGCTGCCAGGCTGAGACCCTCTGCACACTCCTGGGCTGTGTGACAGAGACGTGCTGTCAGCCCCCTCATTCCATACACTGCTGGCTTTGTATGGAGTCAAAAAAGGGTTTCCTGGCATCTTCAGAGGTTCCCTTGGCCCAGCAGGAGTGTGGCTTTCCTCATCCTCCTTACAACTCGGTCATTACCAGCTAAAATCAACAGTTTTCATTCTGCAGTCAAAACAGAATTTGGGGATTGCTTCACGTAAGTGGAAATCTTCATGTGCTGTCTACAACACAGGTTATATTATTGCCGCGAGCAAGTTAAAAATTCTGGAAACAATTGTGTACTCATAGCAAACTAACCCTTAATCAAACATCTTTTGCATTGTCTGGGCTCATTAGCCTCACAGTGGTTGAAGCAGAATAAGGCATCTGGTTCTAGTTTCTTTCCCAAATTCGTAATAACCATTTTAATGTGATAAATCGTGATAGACCTTGTATTGTGGTGTTCTGCCACATCAGCTGGCCGTTTCTGTCTGTTTTAGAAGTAACCTTTCTCCGGTAAAATGATCTATTTTTTCTCCATTAGTATAAAGCTCCATCTGTAATAGTGGATGCACTCAGGAATGAAAAATGTGTCAGTGACCATTTTTGAATGTAGTAGCAGTTAGAGGTCTAAGTTAGGGTAAAAGCCCCATTGTGAGGCACTGTAAAAACTCTCAGTAAGGGAATGCTTGACTGGAAATTCCTCTTACCTAAGTATGAAAGAATAGCCAAATACAGGTGGAATAGTAGAGTAGAGAAAAAAAGTGCTTGTCGAAGTCATGCCTCAAGACAAGAGAAAAGAAACTGAACTGTACTCCTCATTCAGTGTCTTATCCAGAAAGCCTGTTGTTTTCCCTAATTAAACTATTAAACAGTAAGATTAAATATTGAAATGAAGACAAGGAATAAAGTAGAAGCGTACACCTCAAATCACGTTTCTGGTTTCTGCAGTGCCCTGAGCTTCTCTTTGCCACTGTTTGCCTGGAATTTGGGCACACAGCTGACTCGGGGAACATGAACATTCTCTCTGCCCTTGTTATGGGCTTTTAAATCTTCCTGTACTTTCCAGCATGAAGCTTTTTGGTTGCCTGTCCTCTTCTTTCTGGTGGGGGACCTGACTGCCATTTCATTTGGAGACACACATTCTGTGGCTGTTCATGTTGTTGGATGCATCTTACTTCCAACTCAGAGCAGCTGGAGTGCTTTTCCCTGGCCATCATGTACTTGCTGATCTGATAGCTGGACCCAAGTTTCTCGTTTTTGTGCAGTGTCCTGGGCTGGGACTCCTTTGCTGTAGAGAGCTGCTTGTGTCTGGGGCTCGGATGTTGCTGGATCCTTGCCATTGCTTACACCTGGGACTGCTGTCTCTGAGGGACAAAATGCTGGTCTTGCAGTCCCAGGGCTAGGTTGCCCCAGCCACCCCGAAGAAGGGGCCACAGCCCAGGAGTGCTGAGTTTAGAAAGCCTTCCAATAAGTTATATTTGGTTCAGGATGACTCTCCCATGGCTTTACACTTGCCCCTGCCTCTTGTGACCGGAGGAGGTAATGAGACTCCTTCCCAGTGTTGCTCATAAGCAGGGCATTATTAACCGTGCCTTTTGCATCACTTTGTGTAGATAGTTCTTTGGACTGTGACACCTCCATTCTCAGCCAGCCAGTGGTCCTTTGCCTTGTTCTGTGCAAGTGTCTGTGCATACCATTTGTTTTTTCCTGCAACAGTTCAGCTCCTCTTGCTGCCTGTGTGCCTTTCTCTTGGGTTGGATCCTCAGCTGCCTGCAAACCAGAACCTCTCCCGTGGGCTGGAATAAGTGAGCCACAAATGTGACTTTCCTTAATAAAGGAACCTTTAACATCTCCAAGTTACATGTTGGTGTGTGAGTTCTTGGGTCGATAACATTGGTATGCAATGCATATTTTGCTGCTTATGTTCTAGTTCAAGGCTTCTTTGCAGCTCCATTCTGTCACAGGAGCCACGGCAGTTCACAGTTGGCTTTGTGTTAGCTCCTGGCAAGGGCATGGTCCTTTTATGTCCTTTCTTCCCAACATTACAGCAAAAGCTCCGCCTTTCTTTTCTCTGCCCTGCTCCCCATCAATAGGTTTGTTTATGGGCTTCATTGTCATTACTCTTGCTTCAGTGCTTGTGCAGATTTGTAGACTCAGAAATGTAAGTACTGCTTTGTTTGCTTGTTCAACCACAAATTCTGTCTTGGTGTGTGTTCTGCTTGGCCAACCATTGGCACTGTGTTTCTCATACATTTATTAGAGAATAATAAAAGAACCATAGTTTCTGAAACTACATTCATTCCTTGCCAGGGAAGTTATTTAGAGATGCTGCAGGTACTACTAGCTCTCCATTTGAGCATGCACACACGCACTGGTTTCTTGGCCTCTTCCATCAAACTTTTCCCTTTAGGGTCTTACAGTTTTACAATATAGCAGGAAAAATTAAAGGGTCCTGATGAGTGGGGTCCTTATCCACTGTTTCCTGGAGCTCCTTCCTCTCTAAAGCAGAAGAAGGGCTGAGACTACACAGGAATGAACTAATGGTGGGGTTGATGGTAAAAACAAGAGCAGGAATACAAAGCAGAGAATGCCCTGCAGTGCTCATCACAGTGTGAAGATTTCCAGGGTGACAGCATTGCCAGTGCCTGAACTAGGAACTGATGGATTTAGGAATAAAAAGGTTCCTTGGTAGAGGATCATGATTTCCCTATGTATTCAGTTTCTTGTCCTGCACTGACAGGTGCTTAACTTTGATAATAGGGCCAGTAATAGCACTAATAGGAAATCCCTAACTGTGCCCTTCTTTGTCTACAATTAGACGTACTGTATTTCGCTTACTGGTCAAGTAACTAAAAAGAAAACAAAACAAAAAAACCCCTTTGTGGTTACTCCTCTCTTTGAATGAAGGTTTTTTAGGGTTAGATAGAGGGTAAGGTGATACAGATATCTCTATGAGCACTGTCCTTACACATTGGAAATCCTGAGGGTTTCCTTGTGAGAAAGCATCTCTGGACATAAATTGCCTTTTTTCCTACTCAGGAGACTTAACTATGTTGATCTTTCCACTGATGACATTTTAGCTTGAGTTCTTCTCCTCACGTGTATCTTTTGATATTTGCATGACATCTGCAAGTGTTGAAAACCAGGTATGGTGTGAGGAAGATAAAGACTATGTTACATGACAAGTTATATAATCTTAAAATCTGTCATAGGAACATGAAGTATCGGAACTAAAAGACAGACTGTCAGTCTCATTAGATATTTTTATTTTATTTAGAATAAATGTCTGGATGTTTTCACAAATGACTGGAATTATATGCATTCCATTAAAATCTTTGGCTCTTCTACTTGATTGTTTCATGAAATGCCCCAAGGATTTTACAGTGCATAAAATGACAGGCTTTCCTGTTGCAACCATGTTGTGCTACACTGCTCCTCAGACAAATGAAGTCTTTAGGAAATGATACTCCTAGCAACTTCTTCACTGAGCAGATGTAACTGTCACAAAGAAAGTTCTCTGCTGTGATTGTTTGTTTGTTTGTTTTTTAAGGCTGTCTGAGGCCTGAGATGGCCTCTGCTTTGTTGCTTTTGCATCTGGGAACTTCAAATGTTTTTCTAGTCATTGTGCTCCTTCATCATATCCTCTTCTGTCTGATCATCCGCCTGTGCTTGTTGAGCATGATGAAGAAAGCTCATTTCTGGCAACAAGTGGTGATGGGTCGAGGCCCTACAAGACTGCTGCGTCACAGATCTCCAGTGTGGTCAGCTCTGGAAAATGGTCCAGATGTCTGCCCTGAGCATGCTCTGATGATGCACTCTGCTGAGAAGTCCCCAAGGTGGCTGGCTTGAGCTCTGATATGCCTCTTCTGCTAGTGCTGCTAGATCCTGGCAAGGTGCAGGGAGATGGGAGAACTCTATAGCTTTTCTGCTTGTCATAGATTGAACCCTAGCCTTCATTATTACCCCTTTGTAAGAGCTCTTAAAACCCTGCTAATGCCCTGCCCAACATGGATGACATAGGCAGACTATGTGGTGAGAGAGAGCTGATCAGAATCAAAGGAAATCTTCTATGGGAAATGGCCCAGGAACTGGTTTGCCGTGTGTTCTCCATGGCCCTTAGCTGAAAGGGTGTTTGCAGAGATGAGCGTGTGCTGCTGTTACTCCCTGAGCTCACACACATAGGGAGTGGAAACGCTCACCTGAGGGTTTTCTGAAATTGAGCTGTAGCAGCCTGAAGGAATATAAGAGAGGCAGTCGCTAACATTACCAGAAAAACCCCAAAGCATGATTGCTGCAAACTCTGACTTTGCCAGCTGTGAAGACAAGTGTATTCTGTGACCAGACATGTATTCTTACACGGCTTGAAAAATAAATACGGAAGATAGTGTGGCTTCACAAAGTGAAAGGAAAGGCAGCTCTATAAAAAGCAGACAAGCCAAATGTCAGGGTTAAGTCTGGGCTTTGAGAGGGTAAGTCAGGTGAGAGGGCAGCCGAGGCTGAGTTTCTCAGCTTGCGGCACCAGCAGCACGGTTTGCACAGTAACGAAACGTTATGCTGGTTATGTCAGACCCTACATATCATGCTGGTTCTCCAGAGCAGCAGAGACACCTCCTTGGCAGAGCCTTGGCACCAGCCAGGCTCCCAACAGCAACGGGAGGCAAGAACAAGAGCTTGTCCAGGCAAGGGTCCAGAAGGATGCGGTTATCCTACTTCAGGGTACGTATGATCTTAGAAGAATATAGAAAAGACTGCATTGTTTACTGTCCTTTTTCCTTTCCCCTTCACAAATTTTCTTTCATTTTTTAAATGTGAAATTTCCATCTCCTTTGGAGTCAGTCCCAAATGATTGGTGTTTAGTCATTTCATGTCATGCCCACCTGCTATTTTCAGACATTTCAGAAAATGACTGGTTTCACAATAGGATTGCAACATATGTCAGGGAGGGACAGGGACATTAGGATAAAATTGGAGAGGGAAGAAAACATAAATGCATCCAGAGCTGTTATTTCTTGTTAATATGCAGATTTTTTTTATTACATAAAGACATAGAGAACTGTGCAGAACTTGCTCTCCTCACTCATTTTGTCCTGCTCCTGTTCCTCAATTTTCTTTTTGTCTGATTGTTGCATCTTCTTGTAACTAAGACTGCATATTATCCTCGAGGCGCCATCTGTTTATTTTGTATCTGTATGACATACCACCATGGGACCTGGCACTCGTGGCCTTGAAGGGTCCGATGACACACATCAGTAGACTGATGCAATAGGGTAGCTCTGCAGTTCCTTAATGCTCCTGGATGCAGAGCACGAATGAAACAAGCTGCAGTACAGGGAGCTCTTCATTGCTCTTCAGGCAACGGGAATTGGTGCTGGTTTGGAGAAGCAGGTGAAGAGCGTAATGAGGCATTTGGGTTGCTACAGAAGGTTTCTGTTTGGAGTGTATTTGCAAAGAGTATATTTTCTCATGTAATGCAGTCTGAAGATGCAATTCTTATTACTCCTTTCAGCTGAGTTGGAATCTGATCCAATTGTCTTTGAGCTGCAACTGGATTAGCCCCTAAATCAGTTATACTTCACCTTTGAAGTGTGATAGGAATGCAATTTCCCCTGATGTTTTCAGCCCATCAACAGTAATTCAACATGATCTGCTGTAAAGATATGGGAAACTCAAATTTTCCCCATTAAAATTTAGAAATGGTCTCTTTAAGCAAGAACATTTGTCTCAGACCATTTTTCTTGGTTTGTTTTGCATAGCTCAGAACTCAAAGCTACAAAAGAGTAATCAGCAATATTCAGTTTTTTTTAGAGCCCATATTTTGTATGGTTGTGTATGCCAGCATCCTTCTTTTCTACAATGTAGCAGAGCAGAGATGAAGCATATCCAAAATCAGGCTTATCAAACATGCTTTCGATATTTAAGGAGAAATATATCTATTTAAAATCTTATGTTTTCTGAATGAAAGCTGAATTCTGTTTGCTCCAAGCTTTCAACTTCCTTTCAAAAAACCCTGAACTTAAGCTATAAAAAGGATAAAGCAGCATTGTGATTGCCTGTAGAAAGAAGAAAATAGGATACCACTTGAGGGCAGCAAATACTTAAGCTTCTCTCTTTCACAAGCTAACAAAGTATCATAAAATAGGAGACCGTACTTTTATGTTGCATTTATTTATATTGTAATTTTCGATTAGTCATGGAAAGAGCATTTTTTCCAAATAATTGCACTGATAGGAAAAAAAAGTCATTTTTGTATATCTGCATAAAGAAAAAAAAGCGGATTTTATTCTAGGTTTTTAGTTTTGCTTTGAGATTCAGGAAAAATACAAAGGTGCATGGAATTTTTTTGGAGGTGGCACAGAAGGGGTGCAGCAGCAGAAGCTCATTTTCACCAAATACATCCTCAGAATGTTGCATGACAGATTTTGTGCAAAATCTTCGCACTAGAAAAAGCAGAAAAAAAGTATGAACTTAAAAAAATGTATTTTCAGTCAATATAAATGATAGTGTGAGATCATGTAACTGTCAGATACATAAAGTATGAAGACAGTGTCAAAATACACAAGTTTGAGGATGTCAAATTAAATCTGCACAAGGACCTTTAATCCTAGTGTAGACTAAATTCTTATAGCACTTGACTTCATGACCATATCTTTTTCTAAAAGATGCTCACTTTAAAAATGTAGCAAAAATTATAAAACCAAATCCATCATCTGGACTAAATCTATTCCTGCATGTTCCATTAACAGGATTAAAATAGAGATGTAAAGCAGAGATCTTTACCAATTAGGGTAACAGACTGATCAACCATGAGGTTATTTGAGAACTTGATAGAAAAGCCCATGTCTTTCTGTTGTGCTTTACAGACTGATGATGACGATGGAGAAACACTGTGTTTGAGTCTAGGTTTTTGCTTTCTTCCCAGTCCCATCTTTCCTCAGCTGATCCATTTTGCACCTCTTCTTGTGCCACTTACTGCTTTTCCTGTAGCCCTTTAGTCCTCATCAGTGTCTCAAGATCTCTGTTCTGCAGTTCGGGCTGCTTCACTCCGGCCTCTTGCTCCCCTCTTGTCACCAAGCTTCTTCCCAACTCCTTCTTCATGGCAGCTGTGTTTCTCCTCCTCCACATTGCCAAAGCACCAGGATGGGGGTGGCCAGAGTGCATTGGGAGGCACGTTTGCCCTCAGCTCCTCTGCCCGGTGTTGCAGCATCCTCAGCTTGTTGGAAGTTGTCACGAGCAGGGAAGTCCTGCTCAGCCCCATTAGCTGTGAGTGTGTGTATGAGTATTTTGGGACCTTGGAGCCTTGTACAGAAGAACTTGAGTGGATTTTTGCGTGGGTTGTAAATACCAGCACTGGTTTCACCCACATCTTTGCTGAACTTTTAATTTCTCGTCAAAAGCACAGAGTTACTGAAGAGGTTTAGTTTTCTGGCAGTGTTTATTTTAATGTTAATGTTGGGGAAAAGTTGAAGTGGATTTACCATTTTCAGAAATGAGCGAAGTGTATAAGCTAACTAAAAATGTATCCACATACAGAAATAAAATTCAAATTCGGCTTAATGCAATTCAGCACCGTAATAGGCAATTTCAGTTTATGTGAACAAAGTTGGTGAGATTTAATTGAAGGCAGACTTATGTAATGGAAAATGTAAAAAGTGTGTTACCTGTAGGTATTGTTGTTGGTGTTACCTTTGTTGTTTCTCTTGCCTGAGGTCCTGTTGTCCTCTGGACTTATGGGAATACTGGAAGGAGATAAATGGAAGAATGTCTCTGTTTCACAGACAGGAAAGACTGCTGGTCAGAGCTTTCAAGATTTGGCACCACTTTTAAATTTTCAGCTTTTGTACCCAATGTGGGAGAAAGAACCTGTCTTTTCAGAGTGGCTTTACATTTGTCCCTCCCACTGAAAGTAAGCGAGGGGTCCCAGCCTGCTTTTCTACAAATCAGGAATTAGGAGTTTCAAATTAAGTCTGCAAAGGCTGACCATTACTGAAATGTTGGGTTTTTTAGCCCAATCTTGCACAGGAAATCTGTTTCAGAGCCAGAAATACAGATTGAATCTCAGGACTTCTACACTTTTGGTTCAGCAACATGACCATCTGTCACTTCTAATTCCTGCTATGAAAAAGACAATCTAGTTGTCTTTGATGGAATAATTCTGAATTTGCAAGCTACATTTTTCTGCCTTTCCCCAATTAGATTTCCTTCTCCTCATACATACTGGAATTTCTCTTTCAAAGTTCAGCCTTGGATAAACCTCAAAATAATGATCCATTTTTAATCACTGTTTCCCCATTGGACATGATATAAACTTACGAAGTATGCCAGCTCCTCCCACCAAAGCAATCTTGACTCAGTTTTAAAAGGGAGAGACATCTGAAAACAGGTGAATTCCTTGTCATTTTAGATTTCATCAAGGATGTGGAACTTTTGCTCCATTTTAAGCTTGATATATGTTTTGGAAGGTAGCAGATTTATAAGGAGGGGCTGGATATTTTTTCCAGACATGTCTACATCTTAACTAGCATCTGCATAAGGTTGGTTCCAAGACTATTTTTTAATCTACTGTGTTCTCACACAACTTTGTTTAACTCTCCAAGGCAAAGTACTCTTTCTCATAGTACCATTAAAAACATGACTAGATTTTCTTTCGTAATGAGGAAACAAATCAAGTTTCTTCTTTGAAAAGAAACCACCTCATCCTCATCTGGGTAAAGATAGGTTTCCTGAGATCATAATGTGTTCAGTCTTTCATATGCATATTTTCACGGTGTATACAGATAAAAAGCATATGTTATGAATTCATCATTTGAGTGGCCTTATTTTTCATGATGTAGGTGAGGGAATGTCTCAGGCAGCTCCTTCCATTCAGCTATTGTTTTTCCCACCCATGTATACATAGATACATTCCTGAAGCACAAATTCAGTTGTGTTTGTAGGGTTTAGGGCATGTCTCTACTATTAAATTTTAATGAAAAGATGATTGAAATTTCGGGGATTAACGACTGCTTGGCAAAAATTCGGCTGATATCTACTTTATCTGCACCAGTTCTTCCAACCTTCTTTCTACAATGAAAAACGAAAAAGGGCTGAGGAACAGAAAGCTGTTTCTAGGATACAATGTGCAGCACTTCCTACTCTTGGCTCACTCTAACTTCAGCCTCTCAGCTCTGTCATTTTTTTCTGTCTATGAATTTAAAATAGTTTTTACCACCAGATAGTGAAGTGCAAGCAATAGCATTTGTCACCGCTGTGGGTAGGATCACCTTGCTACCGTGGTAAAATCGAAGGGGCTGATCTTCATGAGAATCTTGCAGTAGGGTAATGTCCACACGTTATTTGTCCTGCTGTTTGGAAAAAACCCTTTCCTGCAGTGAGTTCAGAGACTTTATGTATGTATGTGAGCACACATATGTCCCTATGCAAAGTGTGGCATTGGCATTTCAACTGACTTCCTGAAAATCTGTCTGGAAAGTCACTGTGTAGCTCCAAAAGCTACTGAAAAATGGAAATCACGAATACCATGGCCTGCCTTCTGACATTTGTACCTGGACCATCCTTTCTGTGCTCCAGTACTTGCACACAGGCAGAACAAGCGAGAGTTCCTTGCTTTTTTGTATTCCTTCTTCGAGGCGAGAACAAATTCCTTACAGGGCTGCTGTCTTTGGGCTTAGGCAGTCCAACTGAGGGGAAGAATGGGTCTTTAAACTATGTTGGTCTGGGTATGAACACTTTGGGTACATTGATCCATTGTAAACTCTGGGAACAGGAACAGGATGCAAGCATAGCAGACAATTATTATAGAACAATTGCTACTCTATAAACAGCCACTTTACAGATTTCTGTTGTCCCCAAGATATAGGTGTTGGTTTCATGTTCTTGGCAGCCTTCCACTCTGTAAGTCAAGGTCCTTCTTTTTGACCAGGAGCTGGCAGGGGGCTCTCACATCGGTGCCAAAGGCTGCTGAGGAAAAGCTACCCTCAAACTGGAAAACTGGAGAGGTTGTTTTGTCATTTAGGTTTGGGAGACAAACCCCTTCACCAGCATTTTGCACTTGCAGCACATGATTACTTTGAGATTTAGAAAGCAAACAGAAATCATTAAGAGCAGTTTATTAAACGAAATAAATTTCCTTTTGTGCCGTTGACTAAAGAGAAGGCAATTTAGCTGTTCCTTATTATGGGATTATGCCTAGATTTCTCTAAGCTGTTTATATACATGGCGTTTTTGAGTTATGCATGTACTTTTACAGTGTTTTACCCAAAGGAGATCTTTTACCTCTCCTCTGTCCACAAGTGCCACCATGTGCAAGTAACTGAAAATGGTGGTGTAAATCTTGGTGCTGCTTCTAAGCAATTACAGAGCCTTGAATACACGGCACATAAGCACAGGCAGCGATATTCCCTGGTGTTTAGCAGAAGAGTGTTTTTTCTCAGCCAATTCAGGCAGGGCAGATACACACATTCACTCCAGTCCCATGTTTGGGATGTTGAAATAAAATAGTTCCCATAGTTATTCCTAGAAGTTAATTGGCTGTGACAGTGGGAAAGTGACAAGCTCATGATTCTTGGATATTTATAACGAGGCTGTCACTTGCTAGGTTAGTCAGGTCATAGAGGAGACAAGTGTGTGAAGTCAGGTTTCTGGCAGGACACAGAGCTGAACCTGCATTGTCGAGCTTCCTTGCCGTTGCTCACATGTTGGCAGAAAGGATCTCTTGGTGCAGCCTTTGTAACGCTACACCACCGTGTGATCTGTATCTTTGGGAAACGTGGCTTCACCGTGCTGCGGAGCTCTGTAGGTGCACATGAGTTCACACCACGTAGCTTTAGAGTTTGATCTGGGATTATTGAAATCAAGGTGTCTTTGCTCCTGCTTCCACGAGTGCAAGGTCAGGCTTCCAGGGACAAAGTGGAGCTGTGGATAGGAAGGTCATGGAGGACATGAAGAAATGCCGTGGTGCCATCCCTTGGTGTGCACGGTCTGCTTAGGTGGGTGCTGCAATGTTCACCGTGCTTGCACCGTACTGCCCTTTTGCACCATGCTCTGCTTGCTCCATGGGTGACACAGGCAATTGGTTTGGGGTCTTTTGCCTCTGTTTCTTGTATTTAGCAAGCGACACTGCTACTGTCATGCTTCAGAACTTATAACTATGGAGTTTCCTAATGCAGCAGGAGATGTTCGAGTTTGTTTGAACCTCTGTCTTTGCCGTGTAATCAAGGCTTAACGTGCTAATGTGTTCACCGTACACTGGCAACAGCACAGTTGAGCGTGACTTCTTATTAATATCTAGGATGGCGCTCGGGTCCAGAAAGCCTGATGGGAATATTTGAGAGCATTTTTTCTGTATTTTTGAGAGTTAAAAGAGCGAAACAGTTATACCAGTGGAAAAAAGCTCTCAAATTACACATTTTGTGCAAATCGCAGTTATTTTATTGGTAATGATAGGCTAACCCAGAATAGATTCTTTCAAAAATCTCTCTCATTCAGAGTACCATTTATTAATGTTGCTACTGCCCAGAAAGAGAGATATCTCACACTGAGAAATATAGAGCACAGAAGTTGGTTCATCTTTGTCTGTCTGTCATTCTGGTGTTTCAATTTTAATAGGAGAAACTATCATACAAGTTTCACATGATCTCGAGAGTGTCATTTCTCCCTGAAAATTTCCTGCCCATAAATAGTGTGCCAAATTTTGTAGCAGGTTTGTCATCTGCCCAGTATTCTTCAGAGAAAGCAGCTGACTGTTGGCTTCCCTAATTATTTCTTCTTCTAATATTGTTTCCTCAGAGCTACTCTGAAGGGGGAACAAAGTGCAACTATATATAAATAATCAACTAAAACCAGACATTTCTGTCAAAAAAATGTAAAGCTTTAGAACAACAAAAAAAAATAGTTTAATGCACATCTCTCTCTCTTAAAACTGGCAATATTTTCAGAGAAATAATTTATTTCGCTGAAAGGTGGGACACTGCTTTTTTGTGTTGCTACGAAACTCCACTGGAGAGGAAAGCTGGGAAACTGCCAAACACCTCATACCTGCTGTGACAATGGGTAGCCGTATCAACACACACAAACCCATATTTAACTAAACTGTTCAATTGAATTCTAATCTCCAGCTAATCACCATGCTTTAAAAAAAAAAAAAAAAATTCCCTATTCATGTTTTATTTCTAAAAAATACCTTAATGATGTCATGTGAGTGAATGAATGGATGAGGGATTCAAGCACAATATGCATACAAAACTGAATGAGCTATGGGGCTCACATTCTATTAAATATTTCACCCATGAAACTCTCAGTTTAAAAAAAAAAACAACCTTTAGATGGAGATTGGTAAGTCACTGAAGGGCCCTTTTAGGGTTCCTCAGGATAGGTGACACAGAGATGTGATTTTTGCTTTGCATTATGACATCCCTGGGAGAAAACGCTCCGAGCCTCAATCAGCCACACAACTCAATGAGGTTACAGCAGAGGAAGTATCAGCAGTCACCAGCTTGTGTGTAGTAGGTACACTTCGTGTTCAAAACAGAGCTGCACCCTCCTGAATGAAGCGTGTATGTGTGTGTTGTAGGGGATAGGAAGAGCTTTCGGTTTTCCTGCCTCAAGACTATATGCAGAAGAAAGCATGCCATCCCTGAGTCTGTGCATCAGACTTCGCATCTCCCATGTGACTGACAGTATCCAAATCAATTTCTTCTCAGTATTTCTTAAAGGGAGATACTACAAAAGTGAAGAGGTGCTCCTCCCTTGACTTTTTGGGGGGCATAATTTGAAGTTAATAATGGGGGAAATGTGGGGTTAAAACATCCAGTCCCTAAGTCAGGACTTGTAACACAGCAACTTGTCATCCTTTACAAGCCTGAATGGGTATCCTGCCCCAGTTTTACCAAGGAAGCACTGATGTTCCTGATAAAAGACATATCTGTGGAGAAGATGTCTACCAGTTACAGAACCAAAATGTAATTTCATAGGAGGATGCTGTGGAGCAAGTTTGAAGAATGAGACATTTGTGGACAGCTGGTTCTTAAGCACAGCCCTTCAGGTCTCTCATGCATACAGTGTATGAAAACCAGTAAAGTCTTCCCTGGACCTCCTCACTGAGTTTCGGGTGCTTACCTTTACCTGGGTCTCAATTTCTATCTTTTTTGCAGACCTGAACGTAAGGGCAGTCAGATCTGTACTAGCGTTTGGTTGGGGCATCCAGAAAAACTGTGTGATGGCTCCTCTTTGCTGATTTTAAGGAATTCCTTGTGAGTGGCCCGTTCTCATTCTACTTTTCCACCCTGCACAGCAAGGCTGGGCGTATCCTTCGTTTAACCTGGCAGTGAGAAGTACTGGCATGTACTTTTAACTGAAGTGACTCTCCCTGACCCAGGTTTTATGCTTGCATGGAAACCCTGTCAGTGAAAATAATTTTGCAGTGTCTTTCTGTTTGTTCTGTTATTATACTGTGTCTTCAAATCTCTACCTTTTGAGTGTGAATAGGCTGATGTGACCTTCTTACCAAATGATTATTGGAGACTGCAGCTAACAAAGTGTTCTAGGGGGCTATCAAATGTCTCCAAGGTAAGGCATGCATAAAACATGAGCACAGAGTCATAAATAACCGGGCTCCTCTTCATTTATTTTAAAATAATGATGGCTGTTTAACTGTCTTGAAAGGGTTACTCTTTCACCCCTAACTTGTATGAGCACCGTGGGAAAATGACATGAGCACTGTTTAGTTTAAGGGATGTAGTCATGCAAAACCTTTGCCGTACTGGTGGAGGAAGCAGGAGTGTTTAAAAAAATAATGAAGGTGTGAATCATCACAATTCTGAGTTGTTTGATAAGAAAATCTTTTAATCTCTTGTAGTAATGTAAGGACTCCAATTGCTGCAATTCTCTTTATAAATTGTGCAACAAAATGTGGAATAAATCATTGCAAAAGAATCCAGGATTATCAGCAGTCTCTTCCTTTGATACCAGTGTTTCTGAACGGTGTTCTTTAAAGGCTTTTGCTTGTTAGTTTAGTTTTAGGAGACAAGTAAAGTATTTAGTTCACTCCCCCCCGCCCTCTACTTTATGGTCTGTTCTTGGCACACTTAGAAAACATTTGAGCTTAAACAGTTCATTTTCAGTTGTGCCCCTTGGCAGGAAGGATTTCCGTTTTTCAAAACCAACATGTTAAAACCACCAGGAGAAGTTACTGCTTTCGTTAAAAGTATACACAAAGGATGAGGTGTTTGGTTGCTTACCTTTTTGTTGTTGTTGTTGTTGTTGTTGTTAAATATATTTTAAATGCCATTCAAATTATAACAAAAACCCTTCAGTTTTACATGGATATGTTCAGTTAAAAATCCCTCAAGAATTCCCTTTTGAAAAATATTCTCATTTCTCATTGTTTCTTGAACTTAGTTCCACATTCTGTGTAATTCTTTTACCAAGGTTTTGTGGTTTTATTTATACAAAAATCACATAATGCAGTAGGATGTCAAGGAAGTGAACAGCTTGGTAAGATTTAGGCTTTTGATCAAGAAAGATATAAAATCATGTAAATCACTCAAATTGGAAACCTCAGAACCTAGCTTTGATATATGACTCTTTTCATAATACACAATAAGACTTTGATTACAGCTTTATCATTTCATTTATCACTTTCTAGGCAGCAGCCGCCCATTGGCTAGAGAAGAAATCAAATGTTTATCCACTGCTACCTTTGCCTGTGGACGGTAAAAAGTTATCTGTAATACATGACAAAGTCCTGCCATAAAAGATTAGAATAGTGAAACAAGACAAGAAGGATGAACTACGGCCATAAATGATAAAGCTTAAAATGTTTGGGCTGGATTCTGTTGTGGTTTGTCTGCCTGCTCCTTGCTTGGCTGTGGTATGTTCCAGCAGCCCACCCTGGATAAGAGCTACAGAGCAAAGCACAAGTCCGTGCTGGGTGCCCATGAGCATCCTCCATGCACACTGTTTTCAAAAGGCTGCATGAAAGTGGCAAAGCAGTTTTTAGAAACAACATGTGCACTTGTGTTTTGGAATTTTTTTTTCTTTTTGGATCACTGGAATACTTTTTGTAAATATTTGATGAATGTCTGAAAAAATACGAAAAATCACGTTAATAGTAAGATTGCTTATGGTGCTTTAACGTATTTCGCCAATTTACTTTCCACAGAAAGTTTTACGTAAAACAGTTTTGTGTTCAGTTTGAAGATATGTGACATGCTCTGGCTAATTGTCTAATGTGTAGCTCAGACAAGAGGGCCAAGGTTCACGGCCCTTTCTCTGTCACCTCCCTCACTTCACACAGCTGTTTGCAGCCAGTAGTTGGCTTGTAAAACAACATACAGTACAGCCACTGTTCGTACGTCAGTTGTGAGCAATTCCTTTCCACAGATAATTCCCAAACTGGATTCTGAAGGTACCAAAACAAGTCTACTTGAGTGTTTGTTTAGCCCCAGTTGGTTCACCTGCTAGGCTTTGGATATTGAAGGGAAGAAGCCAAGTGACTGCAAGCTGCTATGGGGTGAGTGGAGAGCAAGTGGGTTGGTAGTGGCATGATGAGGCCACCTCTACCTGAGGTCCTGGGACTCAAAATGCCTCAGATGCCTCGTGGGACTCAGAAATAGGGCCTGTGGCAGGCTGATAGTATAGTATCCCTGGGAGGATGAGAGAGGTCTTGAAGGTGAGCTGAGACCCCTCAGTAGCTGAAAAGGGGGAATCTCAGTAGGTGGTCAAATGCACACTTTCAGGAAGAGGTAAGAGGACTGAGGATACAAGAAGGAGTAGGTAAAAAGACAGCATCTAGCTGTTTTATGTGCAGTTCATAGACTGAACTGGAGGACTTGACGGGCCTGACCTCTTCTCACAGCCTCCTGGAGTGTTGAGATGGGGAACATGGTGATGGGCTTGGAAGGGGAAAGGGGCTGCTAAGAGTTAGCCTCCGTGCAGATCTGCCTTGTGATGGGGCCAGCTGGCCACATCTGGAGCTCTGTGACACAGTAGTGAGGTCATCTTGCTGTCCTCCTGCTCTGGATGTGTTCATGAGCTCGTGATCCCCGTCATGTGGAGCAGTAAAGGAACTGTGCTGTTGCAAAAAAGATATGGATGCTTGTGCATGTGTATGATCATATTCTAGCTATAATGGGCTTTAAATACAGTCTGATTCAATTATAATCTAACACAGCATTTTGGACTGTGTGAACTGCTTGATTTCCCCTTAGGTTTCTTTAAATGTGAGGCAATTGCAGAGCAATCTAGAGATAACCCAGTGTAGGAAAATAATAGAGTTGCTTCTGTTGTTCCCTTGCCATTTGTGCTTCCTTTCTTTTTCTTCGAAGCCACAAGTTATTTCCCTGTAGAGCTATGAAGTAACAGGAAACCGGAATCCCCCAACCAAGCAAAGTCTCTTCAGCAGAACTACAGGAGATCTCACCCACTAGAAAGAATAATGAGGACCCGAGATTTCTGTGTGTCAGGATAAAGAGAACTGGTCACTTCCTAGTGCACTAGAAGCATTTGTGAAACCTTTTAGGAAATGCTGTAATGTATTTTACTGTAAAATTAAGCCAGAAAAAAATTGCAAGAAACTGTACCATCAGGCCTGGATTTAATAAATCAGACACTCAGCAACTGCACATTTGTTGCTTCCTTATTTCATTGGAAATTGATGCAGAAGGTTTTAGAAAATGTCCTTTTCTCATTTCCTAATCAAGCTTTCCCTACAAAACACAGCCGATGTGTGTGAGTCAAGCTGGTGCTGGACACTGGTCCTGCTGGACACCAAACAGAGAGCCCAGCATGGCCCTCTCCTACCCACCTCTGAGGAGACTGTTATGGCTCAGTGTCCATGGACATTTCCCTGCCTCCCTCTCCTGATCTGCAGCAGCCGCTTCCAGGGCTGCTACTATGTACATTCAGATTTTTTTTTTTTTCTTTTCCAATCTCTGCATTTGAATTACCCATCCTCCATTTCAAAAGGCTCGAAGTTTTGAGATACCAAAATGTTTCCACAGGTCATGCTGCTTTCTTTACCTTCCAGGCACCTGAAAGAGGATTGGAAGGAGATTGGACTAGCTGATCTTTACAAGTCCCTTGCAACCTATGCCATTCCATGATTCTATGAAGTATGTATGTTTGTGATGTATAATTACTACATGTTTCTCTTTACATCTGGTTATGAAAAACGATGCTGGAGGGGAAAAGGCAAAATAGAAGCATCATTTAAGCCCCTTCTTTTTGTAAGGAGTTGGATTCCACATCATGATGAAGTGTGACTCTCCCCGTCATGGACCACAACAATAGTTCAGTGCTCAGAAAGCACTTAGAGGCATCACAGAAGAAGATCTTGTCAAGGACTATAAACAAAATACGCTTTTAGTTCAAGAAATTGCTGGAAGCTGGATGAGTACGTTGAAGTAACAGAGTGATATCTTTACCTTGTTCTTACAACTTCCTCTAGGCATGTGGTCACTGTCCAAGCCAGGATGCTGGGATGACTGCGTACTTAGTTCAGTCTGACCCAGCTGGGTTTTTTAGGCTATTTTCAAGAAAGTTTACATGAAGCCACCAGAGAAAATCATTCCTGCCCTCTGTTCAGCTGTGTCTGCTCTGTGTCTGAAGCTACATCAGCTTTTGCAGCTGAGATTTTCCTCAAGGCTCTGAAGGTGTCAGTGAAGGAAAAATTATAAATAGAGATGTGAGGAGGGATGAGGCTGGAACAAGACCAAATGCCCCTTGACAATCCACTGCTTTTGATCCATTGGCAGTTTTTGATCCATGACTGATGGCAAACTGAACTAGAGTGTCCACATTATTAAACGTGTTCAAATATCGAAAGCTCACAGAAATTGCTGGGAGTAAAGTGTCCGAGTATTTTTATAATCTGGGTCAAAATGAATCCAGTGAACAGTGGTTTTGTTAAATCATAGGGGTGATTTGGTGGAAATTTAGGCCTGATAGGTATACAGGAAAGTAATAGGTACTCTAAAAATATTTAACAGAAGAGATGGTTATCTCTCATTTGGAACATCAGTATCAGCTTACTTTACTGTTGTGTTGCATTGTGTTGATGTTACAGGCAGTACACAAGCGTAAAAATGAAGTAACTAATGATGAATGCTTTCATACTTGTATTCCAACAAAAAACAGAGCAAGATTTGCCTTGAATTCTGATTACAAATTTTGCTGTAAGTAGGACATATTCTAAATATTAGTAATATTAAATGAGCTAGTCTGTCCAACAGTATAAATATGAAGTTCCTTTTTTTTTTTTTGCTTAAATTCTGAGTCCACGTCAGTTGTATCCATGGTGATAGTAAGACTCTTGTTCTCATTCCTTTTCAAGTCAGTGTTGTGATTCTTAGTGATTTTGAAACTGCTTTTCAGTAATTCTAAAAATTAATAGTTAGACAAATAGTCTCAGCTTTGGCTCAGCCTCCAGCGTGCATGCACCCCTTATTAGGTAAAAATCTATGGCAGCAAACCTATTCATTGTGGTTTGTGCTCTTGTGTTGTGTCTGTAGGGATAGGAAATGCTATTTTAACAAAATCTGGTGATATTGCACCAAAGCTTGCTGCATGCTTTGTTGGGAAATGTAAAGGTCAAGTTCGCTCTTTGTAGAGATTGCTGGCTTGGTATAGCTGTAATAGTAGGAGTGAGCAATAGGAATGAGGGGGTGGAGTGGAGTGATAAATCAGAGGAACACTTGCTTCGATAGATAAGTCTCTTACAGTAATTTGCTCTTGGTAAGGTATTCAGGGCTTGGTTATCATTCTGTCTTTTCTGTCTGTGTGCATCCTGGAAAATCTGGGAAAAAAAAGGCAAAAAGATTGGACTGTAGAGAGAAAGCAGATTATACAGGTGGAGATCACCACGTTGCAGAGGAAATGAGGGAAGAAGAGAGGTGATGATAGTGCAGGAGGTATAGCGGGGTGTGAAGAAGCAATAACACGGAAAGCAAGTGAGAAATATTCTCAGTTTTGACAGCTGTGGAGTGATGAAACTTTGACCACACCATGCAAGGGAGTACATGAAGCGCTGTCCCAATGGGACCAGCCAGAGCCTGCGTTAGCCCAGAGTTTTGGACATGATAGTGGGAAAATCAGTGTGTGACAGCTACTGCTCTTCCTCCGGTGTCTTTTCCCAAAGCTTGGACTGAATCAAATTAATACATATCTGATAGGAAACTTGAAAATCTTCCTGGTATTTCTCAGGAACTGCAGGTTTCCAGAAACCCTGTATTCCTAAGCACAGCCTGAACAAAATGAGGAAGTGCTCCAGAGATTTGATGTACTGTGCTCTTGAACAAAAGTGAAGCTTTAATGAACATTTGTGCTTTTCAAATGCTTATCTGGAGCTCTCACCTCCTCTTGTCTGTGTAGACTGAAGATGAGGAGGGAAGGAGGGAAGAACCTGCACTGTGATTATTCCCCCTGATGAGGACACCTGGATAAAATGGTTCTTGACCAGTAGAGCCCAGAGAAGGGTCTGCACTGATGCTACAAGCATTGTTTGTCGTTAATATAAATTAACAGTGACTTGCAGTTTGTTTGAAGTCTTGTTTCTGTGAATGTGTGGGGCTTTTAAGGTTTCAAGCATACAGCTGAATATTTTCTGCTTCCTCTTCAAGTGAACAGGTGTATCATTCAGCTCTGGTCGTTCCTCATATTTACCATGAGTGAGCTCTTTCCTCAGTCAGTGATGACAGAATGTGGTCCATTTTTAAAACTAGGGATTTGCAAGCTAAAACACATTCACAAATCAAGTTCAGGTAGGAGATTCCTTAAATTCCTGCCCTGATTGGTCTCTGGACTATGAGAAATACAATTGTTCTGCCCTCCATATGACCAAGTTTGCTCACGGGAATACCAAATGATAATCGCTGTCAGCCAATTTCACAGATGGCTAGAAATTATTCTCGAAGAAGTGCTATCAAGCTAGAAGGCATCAGATATATCTTAGGCTACTTCTGATGTACAATAAGATGCAAATATATCTGTATTTTTTACAAACAATTTGACTGAAGGAAGAGATGCTTCTAAAATTTGATGCTTCAGTTGGTTGTGTTGCAAGATCTTCTGGAGGATGTGAGCAGACTTCAAAATGAACTTGGTCAGACAGATAGATGAATAGGTGAATAAATGAAAGGGTGTTCACTATACCAACTGTGACATTTAGGAAGGGGAGTACAAATGCCAGGTGGGTCGCGTCTGCTAAGCAGCAGTACGGCAGAGGACGATTTAGGGATGTGAGTGGAACAACAGTATCTATTAGTTAGTAACATGGTATTGCAGAAAAAGAAAGTGTCACCTCGGGCTCCAGTTGAGTTTTAAACGATTTGGTAGCCGTACAAGTCCTTTAGCACTAATTCTACAATAAATGCCTCATTTAGGTCCAATGGCCACTTATTCTTTGCATAGCTGCTACATTTAATTTTACAAAGCTAACTCATTCATCATAGCTAGTTCTCAGTAAAGCAAAGCATTCAACTAGGTAGGTTGGCTTATCACAGTCAGCTTAAAGACATCTCCAAACTTGTTTTGAATTAGTTCGTACAGGCCCAGTGTAACAGCTCAGAAAGCCCAAGTGTAGTGTGGAGTTCCTTGTCTCCTTGAACTTGCTCTGTGAGAGTGAATTCTTCAGTGAAGACAGACATGGTGCTGCAGAGGACATCCCAAGGAGTCTTCCTAGGACTCTTGGGGTCTACGGAGGAGGCCGAGGAAATCCTCTCAGGCTAAGGTAATTTTTTGTGGCCGCATCTATCCAAGTAACTTGATTGACATAAATTGATGATGGACACATTATTTATATGTTGAATTTATCTGAATTCTTGGCTTCGTCAACTGCAGTGTGTACCAGGTAAGGACAGTCTTGCATATAGACTCTTTTTTCTTAAAGCACAAAAAAATACAGATATCCTCCTTAGTTTCCCAGGGCTTTCCTTGTCTCTGCATAGCTCTTTAGCTGGTACACACTGAAACAGGAAAAAAGCTTCTTTACTGTGGATTGTGCAAATTTGCCAGTAGTTTATGTTTTCATTGTAGCTTCTCAAAGCTCAGTTTGAGCCATTCCACATTAATACCACAATCTACTGAAAGCAATGAACCCCATGACAGTTATGAATGCATAGATGGCTTTACAGTCATGCCACATTTAAGATATGATCATGTATCACTTGCCTGAATTGCTGCTAGTGATGGGGCTGTATAACTAGCTGGAGCTAGAGTAGTTTAAGCAAATAAAAGTGGAGAGAACGAGAACACTGGTGTCAGGGTTAGCTAACATGACCCGTGAAGAAGGCTGAAGGAACTAGAGTTGTTCAGTCTAGAGAAGAAAAAACAATGGGGGAGCAGGAGAAATTTTAAAATATGAAGACCTTTTTATAAAGGAGATGGTCATGAGTGGTTGTCCACAACTGTTGGGGAAAGGACAGGACAGTATCAGCCTGGTTTACAGCAAAAGGAAATTGAAGGTGGATTTCAGTGGAGGAAGAACAGCCTGTATGATGCAAGAGTGGAATTGGATTATCTGGTCTCAGAAACCAGAATCTGTCATCAACAATCTGCTTTATGAAGTTGCTGCATGGGTTAACTGTAGAACGGTGTCTCCCTCCAAAGATAAGATCTAAGACTGGACCTTCTCTGCAGCTGTAGCTAAATGTGTCTGGCAACATTTCCTTTTCATTTTTTTTTCCCTTCTCTCTCTCATACGAACACATACACAGCTAAACAACACATGAGAAAACAAGTGGAAATTATTGGGACAAAACAATCCAGTATAAAATCATTATCCACAGCCTCATCTTCTGTAAAGCTTTAAAAGCATTTCTGACTGACTTAGCTGACAAACTCCCATCACTCCAAATCTTGTTTCTGGTATTTTTACCTTACTAACCAGGAAGATGTCTCCCAGAGAGACTATTGAACTTGTTTTTTCCCACCAGTAGTGCACAAATTACATAGACCTACAGCACTTCTGTTCTAAACCCTAGCCTGAAGTCAGAAACAGAATGTAATGCACTGTCCCCAGGGAAAATCAAAGGCAGGGTGGGAAGCTCTTGAGATGTGTTGGGTTCATTGGCAGTTCCAGCACAGATGTCACGCCTGGGCTGTGGGACGTGACTGTCAGCAAGGCTGTGCTGGTTGAGGGTCTATGGGGTGAGACCCATGCCCAGCTGGGGTGATAAGTGAGCCAAGCGGAGAAGCTAAGGCCAATGTCCCTGGTCTGTCCTTGAGCCCCATCTTGCAATGGAACAGCAAACCTTCCAGGAGCCGCTGTCATTTCCTGCCTCATTCCCAGGGTTTCACAAGCTCATCAAGGTACAAGAAGTGTGTCTTGTGGCTTTTCTTCCTTACAAGAGAAATGTGAGATTTCTCTGACCTTTGGAGAAAATGATGGTTTCTCCAGAGAGTGTAGCTGGTTGGAATATTCTTAGGGTCTGTCTTTCGGATATGTCTTCCCAAGATCAACCAAATCTCTTCTCTGGAATTCAGTCCTTCCAGTCTGCAAGATTCCTGGACAATTAATTCTTGAGCACTTTATTGTTACACTCATCTAAGCTCAATAGCTATAGAAAATCCTCTTGATATTCTGGAGAAATTGCAAATACTTTTTCCTTATACTCTGGAACAAGCATGCATTACCCGTTAGACTGAGATTTCTTATATTTTCCCCAAATGCAAGTTAAATATTTATTGAAGTCTTCTGTTGATTAAATGGTCTGAATAGTCTATCCAGAAGACTAATCAATGTTTTAAATGCACTCAGACATATTAGCTGCTTCCTGATTACACAGGGAAATAATGAACTTGCTGTATGAGAAGGTAAAATTCATAAATAATTCATAGCCATTAATTTATTCAGTTTTGCCTTTTGAATTGATTTGGCAATTATTCTCGTACTGTGCATCATTTACAAATGCTTAGATATAAATATTTACAGTTGCAAATTTGCGGTCAAATCATTTCTATTCTCTGATTGAATGACTTCTGTAGCACACTGAGCAGGGCAAATTTCGAATTTTACTGTTAAATATACAGGTCAGTAGAATGTGGGTACTTGAATGATCAAATAAAGTGGATACATACTGACTATAAATGTGGTCAAAATGATGTATTTTAAACATGAATAAATATTTGCAAGTAGGTTTTTCTTCATCACTTATTGCAATAAGAATGAGGGAAAGATCTTGTATGTCAGGCAGCCACAGCCAACAAAGACCAATGTCCTTTGGCACTGATATTTTTATTCTTTATTCAACTCTTCTCTGTTTTTCCTCTGCTTACAAGGTTTTCCTTCACCTTCCCCTTCCCCTTTCCCTTTTCCCTTTCCTTTCCCCCTCCCCTTCCCTTTCTCCTCCTCTCTCCTCTATCCTTTCCTTTTTTCCCTTTCCCCTCTTTCTTTCTTTCTCAAGGATTATTACAACATTCAGAAAAATGAGAATTTACTCTAGATGTGGATGACTGGCAAGAAGCCCTTTTTTTCCCTTAACCCCATGGTGAAGCTCTGTGGCTAGATGATCCACAAGCAGAATATTATGGACCTGTGAAGCAACTGGTGGTCTGAGTGAAAGGTCTAATTTACAGTGTCTTACCTCAGCCAAAAGAGACTTGACTCCTAAACTCCACTTGTACTTTATAGAGAGTCTTCTCTAAAGGATGATTCAGAACAGGAACCTAATTTTAAGCACTCTGAATCACTCTGCTAGTCTGCTTATTTTGAACAGTGCAGTTTATCTTCCTTCCACTTCCTACTTGTGGCCCTGATTGATGAGTCAGGATTTATGCAGAATGAATGAATTTCACCTTTTATGAATAAAACATAGCACTGTAATCATTTAGATCATTTGATATGAGACTAAAGAACTAGTGAAAGCACTAAGGTGTATTATGTTATGTATTTCTCTCTCTGAACAGTTAGAAGAACCGTGAAAAACTCCAGCCTTAAGCATTTAAGTTGTTTAATACATTGCAATAATTCAAAGTCACTTAATGTGATTTTCAGTTTTCTTGAAGCACTCCAGAAAATTATTTTTCCAAATTTCCTTCACTTTGAAATGCTTCCATAGAAGCACTTGAGGCTGAAAGTAAAGTTAATCCATTTGCAGATAGCATGTTCAGAAAAGAACAAAACCTATGAAACTACAGGTTGTTCTACAAGAATGAAGATGAATGCATTAACATCTGAAGCAATCCTAAAGTAAAACTAGGCATTTGGTTGTAAACACATTTGAGAAATGAGGATGGGTGGTCTCAAAGCTAGGCCTGTGGTAGCCTTACGACTACTGTGTAGGGATGTCAGGGATACTCAAAGGAAATTTGCTCATTATGTGCAGCTCATGAATGGATGTGAAACCACATTCAAAATTCTTGTGGCTATTCCTATCCTGGGATGAAGTGCTGTTGCTCAGAGCAGAGCTTTGTGACCACCACAAAGCTGCTGAAGCTGCTGCTGTCACCTGCTCACCACTGCTCCCAGGGAAGCAGCGTCAGGGGTGGTGTGAACACCTCAGATTTGGATCAGTGCTGGGTCACCCCGCTGAGCTGCAGCCGACACCCAGGAAGGAAACTCTTGACCAGCAGCCTCCATGTAGACACAAGGCCTGCTGTAAGCACTGTCCAGTCTTGCTCTTCTTGGTAGACCTTCTGTGTGGCATTGGGGATGCACAGTGCTGCAGATGGCATTCTAGCACATCAGCATCTTGGGACAACCACTGCTAATGCCTCCAAATTGAAAGGAGGTGACTAACAAATGCTTCTACACATGTCATGTAGTGTGTCTACGTGTGGTTGGTCCCCAGCAGGACACTCAGGATGAATGTCCCACTTAGGACATCCAGCTGCCAGGGGCTGCTCTGCAGGGACGTCCTGCCCCAGGCACCTACAGGTGGCCTTACTTCCTATGCTAGTTGCCTGGTGCAATCTGATCACTTTTTTTCCAGTGCCTTTGTCACCCCTGTACTCTCCAGGGGTTTAGCAGGACCTCCAAGCACCCTCCTGAATGTCTTATCACAAAATGACTGTTTTAAACCTGATTTCCATCATGGGGAAGGTCCATATGGAGTTTACTCCAGTTCAGAAATGCCACAGCAGAGGAGGGATGAGTGACCTCCTTAGGGTTGTGTCAGGTGCCTGTAGCATGTGTGCGCTCTTCTTGGTTCACAGTCACGAACTGAGAAAAGGGGAGGCCGAAGGGGCACTGCACTGAGGTGAGAAACTCTCTGCTGGTGGGTGCCATGGCAGTACAAAAGATGCTTGAACTTGGCTTCCTGCTCATTATGTGGTACATTGTGGGGTAGCGTACCTCTGATTAACTCTTCCTTCCCTTGGTGATCGGACAGAAAATATATTTGCTGCTTAGTGTAGTGCTAAAACACTTCTGTAGTCTCTTCTCATTTTTATCTGAAAAGTAGGAACAAAATTCTGCTGTGAATAAAATGAACTGTCAGAACAACTGCATGTACTGAGTTTAATTTCATTTAATATTTAATGACTAGCTAGCTTTTCCTGGGATAATGATTTCACAATAAGAGAAAGATCAGAGCAGACCTCCTGCTAGTGTAGCGCAGCTACAGCAGGAACTGCAGAAATGCAAGGTCAGTCCAGCAGAATGAGATTCTGCCACCTGTGGTCACAGAACTTTGCGCGTCGCGGGTGTTCACTTGGGTCGGTAGGACTACTGTGGAGGAAGGGACATGTTCAGTACACAATAAGGCACAGAGTTTGACCCTAGCTGCAAAATGCTCCCTCCCTTGGTAAGGATAAACTGGACATGGTTTAAGGCAATCCTCTATATCTCCTGCTTTTAATGAGAGAAGGGTGGGATGTCTCCTCTCAGATCTCATATGTCACAAGGCTGTGCTGTCCAGACCTTTCCACAGATGCATAGATTCCTCACTCAACCATGTCATGGTGATGTTATTTTATATAAAGAGGACTTTTATAAAGTGATTTTCACAACATGTTTGGAACAGCAATTTGCCTACATATTTGTATGACAAACAATACTAGAAACACTTGACCATCAAACAATATCTGCATGGTTTTGACATCGATGTCAAAAGTATGTTTCTACACTCAGCAGGTTAGCAGATGTAGGTGTTAGCGGTCCACATGGCAGAATAGACACTGATTTGTTTTCTCACAGTTGTATTGGCACTGCAGTGCTAACAGTCTTGTTAGTTCTTGTCTTTGGCATCCTCAGATGCATTCCTCTGAATTTCAGGAGTTAGAAGAACCATTAGATAGAAGGAAGGAACAAGAAGACCCACAGCATATGTTCAGTCTTCAGGAAAACAGTACTGCCTGTGCTAACCCTAATCCTTGTTTATAAAGATGGTCTGGGAAGCTAGTTCTGACAGGAGGGGGAAAAAAAGAAGGAAAGGGCTGCAGGAGTTTGCTCCAAATGACAGCAAATGCAGTTGGCAGAATGACTGAAACTCAGTCCCTGAAGAATCCCTCCAGGATATGTAGCTTTTCTGACAAAAGTGAGTGGGCTTATTAGGTGGATTCAATGTCTTCAGAGTAATTTTCTCCCCATAGCCAGACTAACACCTGTAATTTTTTTTTTTTCCTTGCCATTGGATAGGGCCCAGCTCCATAGAACAATCTGTTTATTTGTGGTCTTTTTTTGATGGTGGATGAATTGACTAATAGTGCCATCACTGCCTTGTGAACCCAAGGATAAATTCACAGGCTGTTAGCAAAAGCGTTGCCTGATGCCTGTCATCTCTACTGAGCAGGCACTGCTCCCTCCTCCCCAAACTCTCAGGATGGCTTGAGGGTCGTTTTCCTTTAATGATTTATTTTGTGCTGAAGTGCACCCTGTGGTTAATTTTCGTTCTTACTTTGCAGCTTCTCACCAGCCTGCACTGTTATGCGGGTATGTTCCACTTTCAGATCTCACAGCTTGCCAAGCACACGGTGCAGTAATAAGCAGTGGCACTGATTTTAGAGGATCTCACTACTTTCTCTCCCCTCTTTGGCTGACATTTAGGAGCAAATAACTGAAGATTGGTACTTGTTCATTTGAAATAAATCCCTAAAGAATTGTGAAGACAGGAAAGATGGTTTTCAGGTATTGCCCTTGCTCGCCTACCAGGTGCCAACAGGGGGAGTTTCAGCTCTGTCTCAGATTTATGCTTCTGACAGTGTCCTCGCCTTTAGTGATACTGATCATAAGGGAAAAAAGTTATTTATTTTCCCACATTTCAATAACATTTCTTAACGCCTGTTTCCTTTAAAGAAACACTTCTGTAGCTCTTCTATAGATTGAAAATGAAGGCACAGTTCATATCTCCTGTTGAAATCCTTTTAAAAAGAGACCAGTGATGGAATGGTTCTACACCCTGCTTTGCTAGAGTTAAAGAAAACTAATTTGCCTCTGAGATTAATCAAAACCGTATTTTAGAAAGCCATCTCAATTTCCCTCTTCCCCCTGAAAATGTGATGACTGAGACATAGTTGACTTCTCTTGCCCACTTTGTATAAACTAAGATTTGAGTGATAAGATCTTAGAAAACCAAAATCTGCCTCTGGCCTATCAGTTTTAATCAATTAATTCATAGCCAGATAGAAAACAAATGAAGAAAAAGTATCTTCCTTTGATTTGTTTGTTTATTTGTTTAAGGAGGAAGCAAATAGGGAAGAACTTCACTTGTGAGGAGGTAGAATGACATCTTAGGGAGATGAGGCTCTGTCCTTAGAAGGGGGATGTAAGACATGCTTATGTAGAAATGAATAGAGGAAGACTTTTTGGAGAGATGTGTTGTCTCTTTATAAATAGGACAGAGTATGTCTGTGTAGTGCTGCAGTCAATTCTGCCAGGTCCTATGAAATCGCAGTTTCTTTTCTTTCCAAATTTCTCATTTATCTCTTAAGTGATTTTTTTTTCCTGAAATTGTCTTCAAAGAACAAGGACTGCGTCTTTTGTCTAACATAAACTTGATATTTTCAGTTGCTGCTGAAGAAGATACCTTCCATATATTGAGCCTCTAGGGTTCAGTCAAGTCGCATTTCAAGTATTTTTTGCTGCCATTCAGACCAGACTTCAACTTTGGAATCTGCTTCATTTTGGGATGTGAAAACATGAACAGATTAAACTAAAAGCTCTTCAGGAGAAAACTGAAGTGTCCTGAACCATCCACTGAGAGTTGACACCAGCTCCTCTTTTCAAAGTCTTGTTACCTCTGGCTCTGAGCTTCAAAACTATAGCTACTTTCAACTATGACATCTCAGCTGACACAGTCCAGTGCCGTGATCTTGTCAACAAAGGGCAGAGTGGAAGAAATCTCCCTTAGGCAGTCTGTCCTCTTTGGGGGAACCCTGAAAAATTGCCTTCTTCCTAGTTTATGGAAGAAGTGGTTTCAAGAGATTAAAAACTCTTCAGCTTCCATTTGACATCTGAATTTTGAATTCGCAGGCTGTGTCATTCTCTCCATACCCACACACAGGAGGCCCATTCTTCGTGTAATATACAAAAAGATGTAAGTAAAGATGTGTGTGTGTGTATACATATGTATATAAACTGTGATTGCCTGCTTCAGAAATCCAAATTAAAATTAATGTCTACAGCAGTGATATTCATAATTTAACTGAGTCCAGTTTCACAGACAGTTAAAAACCTTTAAAGTAGCAGCTATCAGCAATTTAGTGAGTAGGCTGCTGGACTAGAGAAGGTTAGTGCTGTATCTGGGGAGGAAAGGAGTCAACTCACTGCTGTAGGAAGTAGGACATTTTTCTAGATTTGATGAAATTATGTTGGCGAGAAATCCACTGTGTCATGATATTGACATAATTGCGTTGCACATGCTGAAACTACCTTCTGTAATGGGCTGAGCCTGTGCATATACCAAAGGGCAAGGATGGCCCAGCGCAGCGTGCTGAGATGCTGTGTCTATTCCCATGCCAGCAGTCCAGCCAGAAGGGGTGAATGGTTCCAGGGGCATTAGGAGGGTTTGCCAAGACCAGTCAGGGCTGGCAGGTTTTACTGGGACAGTTGCAATATTACGGTAATACATCACCCTGGGCCTGGCTCTTGAGTGAAAAATGGAGACGAAGAGTAATTCCTAGGGATACCGAAGTAGGTCATCTCCATCACTGACTGTGACCTAAATATCTCCCCTGAGAATGAAGCCTCATTTCACACCCTGGCCAATAAACTCTTCAGTTTCTTCCATGCTTGAACTTCTGGTTAAAGCCAGATTGGTTGTTCAGACCACTGGCAGAGAGTAAAACAGAGGAAAAGTATGCATGTGTAAGGAGGGTGTTTAGATCAAGAATTAAGAGAGGCTGTGTCACAAGCTAACACAAGCTTGCACAGGTATTTCTATTGTGCTGTCCTCACACCTTCTCTGAGGGAAGATTTTTGTCCCAAACACAAGGACTGTTTGCACACTGCAGGATACACTGCAGTGCACCCCACAGCCACGGCTTCTGGCCACACATCTGCTGATGTGGACATGCTGATTTGCACCATGCCAGTGTGTGCCCTGCTTTCCTTGAGAAGGAAGCCCTGGGCAGGGAAGGAGCTGAGGTACAGCGAATACACTGGCCGGGATGGCTGTGTGACCAGGCCTACAAGGTGCATTGGGGAGTTCTCCGTCCCGTAAGCAGCACGCAACCAGAGGTCATGCCGGGGGATGAGGCCTGCGAGTTCACTGGTGCCCAGTGGCCATGGGTTTGAGGCAGCTCTCTTATGGCTGCACAAATGGGGATCCAAAGGCTATAATCTGTAGCTGTGGGATCTGGACTGTGTTCAGGAAGTGTACAAAATGTTATGGCTGCATTAGCACGTGGGATAGATTCTCTGTGTCCTTGACCAAGAAGACAAACCTGGTGGTGTTGCAGTAGTACATACCGAATAAAGCACTGAGGGTCACGGTGGCGTTTTAAACAAGATAACCAAGTCAATGGGTAAGCTTATGGGTGTACCGCATACATGACTAGCTTTGTGTACAAAAAAATCAGAAGCTTCATAAAACAGTAAGTAGGAAAACTTAAATTAACATATAGTATGGAGGTGGATGTTCAAGGTAAGTACATTAAAAACTTTTTACTGGTAAATAAAAAATGGAAAATGGCTTATTTTTCTATCTATGGCTTCCAGACAGGCTTACATGGACATTAAACAAAATAGTTTGCTTTTCTGGAGTAAGACCAAGATGCTGTCAAGGATCATATATCTTCTAGTCATACGTGGTGTAAGATCTCATTGCCTCTAAAGACAAAAGGGATGTCTACGGAGGAAAGTGGAAATATCTGTAGAAGAATTGTTGGTTCCATGAGCTGTGTGTTTAAAAAACCAAAATCCTATGAAACATTAGCAGGACTGTCAGAAAAATGAGAGGCAATGCTTTAGAGCAAAACAAAACAACAAATAAAGAAGCAAGTAAGAGTTGTGTCTACTATGTGCTTAAGCACAATAGCTCTGTGTCAAAATCTGCTGGACGTGGGAATACTGTGGTTTAGCTAGGCCAACTGAGCTGAACGGGAATGCTCTTTTTGTCTTTCAACAAGCCTTTGAAAGTTGGCAGAGACCTCATCAGCTGCTCAAGCCCTGCTGAACAGCCCTCGGAGTTCAGCTCTTGTATCTGGTTAGGGGCCCAGCAGAAAAATTAAGGGTCAAGCAGGTTGTAGGCTTAGCTGGCGGTTGTGTTTGAGAGGTGTGTGGCATAAGACGCTGTTTTTTTCACATGGAAGAAAAGTGTTGGTTGCCTCAGAAAGATGTATCCTCATGCACTCTTCCGAAGCAGGGACTCGCTATGTAAACAGCAACATGAACAATAGCTTGGGGAGTTATTTCATGCATGTGATGTTACACAGACTAGCTTAGCCCTTTGTCTGGGGGTGTATGTCCAAAGTGATTTAGGTCTAAGTTGAAGCTATCACAGTTTATTCCTGCACCTTGCTCCCTCTTTCCTTGCCAGGACTGATATTTGTCTGATCTTGTCATGAACTGGTTCAGGGAAGTAAACTGATTGAAGACTACTGCTTTTTCCTGCAAAGTTTCTTTTTACCTGGTTCAACTTTCTGAACCAGCTCATAGCAGGGTCATAACAAGGCCTGGTACTGGCATGCAAGTGCTAGCTGGAATTTGTGGCTGGAATGAGAAGAAAATGGCAGCACTTGGATTAGTTGAGCTCTTGGGGAACCTCCAACCTACAGCAGTTTGGCCTTCCTCCTGCTCCACTGCATCTGGTTATAGACCTCCAGTTCCCTCATGTATTTTATAATACAAGTTTATCTGAGTATGGACTCTTTAACTGAGACTATTTTGTAGTGCATCTGCATACTGCTGGACTGGCTTCCTCCTTCACAGTCAGACTGTGCTCAGGAAGGATGGACTTCTCACTCAGCAGCATAATGTGTCCACCTGGGTTTGTGAAATGCTGTGGGTCCCAGTTCGGAAGGCTTAAATCCCATCACCTCAATGGCTCCCACTCAGGTTGAGGCAATGAAGACATACAGAGATGTGTTAATACAAAGACAGCCTGCAGGGCAGCTGGGGTGGTGCTAAATTATTTTGTGCGTATCTTGGGAACACAAATGTGCTGGTATCAATGTCTTGGCTTCATCATATGGTGACTGGTCCTGAGGAGAGAAGGTCTCACATCCTCAACCCCATGGTCTTTCTGCTGTGCTCTCCCCTCGACTCTTTTGTAGCCTGTTGTATGCTACACATTCAGTGTTGGTGGAGGCAAGGTTGAGAAAGACATGAAGAGTTTGACCTCATCTGCTAAAGGTGCTTGTGATAAATCTTAATAACATCACTCATCCTCTGGGCATAGGTAGGCTATACAGTCATGTCCATTTTATGTTAGGAAGATGGCTATGTGAAGAAAGCAACAGAGTTCAGTGTAGTAATGATTTAGTCCTGTCTTCTGCTTTAGGGGATCCAGAAGTGTCAATAAAAATGCACACTTTGGGATTAGTAGTAGGCAGCAGTGCTTCAGAGTATGGTCTCAAACAGTGGCCCCTGGGAGCTTGCCTTACCAAATGATGCTGACTCCTTCAGTTCAAAGAAATTCAAAATATTGTCAGAATTTGGCATGTAAGTAATAATTCTAGTTGCTGCAGAGATATTGAGCAATTGTAGCTGAGCATGGCAAGTGGACTGTGAAATCATGAAAGGTGGGGAGAAGTCCCAAGGAACAATTTCTCTCCAAAGTGTGGGTTCCACATTTTGTGAAGGCCTGAGAGCCTGCCTGTAATTTCACCTTTCCTGACAATTTGACTTCTATTTCCACTTGCTGGCCATTGTCATTATTTTAAGCTTCCAATTCTCAGCTGTTTGCCTTAGCAATTTATGTTAAATCTATCCCCAGCCTACATATTGTAGCTGCTAACGGTTTCAGATGGAGGGACATGACCTTCCTTCCTTAATGTTTTTCAGTGTTCCTTTGTTGCTGGGTATGGAATGCAGGTTTTTGTTTGTTTTTTTTTTCCTCAGAATGAGGCTGTAGTTACCTGAGGGCTGAAAAAATGAACATTGTAATTCAAGGCAATAGCACATAGCAGTGAAGAATTTAAATGGTGCTTTTCACTTAACCTGGTTTCTTGCAATCCCTTTTTCACCAGAAGCAGATAAATGACTATTCCAATAATTAAGAGAAATACACCTGGAGAATTATCCATATAATGAATGCCCCAGAAGTTGAAACTTCAGCTCTCTGATTGTGCATTCAGTCCCTACAGGCCTAAGACGCAGAAACCGAATTCCAGTTCAGAGCTGCTGCTTTCAGATGGCAGCATGAGCTCTGGTACCAGCACCATGTAAAGAACATATTCTTCTTATATAAATTATCCTTTTTCAGTGCGTATCTTAAAGTGACATTTAATGAGAGCAAGAATAGGGCAGAAATAAATGCTGAAACGTGGTAGCATGCGTTTTGTGTGGATTATCCATGGTCAGAAGTGGAAGTAATGATCTGACAAGGGTTTCAAATTCTAATGTACCTGAAAAACGGAGAGAATAACTCCAACAATGAAGTTATCTATGACTGTTCTTGGTCATGTGGGAAATATGTAGCTTCTATGCCCATGCGTCATAGGACAAAATCTAGAGTAGCTGTACTCCTTTATGTATGAGTAAACTGTATTTCTCTCTTATTCAGAAGTTATTCACCCTACTTTTTAATCTAGAATATAATCAGTGCTGAATGTCACAGAAAAGAGTTGAAAACCTGTAAGTTTCTTTTTCATGTTATACAGCTTTGGATGCCCTTTTATGAATAAAATGACACAGCAGAGTGTGAAGTAACAAAGGAATTGTAAGCAGTGGCCAGCATGTGGAAAGCCAAAACTATCTACAGCTGAATAATGTTCTTATTACAAATGAAGGGCAAACAGGAGTATAATTGATTATTGCCTCTCTACATGGCTTCAGAGATCACATAATCCAAAGTAAAACCTGGCATGCACATGTTTCCTAAAATATTCTTTAGAATGAAGGGGCTATGTATCAAAACCTTATTTCCTGGTAATGAATTTCGAATAAGCGCCCAGGGCATCAGGTCACTGATGTTTCCACTTTGCCAACTGGGTGGGCTATGAAAGCCCCTAGAGCCCTTCAAAGGCATCTTAAAAAGTATCCCTAGCTTTAACTGACCAAACTTCTCAAGAAAAATACCTGAAACAATTAGGAGAATGAAAACCAGGAGGTCAGATTACTTGGCCCATGGCTGAGGATTTACATAAAGAGGCCTAACCTTTGACTTGAAAATAAAAGGTAAGTACAGAGCCCTGACAGAACAGCAGGTCATTGGTATTTACTCTGTAAAGTACTGCCTCTGATGCTATGACAAAAATGCCAGGAATTCCACTGATCACTGTGTGCTGATAGGGCTCAAAGGTATGCAGCCAGCTAACAGAAACCCAGCCTACCTGACTGATCGAAACTGCATTACTCCCACACATTTATAACCTGCAATCTGCCAGCGTGGGAAAGTGTGCAAGGCCTTAGACTAATTCCTGAGAAAAAAAAACGGAGAAAGTTGCTGTCTTTAACAGGTTTTTTGAGGTTTTTTTGTGGTTTGGGTAACATAAAATTAACAAAAAGTCTCTGAGTGAGCAGCTGAAGAAGTTTTCTTCAGTGTGTGCACTGCTGTTCACAGGAGCATGTGCAGGCTGAGTTTGGTACCACATTCAGCATCATGGGACTTTGTCAAAGATAATCTGTGCTTACAAGCAGTCTTCAAGGGTCAAAATGGTAATAAAATATAGGAAGCCAGTTCCTGGCTCAGTTTTTTAACTGATGAAACTCTAGGCAGTAAACCTGCAGGAGAAATTGCATGCTGTGTGTTTGTGTTACATTTTGTCCAGCAGTGGCTCTGCGCTTACAGGTCAGAGAGGGTAAGGTGAACCAAAAAAATTGGTTTAGTATTTTTATGCCTAGCATGATAACAAAAATGTTTTAGATATTTTTTCTTTTCTACATGGATAGTTGGGAAAAGAGCACCCTGTGAAAGTGAAAACAATAAGTGCCAAGTTTTTATATTCATGCTTTATAGAGAAAGATTTGGTTTCCTGTTCCAGTTTGAGGCACAAGCACACACCAAGTATCCTGCAGGCTGTTTCAAACTTGTTTCTCTAATTAATCAAAAGTGATCCATTACAGAAAAAACCTACAGGAATGTCAGAGATGGATGCTTCTGCTGTACTGTTTTTGACTTGCTTGTTACAACAGAGGGGGAAGCTGTTAGTGCCTGTCTAGTAAATTATTGAAGGATGGTGTAAGAGGGCCTGCCGCCTTCCTCTTGAAGGGCCAGGAAGCCTGGGGCTAGTGAGCCCCATGCTGCTTTCCATGTCTGCTAGGCAGCTTCAGGATTTTGGAGGGCCATGGAGGAGCACCCCATGGCTGGGGACTGATCGGAGGAGAAAATGGGTTGACCGCATGCCTGGCTGAGTCCTGTGGTTGAGGAGCTGGGCAGGTGTTAATGAAGCAGGAGGAGGTAGTGGCTACTGGAGGATGGTCAAGCAGAGTGTCCTGGTGAGGAGCCAGTTGCCTGTCCCTCTGTGCCTGGTGAGTTTGAGTACTGTATCAGGAGAAGCCCAGCCCAGCCCCACTTTCTGACCAGCGTGGTCTGCCTTCCCCCTCTGGCCAAAAGCATGAACCCAGGGCGTAATCCTCAAGAGAAGTGAAAAGTGTTTGTAGGACATTCAGTCTCCGGAGGGTGTTCATGGTGATCTAGAGCCCCTTTGCAATTAGTTCTGGTGTGTCCCCTTGCCAGGCTCAGCTGTCTTCTCCTATGATCCCTGCCCACACTAAGTCTTCTTGGGCGGAGTGGTGGCCAAGTGTTCTCTTCTCTGGGTTAATTCCGCGACCCCCCCATGGGAAGTGCAGGCCAATCTGCTTTTACCTCCATGTACAGTGGTGCTATGTTGTGCTGGCACTGTTTCACCCATGTGCTGGATTCAGAGACAATGGGGCAGAGTTGTTACCTATCAAGTCCCGTACAGCACTACGAATCACTTGATGTTGTGCATGCTGAGCTGCGGCGATCTGCCCTGCTCTGTCAGACAGACTGCATCTGGCAGAACTTGATTTGCTGTGTATAACTATGGGGTTAGCAGCAGTGAGGCTATCTCAGGGAGTTGAGGCCAAGAGTTCATGAACAAGCCATTTCCAAGAGGTTTGCAGTCCAGGACAGGGAGCTGCCACTGGTGATAACACTACCTTACAAAATGATGTGAGTGAATCCTTGATTCAGCGTAAGTAAGGAAGACTTCTGTCTTGCTTGAGTGTGAGGACAGGAGAGTTGCAGACCTAGACAATTTCCCATGGTCTCTCTTACTCATCTTCATCAGCATTTTGGTATCTGCTGTGAACCTTAAGAGCGCCTTCAGTGCTAATCTTCACACAAGCCTGCTCTAAAACACCTCTGGACCTTATTGATTTTTCAATCCTTAACCATCGTAACTGCTATTTAACCAATTTTTCCCCTAATCACCATCCCATGTCTTTGAACACAGCTCTGCCTAGTACTGATTGCTCTCCCTTACCATGGTAGCAGTGACAGGACCATGCCATTGTAGCCTTTGTCTTAGGAGCCTGGAAGACTTTGTACATGGTGGTGTCCTCAGCTGGCTCTGTGATAAATGTTGTTCATGTTTCATTCTGAGGCTGAACAACNCCATTTTAAATAATTGGTATGTATATAGTTTGGGTTGCAAAGTTTGCTTTCCTTTTGACAAAGCAGTTTCCTGAGTGTAGTTTTCTTGAAGGCTTCCTCCACAGGCGAAGAATGACGCATATCCCATCAGCACAGTGGTGCAGATCCAGGTCCATTCGTGTGTAAAAGAGGAACAGTGCCTGCAGTCCCTTTGCCTCCAGAGAAATAATATCTGGGCAGATATTTTATCTCTTATTATATGATTTTGAGATGGTTTCAAAGTTGTGCATTTGGGAAGTCTGTGCTTTAAAGAAAGTGACCAGGCTCTTCCTGATTTTGTTTCTGGTTCCTACATTGTAGCCATAGGAGAATACAACTTACGAGCAAAGTGATTTGCTGGAGCCGTTTTGGCAATGGCAACAAGTTGCATACACACAGCCTATAGAGTAGGTACAATGCCCCCTCTTCTCATTCACTGTGCTGTTTCCTAGGTTTTTTTAGTGTGTATGATGTAGACCATGCCATCTCCTAACTTGAGCTGTAAAACTGTGAGAGGTCAGGATCAATCCTTGGGGGATGTCTGTGGACAAATTAATTTTATTCATATTGTCATCATTCCAGATCATTGAGTAACTGCTCTGTTTCTACTACTGCTTGTCAACTACTTCTGTTTCTCAGGCAGCCTGTTAAGAGCTGCATCCTTGATGGACTGGCTATCTCTGCAGAGTTTGCTCACAGACTGCACTTGAGTACTCTCAGACTAAAATTTTGGGTAATGAGAGAGATTTTGTGGAATGACGAACTTTGTACCCTTGCCTTGACCAGTAGGACAGCAGCCCTTGTGTGTACTCTTCTTCCATTTCTCTTTTTATTAAAATGTCCTGTACGTAAATCTTCTTACCCATTATGCCATCAAAATCATGTTGTGGCTTCTTATGAAATGCCTGAGGACAGTACTAAATTAATCCTTACATGATCTCTGATGGCAAGGAGCTTTTTATTAATGGCACTTGTGCCACTGCATTCTTGTAAAAACACAGGAAAATACCTAGTATGAGAGGACTGTCAAAACACTACACTGTCATTTGCTTCCTTCACATAATTATTTGCTTCTGTTTGGACCAATTATAAATGTGGTGTTCACCCTGTTGTCCCATTGTGTCTGGGATGTTCATACATGCAGCAGATTTTTCTGCTGGCTTTGTACCTAACAGAGCAATGCACCTCTACAGCCCTTCTTTTAGCTTCTGCCTTGGAGGGAGAGCTAAACTTCCACTCCCTGCAAGAGCTGCATTGAATTTTTCTGAGGAGACTGTGTTGGTGCTGGATTCTTTTACCTCTGTTCCCTGCCTGCTGGCACTTCTCTTTCTCCTGGAAAGTCATCTTCCATCCCTTCAGTTTCCTCCAACGTTGTTTTGTCCCCAGCCTATATTTTCTGCACCTCTTTTCCCAGATAAAAACCATAATATGATACAATTTTAACCCAAAGGAGATTATTTTCTTCCCCAACTCTCTATTGCTTCAACATCTTACTTATTCCTCTATTCATCCACTTCCTTTTGTACCTAATTAGGCCAAGACCATCGCTGCAAAATCCAGGTCAGTCCAGCTTACTTTCTTTTGCCTATAGATTTTCCCTCAGACCTAGCAAGACTGCAGCTGAGACCACATGTTTGGGTACCTGTATCCATCTGGAAGTCGAGATGCCCCTTTTGCTCGGGTTGTTTGTCTGTTCCCACCCAGGTGCAGTGCTGTCCCCAGCACCGGCAGAGGACTCCCCTGAGCGGCACCATCCTCCTGGGTTGCTCTTGCACATGCTCTACAAGCATTTGTAAACTCTGCCCCAGCGGCCTCGAGGAGCTCAGGCCCGTTAGGTTGCTTCAAACTGCACGGAAGAGCTATTTCATGTATTCACTAATAATAGCTGGGAAATATAAACATTCAGAAGCAAAACATTACTCAAAGTCAAAAGGAAGACTGCATTTGTAAAATCTTGTGTGGAGAAGCCCATTTTCTCTTGTGAAGAGCTCTCAGGCACCATCTCGAGCTTGTGTTTTGCTAGAAGAAGCATCATCTGAAACAGGACCAGCCAAAAGGCTTTGATTAATTTTGTTTATTTTTAACTTTCCCATTGAAATGCCTGATTNTGAAAGCTTAAACAAAAAAAAAAAAAAAAAAGCTTCCTTAAAGAGCCCTTCAGCTCTGAAAAAGATACCTGATACAATCTAGAAACAGGCTTGTTCTGGGAACAGCCGGGCTAAGTACTGCCCAGGGGGCTGTAGTTTATTCTTTATTTATTTATTTTGACCCTGAACACAGCTGCCTCTTTCAAAGGCTGCTGTCATGGGTTGAGTTGTTGTTTTTTTGGTTGGTTTTATTTTTTTGGCGGGGGGGGAGGCGTTGGTGAAGCGCTGAGCAGGCTCCAGCTCACAGGAGCGGAGCGCAGCAAGAGCCAGGAGAGCCCGAGCAACGGCAGCCTGGGCTGCGTCAGTCGGCCGGTCACAGGGATGCCCATCATGTGCTGCTCTTCAGACAAAGATCCCTTTCTTTCCATGCCTGGTGGGCTCTCCATCAACGAGAGGACCTTGTCCGACAAACGGAAATCAAACCTCCGTAGTTGCCGTTTCACCGATAAAACATACCTTCTTTACCAATTCGTGCAATCACATCGACCTCTTGCCTTGGTGCAAGGGACTTCGAAGATTTTCCTTCTCTTGCTTATTTTATGGTTTTGACAGCAATACTGTAGGAAAGTTTATTTTGGGAGTATTTTTGATCTAAAGAAAGAAGCTAAGTTTGTGAACTTACAGTCAAAACTGCTATGAACTGTCTGGAGTGATTTGTAGCTCTAAATAAAAGTTATTTTGGGTTACAGTTCACTTAATTTAAATTCAGAACTACTTTTGCATGAAAAATTAGTGTTACGTGTTTTCCAAAAATATGAGAACAAATTTTTTGCTCCACACAGCTTCCATTCCTAAAAAAAAGTTAAAAATTTAAGTAAGAAGGCTGTGAAAAAAAAAATAATAGTGCTGAATAGCATGGCTAAGCAGCTATGTTATTTTTTCTTCCCCCAATTGAATTATTGCTATAACTGTTCTTTCTAAGTTAAGAACTCACTGGGGGAAGGAAGAAAGTTTCTAGGTTTCACAGCAGGAAAGTCTTTAACAAGAAGTTAATGGAGGATAATGAAGGGGTCAGGAAAACTGTAAGCACAAAGGGATTGTCCAAAAGACTGAGTAGAGATAAGAGTGTGAATAAAGACGCTAAATAAGAGAAAAACCATGCAGCAACCATTTGAATTTTAACCTAGCTGTCCAGTGACAAATGCATACTGTATTCACCACAGCGTTTTACCCTGCGCACAGTAATCAGCAGCAGTCATGGTCACTGTCCCAAGTTGTCAGAGAGAACAAAAATTTCTTCTTTGTACATGTGTTCTTTAAAGGGAAATATCTTGCATGTGACAGGAATTAAAGAATACAACATACATAGGAAGACAATACTGTTTAAAATCAAAGCCAAACTGAAAATGGAGGGAGGCAGATATTTGTGAGATTCTGGGATTATACTTGAAGTTTCTAACATTAAACTCCTGCAAAAGGGAAGTATGTTGAGAAATTAACTGGTCTACCAGACCAGTTAGATTTGCTGTTGCTTTTCAGTCAATAGGTCACTTCTCTGGGTTAGGGGTTGTGCTCTGCCAAGCAGCAGGATTTTTTAGCTAGTCCTGTATTGATGAGAAAATAATTATCTGTTTCTATGGTGCCACAAGTCATCAATAAAATAAGGAATCATTATATTCTTCGATACTGCAAAAATTCTTGCATTTATTGTTCTTAGAATATCAGATTATTTTAAAAATAAACTAGATCTTTTTCAAATATATTAAAAACCCACCACAGCAATGTATTTTGCAAGAGGTTTAGTAGACATTAGCTTCTGAATTACACGAGGCACTGCGTACTAATTATGTTGGTAGTTAATTCAGATTTAGTAACTAGAGTGTGATTTTGCCAGTGAGCTCCCTTTAGAGTCAGGCTGGGACACTCTGAAGTATTATGGCCATGGAAACTGTTCCATGATACAGAAGTAGTTACCTCTCTGATCTATGTAGTTGAGTTTGCATGGATATGTCTAATAGTAAAATAACTTGTCAGCTTTAAACACTGCGTATGATGGACAAAAGTCAGCGTTTGTAGAATTGAGTTCCATTAACATATCTGTATTGTTGCCATGAATTAAATGAGTGATTAGCAACAGAAAAATACTATTTCCTCTGCCAATTTCTGGAGATCATTCTCTCATAGGATAAGAAGATATTATGTTCCTTATTTCAGAGAGAAAAGAAATTATTTTATGCGTGAAATTTCCTCACTTCTCAAGAAGTAGATATCACTGGCTAAAATACCTAAGCACTAAGGAAAATTACAGCTCTGACCTTTCCTCTTGCCCTCAGCAGAAACCAAGTTTGGGCTAGCTCCTGGTATATTGTAGGATTTACTCCTGCTTAGTTATTTGTATTTATATTGCTGCAACTTTTTATCCTGATTCTTGCAGAAATAAGGCTTATGCAATCCTGCTGCGTACGCTTTTATCTCCGTCACTTCCACACCCCCAAAATCTTTTGAACCTATTGACAAATTTCAACCAACTGATCTCTAAAAGAAAAACAAGTTCCCACAAGCTTTATGAAAATAACCTGCCAGGTAGTGCTCTCACAGAGGGGTAGGCTGCAGCGCCAACAGGCACTATTTCAGTCAGCCAAGAACCCACTTCTACGAAACGATTTATTTATAAATGCCTGTCCATAGGGAGCATTTCAGGGAAAGCTTGTTACTTCTTTGATCTGAAGTCAATTGAGTGTGAGGCTTAGGTCTTTCAGGAGCCAGGCTTCATAGTACTGATCTCCACAGCACCTGGAGATACTGCTTTGCAGTAATGATTACCACCTTAACTGCATTTAAAGCAAATGTTTTTTTAAACCCACTCATTTTCCATTTATTTTCCTTTTCCTTTTTGGAAGGAAGGAAGGAAGGGAGAGAGAAAAAGAGAAAGAAAGAGGGAAGGAAAGAAAGAAAGAAAGAAAGAAAGAAAGAAAGAAAGAAAGAAAGACAACTACCCAATAGCCTGTCTCTTAAAACCAAGACTACATTGTCCATCACCCTAGAATTCAACTCTTGACATTTATCACTGTCACTTTTCTCTATGGATTCTCCGAGTCTAAAGTTACAGAATTGTCAAAACAGATAACAGAATGCAGAAGGCTGAAGAGTGGCTCGGACAAACCTCCAGGGACAAAGTTTATCTGTTGGAGCATTTCCTGTGTGTACTTTGAAACCTCTCAATTTAACTTGATCAAAGCATGAGCCGACAAGTTTCAGCTCCCTACTGAACAAACAAATTTACTGCTTATCGTTGTTGCCACCTCAGTCTTTAATTTACTTTACTTAGTAAGCCAGTACATGTTAAATGAACAACCTGGTCATTATAAATGCTAAGTTCTGGTCTCAAAAATAGGCTACAGTTCACCTGACATTAAATTACACAGCACATCACAGACCCTTTCCTTTCCCACAATCCATAAGTAAAAGGAAGCTACGGCCATATATATAACCAGTGTGCACAATAGTGGCCTCTTTGGGACCACTATATCCATCAGCATCTGTTGGATTTTTTTTAATATCTCAGGCTTCCTCCTTCCTTTTTCATTAAGTCCCATAGGACATATGTGGACCGAGAAAATAAATGGTGGTCATTTCAAAATGCTTTAGTTAACTCAGATTAACACATTTCAAAGCACAGTTTAGCACATATGGATTGACAGATCATTGTAAACATCACTCTTTTTTTTGTCAACAGTAGTAACTAATACTTTTTAAAACGTTCTGGTAGCCAAGATTTTTTTTCCATGAGAAAAAACCTTTAATTAAGTTAATAGTAACAATAGTAAAGACTATTGTGAGATGTTGCATGAAGGGAGCATGGCCAGACAGCTTGGCCTGTAAAAGGTGATGAGGTACAGTGAAAGTCTCTCTGTTTTTAAATGAAAACAATTTGGTAAGTGTTTTTAAACAGTTGTCTAAAATATTTTAATTGTGTTCCACTTACTTAAAACTACTGGCCCTTATTTTCTAGCTCACATGCCCATCCTTATTGTCAGGGAAATTTAGTCCAGAAGTTTTTATTTCCTTGGTAACTGCTGTTCACCAATAGCATGTCCCCCTGGAATGAGAGCTGTTGTGGCCCTCGAGGTGATGCTGCTTCTCTTTCAGGAGGCACCTGCAAGGGAAGGGACGAGTGCCAAGCATTTGGTGTCATTTGTTCTCTGTTCTTGAATGCTTTTCCTGTGTGATTGCAGAACCTCTGAACTAGGAAATTGCTAAAGTCCCTCCGAGGTGTATGTTTCAGGGTCCATAAAGCAAACATTGAAACATCCCAGGTTAGGGAAAATAAGCAGTCAACAAACCAGCCTCTCAAGCCAGCTTTGCTCCCAGAACAACACTAAAAGGAATCTTTACTTGAGACAGGCAGATACAGATATAAACTATTCTTCAGCATTCCAAACCATGGTTGCCTTTGTTGACAGGCAGCTTCTTTCCTTCTTTCAAGCAAAAGTAACTTCTCCAAGCATTCTGCAACCTCACATATCAACCGTAATCAGTCTTTACTCTATTTTTGTGTCATCACTCATTGAAAAAGCAAAATGCTTAGACAATGTAAGTTATGATGGAAATTTTCAGAAAAAAAGTGCAGCAACACGTCTCCTCTTAGAATTAATGCGACATGCATGACACTTTCCCGCACAGCTTGGTAAATGTCACTCAGAGACTTCAGAGCATCTATATAAGAAACAACAGAAAAGTTCTCCACATATGGCACTGTCTGCTGACACAGATCAACCTCCACATGCAATTCAACTAATAAATGTATCATGTCTTTTCCCATGATAACCACAGACTAGGGATAGTTGAGTTTAGAGTTTTGTGAAGCTTGCAGATGATATTTTGGTTTTGCTGCCATGTAAAACTACAAAACTAAAAAACTACAAACCAAAAAAATCCACAATATTCCTTCACAATTTGGACTTGCATTGATTATGTTCTTCCTCTAACGTTATTAAGTTAAACAAGTTAGATGACTTATTTTTCCACCTAAATGAAGCCTGTGCCAGACATATAATAGAAAACTCCTTGCTTGAAAGATGAGTTAGTACAAAAGAATGTCCTGCTTTTTTTTTGTTAGCTATAAGGGCAGTAATTGTTGATATATTCCAGGATTTATCATTTTGCCAGCCTGCTTATAAATTTGTCAAATGAAACCTTAGTGTGATGGTTTTGCCTTTTTCAATAACAAATTTGGACAACAGAGATGGGCAGGAAATGTTCCCATGGTGTTCTGGGATGAAGCAGACCTCTAGAAGTATTCTCCAGATAGGGAAAAAGGCGGATTTGTTCTGGTCTAGGTGGTAGCCTTATGCTTGCGCTTCACACTGGGACTATGGGGGAAATGGGTTTAAATCCTTCTTTTGCTTGACCTGGGTTTCTCATGTACCAGGAGGGATGCTCCTCACACCAGGCCATCAGCTGCTGTCTGATGGATCTCCCTAAAGATCTCTGGCCCTATAGGTTGCTCGTGCTTTTCTAAAGATGTTGCCTGTGAGGGTATGAATTTGAGTACTCCTCTGGGTTGAAAGATACTGAGACGCATGCTCCTACTCCAAGTATTTTTTATCTATAAAAAGTGGAAACTATGCCAGTGGGTGTGCTTAGAAAAGACGCCTTCTTCCCAATAAAAAGTGCTGGTCAGGAGCACACCTGGTCCTGAAACTGAAACTTCTAGTCTAACTCTGACAAGAGTAGATATGTCAGCTCCTGGAGCAACAGAAGCCATTCTTTTTACTAAAAATTTCACTTTAACAGCTGTATTTCCATAAGGACCTCTGTTTACAAGTCATCACTTTGTAACAAAAATTATTTTGCAGAAATTCTTGTAGCACCTCTAGAAAATAGGAGGTAAGAAGGACTGACCAGTTCCTTGGACTGCTCTATGGATATAGACCTTCTCACTCAGTCTTCAATAAAGCTTCAGGCTTTTCTTCTCAGCCCAGCTGCTGTTGGCACAAATAACCACAGAAAACCACAGCTGATGCTGTCTGGAGCATGCTGCTAATTGCTGTAAATGCACTTGCAGGTATTCCTGACCATGCTGAAGCAGCCAAATTATTCAGGGCCCGTAAACGAGTAGGACTGCATGAAGGCAGCAGTCCAGAGGTGATGTACCCTATGTGAGGAGCTCTTACACTGTTTGTGGGACTTTTTAAAGCAGAATGAAAACAAAATATTTAAATCCCCCATAAAGGAGTGGCCATTGGCTGCTCAGCTGTACTGGAAATCCTACTCCAATGGCAGTCTTGTTGGATGACTGGGAAGTAGAGAAACCCTGTGTGCTCCTCACAACTAAAGGAGTGGAAGCCAGGATTTGGGGGCCTTCCGTGCTCCTCAGTCTTTCTCTGCTGGATGGATATTACTTACACTTTTCTAGGCAGTTCTATGCGTGGGTAGAGACAAAAGAGAAAATAGACAAGAGAAAAAAAAAATCTAGCTATTTCTGAGATTTGGCCACCTGCTAGTCTCTTCTTGGGATGGTGGCCTCATTGTATATACTGTTCTTATTTTCCTCCGCATACAGCCAATGTTTAAGATATCTGCAATTTTCCAATGGTGAGTTACATTAAGCTCAGACAACAGTTTTAGTCTTCAAAAATTAATCTTTGCAAAGCATCTATGTCAGGAAAACTGCTGTCCATTAGTAGGAAATTATTCAGAAAAAAGGAAGACGATTTGCTTATTTATGTAAAAAAACTGCTGTACAATTAAGTACAGATATAGGTCAGTAAAATAAATTCTTTGATCTATTGCTACAAGGAATCAGTGTAAATACATTTCCTGATAAGAGTTGCTACTGCTTAATTGCATTTTACAAACTGCGTAGTGTGCTATTACTCAGGAAATGTGTTTACTGATATGCATGTCTCCACTCAGCCTCATGGCTGAAAGGTTTGCTTTTTCTGATATTTATAGTTCTTGCACATTTTTAAATAAAGCGATTAAACTTGTGAATGGATGGAAGAGAGTACAAATAGCAAAAATTGATTCTAGAGCATACAAACTCACTATTGAAATAGAGACCAGCTGACTATTTTTAAACAAATGTAGGTTAGTGCCATTTGAGATTAAAGTGGAAGATAAATATTAAGAGGGATTAATTTATACTGTAAATTCTGACTGTTCTGGGCTTCATCCTTTTGTTAGAATAGATGAGAATATGAATCCATCACAGCTGTAAAAAGGCTTGCTCTTCATGGAGTTTTGTTCTGTTTTAGGGGGAATAATATCCATTGAAGAAACTGAGCTCCTCTGGAGCTTGCATAAGAGCTGCTAACTGAATGTCAGTGATATTGAATGCTCACTGGTTGCTCACCTAAGGGTGGACATGTCCTGGGCTTTAGTGGCATTGCTGATATAGGGAGATGGGAATCAACATATATAATATTATTGTAACTCCAACCATGATTCCATATTTACTAGGGATGCTACCGCAATAATGAAGGGTATCCAGGTAATTATTTTCAAGTTCGGGTTTTAATCACTGTGAACCTACCTAAGAAATGCCTATGGGATAGATATTGCTCAGTTAGACAGGACTGAGCTCATTAAACGTTGTCTCAGCATGAAAATATGTATATTAGAGTACAGGTTTAAGCAAAGCCATCTCATCATATTTTAATCTGGGGGATATGAAAAGACCATAGTCTAGTTTAAAACAAGCGGGGCAGAAAAGTGGTTGCATTTGTGTTTCTCCGTTTTGAAGAGCTTCGTTGAACTATCAGAAACAGAAAACTGCTGCAGGATAGGAAGGGAGCCGTCACAGAGCAGGAGTGCATCTCTGCACTCCTTTTACAGAGGCTGTGATTTGACTAGTTGTGGGCTGCTGAAAAATCCCGCTTTATTGAGACATGGTATTCACAACAGGGTAAATAAACCCTTTCAGGCTGGAGTGGGATGTCCACCATTCTCGTGGTCTGTAGTAGGCAACAGAGGAAAAAAAACGGTGGGTCATTCCTGAGAGAGAGGATGTGGTTCTGAGTTCGTGGCCAGAGTAGGAGGCAATTCCCGCATCCTGCTTTATCTTTGGCTTCTGGAGCCAAGTATGTTGCTCTGCACGTCTTGTTTTTGTTAATAGAAAAATGGTTTGTACAGTTCTCTTCTCTGCACTGATTTCAGGACAAGGCCTTCCTGAGGGAGCCTGATGAAAGCTCTTGCTTTTTATTACGGGAAGTACAATATGTGGTCATGTGCAAGGCAGTCTGAAACCAAAATGAAATTGAAACCCAGTTTGTCTTTGTCTGGTCACTTTGGAAGAGCAGTGGGAGCCATCGTCATGTCCTCTATGCTAAGTACATGGGGAAAGAAGTACTGCAATGTGGTTGGCTCCTGCTTTGGGTGTCCATTAGAGGCCCCAGTGCTGCCTTAGGGAGCAGTCAAGGTCTAAAGGTCTAGTGGGCCTGGGCTGAGTCACAGCTGTGGTGCTTGCTGTCCTTTTTCTCGATGTTTGGTGCAAAAGCAGGCTGTGGTTTACAGTAAGTCAACTATAGAGCAGAAAAAAAAAAAAGGAATGAGAAGAGCCTCCATTTTATTGTTTCTTTTACTGGAATGGAGCGGGGGTCTTTAACAGGGTGACAGGTTGTCCTCTGATGACAGAAAACTCCATCAGAGGCAGCATACTCCAGGGGACAGTCATGCTCTGGGTTGGGATTTTGGTGAACCTTGTACTTTTCCATGACTTTACTGCTCCTGACCTCCCTCCTCAAGATATCTGCCTTCCCTTCTCTGGAAACCAGTACCATTGTGCGAGCATGAAAAGGACTTGCTTTTCTTCCTAACTCACTTCGGTATCTACCATACAAAGCATTTGGTGGGACAGTCTAAGTTCCTGATAGCAGTTCAGGTAATGATCATGTTCTTCAAAGCTAGAAGTGGTTGTTGCTGATGCTGTCTTTGGTGTGGTTGTAGCTCCCACAGTGCACAGAAAAAGACCTCTCCTGCCGATGTGTAGAGGTACACAGGATTGGCACTGCCATAGTTGTTAGGAGAATGGTTTTCTTTCTTACCATCTGCATATTTTTTTACTTTTAAAATATCTTAGAATATTGAAGAGGAGAGGGGGAAAGAAACCTATAAAAGAGTGCACTAAGAATATATTTTAAGCAGCTGCCACAATGTTCAGGTTGCACATAGAATCTGGATTTGGCTCTCTTGTGACAGTACAGTCTCTAATTACATGAACAAATATCATTTTCAGAGTCATATGATATAAAAATATGGACTATTTAAAACCTTAGACAAACATGAAAGTCCCACCAATTATGTTACACTTATGCTGCCTCATTGTCAGAGCAGTCCACTTTATTTTTATTGTCTTGTGGGTATGATACTCATTTTCTACAAGGGTTCATTGACAGTACGGAAGGTCTGCAAGTGAGTGCAAATGTTCCTGACCGCAGTGCTTTCCTGAGCGGAAGTAGATGTAAAAAGATGCTGAAATGCTTTCCTGACTTAGGCCCATGAAGATTGCTAGCAGGAGTCGTAGCTGGAGAACAGTGAGACCCTTGGCTGGTAGGAGGATGTCCTGTTAGAAGAGCAGGGCTTATCTTTTTCAGTTTTCTGAAGAGAAATGTGAAAGAGGGGAGCAGTCTATCTGCAATCTGTCTAGCCAGAAAATTTTTTTCCTGATCTGTGTGAGGTGTCTAACCTGAGCCATCCTACTTAGGGAAGAGAAGCTGGAAGAATGGCTCCAGATACTACAAGACAACCATCTCAGGTATTGATAAAGTACCTGAAAAGCACAAAAAGGAGTTAGGTAGCTACTGCCAACAGCTGCATCATGCTTCTCATCAATCTTCCCCCCAGCAGTATTACATGGACAAATTCTTCTCTCTGTAGAAGGAGTTTTCCTGGCACTTAAAGACGTTAATGAAGACGGAAACCTTTAAGTCTTGTTTCTTGCCTGCTCCTAATGGACTGTGCGAACTCAATCACATAGTTCTAGTTCCCTAAATTTCAATTCATTTAACTGTAAGACAACCTTCTGTGTTATATACCTCACACAGCTTTGCGAGGACAGGCTTCATATAAAGCCAACAAGGATCTGCTGGGAAAAAATGTGGTGTAATCATGACATATTATAGTTATTATCAGATACCATTAAAAGAATTGTACTTTTGCATGTGAGAAAGGGAAGAAGGAAAGATGCTCATTAGCAACTTCCTTCCTCAGGCTATGAGCTTCCACGGGCTCCTCTCTGATAAGCGCCTACACAGCTGCAATCCCACGGCAGCCCAGGCTGATGTAAGGGATCTGCTGCAGTGCAGGTGCCACCATCCGCCCCTCTCCCACAGTACCACTCCATCCCCTATGATGGCTTGGATGTTCTCTGCTCCTCAGCAGAGCCATTTTGAGGTGTTTACCTGGAAGAAAACTACCTGTTATTTTTCGGGGGGTGGAGGGGATAGTTTCTGCTGGGGAGTGCACTGAAGAATGGCAGAACACCATTAGAGGGGCTCTGGAGGTGCTGCAGAAGAGAGGCAAGGCTGTGTGGCAGAGGACGTGGCTGCAGATATGGCTGGGGTGGCCAGCAGCCATACTGACTGAGGCTGCCAAGGAGCCACAGCCTTTTCCTCCAAGCTGGAGTTTTCTGGTGTGGTGCTAACTGCTGCTGAGACTGTCTGGCTCATCATACAGCCCCACGAACACTGGTGTTACCCCAACTGATGGGGAAGTGCAAGGGTGAGGAGGAGTCATAGGGAAAGGAGAAGAGTGAGGATAGTGTAAGATGGGACTACGATCAAGAACCAGTTCAAGAGGGCGAAATAGGAGTTATTACGGAGAAAATGTTGGCCCATGGCTCAGTGGCTCTCAAAGAGTTGACCAAACTGGGATTATTAGGAGAAGTCTAGCTAACAGTCTGAAAAGACCACCTTCCTGTAGTAGAAAGTGCCTGATTTGCTTCCCTCTTAAACTGCAGGGAGTTTTAGTCTCTCCTAACTGTCTCAGAAGGGATCAAGTAGAATTAAAAAAGGTTCAGAGAAGGACAGCAAGGGTGACCAAAGGCACAGAGCACCTCACCTATGAGGAGAAGCTAAACAGCATAATCCCCTTTGTGTATGGAAAAGAGAGACCTGTGAAAGGCAAAGAGGGGCTATTGGTGTGCAGTGCTTCATGGGGTCATGAATGATGTGGCGAGTGCATAAGTAGAAAGTGAAAAGAAAGCAGTGTTTCACTATTTCATGCTTAAAAACATAGTGGGCACCCTGAGAAGTTATACAGGCAGAACAATTTAGGTTGAAAGGAACCACTGGAGGTAATCTGGTCCAACCCTCTCTCTGAGCAGGGCCATCTTAGACCAAGGCTTTGTCTTTCCTGGTTTTGAATACCTCCAAGGATGCAGATCCTACAGCCTCTCTGGGCAACCTGTTCCAGTGGTAACAGACAGAAGCTTTGAAGCAAGTTAAGAAAGTGTTTTATGCATTGTATGACCATTGGATGTGTTTAACTCATTACTTAGGATGCTATGGGGTGGGAAGTCTGAATTACTTCATAAAATTACCAAAATCCTAGAAGAAAAGCACTTCCAGAGCTATTAAATCTGTGAGCAGATCTGACTTGAGAACTCTGTAAGCAGCAGATTGAGCAAAGGTGGGAACATACTGTGGGGGGAAATCACCACAGTTTGCTTGTCCTCTTCTGCCCCAGGGCACCTACTATTGGCCACTGTCAGAGGTGACATACTGGCTTTGAAAGGCCTTTGGTCCACCTATCATGATAGTCTTTGGTCTCATCACTGGGTATCCAAGCCTGGCAACACATCAAGTGGGAGTAAAATGCATTCGAGCTCTTAATGCTGCCTTCATTTTCATAGTAGGACAGCTGCCCAGGCAGGTTCGGACCTATTTCCATCAAGCATTAAAAGCTGGTTTCATAACACGTATTTTTCTGTCAAACCTTGTGAATAAAACAGTGCATCAAGATGTCGTGACTAACGCGAAGCTTTTTATTCAGGCAGCAGATGAAGTGGTTTAGTTTTAGAAAGGAGTAGGAGTCAGAAGAACATTCAGCTTAAGCAGACAGACCAACCCTGGTTAAACTGAAGGGAAAATCAGTGACACTGGGTCTTGCATATCTGATGTGAAAGACTAGGAATACAATACTGGATTTATTGTTCAGGTTATACATTATCCCTGAATACTGCAGTTTTATAGCGGTGACATCTGACCGCTTGCTATCAAGAGATAACTTGAAAGCGCCGCATGATAGGAAAGCTGTTCCTTTCTTGTTGCAGTTATTTTTATTGACGAGCTTTCAGGCACTGTGAAAGAGTCCACTGGTACACAGCGGCAAAATAGCCTACACAACCAGTCAGAGTAAGATTGAAGGTATGAACAATAAAGCAAATGAATACCCTGCTGCCTCTCTGCACACATAGCTGCTTATTCAGCCTTCAAAAAGAAGTAAATAACATGCACAGATGTTTGGATTTAGAGATAAGATGATCCCATAGTGCAGGGACCTCTCCCATTTTTTGCATCCAACGTGCTACATCTTGTGGGGGAGGTGGATGTGGGGAGTGCTTCTTTCTGCAGCATGTCGTCTGCAGCATAACACCCTCACACTCATGTCAGACGCCTCCTTTCCCACTCGCAAGTTGATAACCTCTTTGTTGCAGAAACATTAATTGATTGCTTGAGGAAAAAAAAAAAAAAAGAAAAAAAGGTTACATTGAAAAGGAATGCAATGCTTTATTTATAGGTTAGTCGTTGCTTTTCTTCCTGTAAAGTGCTTTCACTTCTGGTGGTTGATTATTAAGGAGAGGAATGTTGTGATCACAGACTCTGGGCAAAGTCTTGCTTGTCTCTTTGTCTTCTCATTCTAATTCATCCCGTCCCCACTGCACAGCTCAGCTGCAAGGAAAGCTCCGCACTAGCTGCAGAGGGGACACAGGATGGGAACAGCAGGGAGCTGGGCCTCTGCAGGGAAGAAGGGCTCGATGGACGTGTCCCAGGCAGGGGTTGGGCCAGGGGACCTGTGACAGGCTCAGTGCCTGGATCTGTGGCTCCCACTTGAGAGGCATAGTGTTCTCAGGTGTGCTGTGTCTGGGACCTGGTTACCACCTGCTACACCAGATCACGCAGTGCCTAAGTCTATTTATGAGCAAAAAGACCCTCCTTTTTCCTCCCCATGCACTTGTGGCAAGGCAGAAAGCATACTGTGTGTCAGTAGGGCTCCGCCTCAGAGGGGTGACTCTGAAGCCAGCACCTAGCCTGCTGACAGCAATGAAAGAGCAAGCCCATTACCCAGGCTGGCAGATGGCAGGGATTGGGAGGCAGTGAATATGCATATTATTTTGGTTTTTTTCATCATGTTTCTTACCCAACCTTTTTTTTTTTAGTGATCTCAGTAAGAACAAGAGAAATGGCAAAGCTTTTAGCAAGATCAGTTTCTCTAATGACTCACCAAGTGCTACAAAGTCAAAACAGGTTGCTTGTGCTTGAAAGGTATAAAACAACCATGTCATTTTTATGGTTACTGTATAAAACACCGCATATATGCACGTAAGGGAAGATTTTAAAACCTCATATAGCTTTTTTTTTTTTGCAGCTAGAGGCTCCTTTCTCCTGTTTTTTATTCATGTGTCATGCTTTGTATTAAGCGTTATTGCTTTAGCAATTAAGCTAATTTCCTCACTGCACTGTGCCAGTCAAAGTGTTGCTCTTTTGTATTCCTAAAACAAAGGAGGAATTAAGTTGAGGTACTCATGGCCCAAACCAGTTCCCTTTGCAGTCCACCGAAGTTCTCCCATTGGCATTAGCAGGGGCAGCTTGTTCTGTGAACATTGGGAAATGAGTAATAACTACATCTCACGTCCAAAAAAGACCTACACGTCCATCAACTTTCTGTTACATAAAATTATTTTCAACAACAACAATACACCTACATTTCTGTAATGTCTTTCATTCCAAATGAAATTTCACCACCATAGTGTTTCAGAAAAATGTGCCTTTTTTTTTTGTAGTTACACAAGATTTGACAAGAAAAATATTCCTTTCAGTGAAGTCTGACAGAAAAATGAAATTCCAAGGAAATAAAATATCTTGTGTTACAATTAGATATTTTTTACAAAAAAACTTTTGAGAGAAATAAGTGCTCTCATTTCTTCAGAACAAGACATCCATTTTACAATTGTCCAGTAGTTCCTCAATCTCCTCAACCTCTCCTATATCTCTCCTCTTTTTAATTTTTATTTATTTTTTTAAAGAACAAGAAGCATCCAGAAGTATTCAATTCGCTAGAGGATATAAAAGAATATAAATAGTATCACGTGATATTTCCTTGGGTGGAGAATAATTATTATACATCACATTCCTTTTGCAAGTTAGGGTATGCCTCTTCTACAACCCTTGTGTAGGTCTTGGGCTGGTTAATCCAGGCCAAGCTCCCACTTCCAACAGCAGCACCTCTACCCAGGCCCCCACAGCTGGCGTGGAGCTTGCCCAGGCACCCCAGTGAGAGCTGCAGACAGAGGATGCTCTAGATATTCCCACATTGTTTCTGGACTCTGAAGGGAGCTTACCTCATGAATTGAAACAGCAATGTGTACAAGAAAGAGCTCACATCCTTGGTTTGTCATTGTACCAAGGTATGTTACAAAATTCTTGTTAGGACTCAGTAAGCGGTGGCGTACACTCAGTAGCTGAAATGGTCTTTTTCCTCTTCTTCCTCCATGCTGGGGAACTGCGCCAACTGTTTACCAGGGGCACCTGTTCTTCTTACCATGCTGGTTACAGTGTGGGGATTGCTGTCTTGAGGATGGAGATGAAGTCTAAGTTTTAACCACACTCTTTCCTTGCACCACTGGCTTCTCAGGGGCACCTCCCCTCCCTGTGCTGTCACACAGGGAGGAAGTATAAGGACAGGTGGAGCTGCATCACTCCCATGTGGATCTGTGGACAAAATCAACTTCTCTGGCCTTTTTTTTTTTACACTGTTGCTCTATGACCTGCATGAGCTGTCAGGAAAATGCAGGGAAAGAGTTAAACGCGATGGCTTATGGGAGCGCCTTCCCAGCTTGATGCAGGTTTTTTCTGCCAGGCAGCTCAAAAATGTTAATTCATGGAACAGGATGCACATTTCTTTCTGCTTTTTGCTCATTAAAAAGTCAGTGATGACAGACACAATCTCCAGGCCAGCTGCTCTGTACCTTGCCACGGGTCTAGCCTACCTCCAGGCAAGAGGGCTTGGTGCTGGTGAGTACCAGTGCACATCTCCGAGGCCCAGCCACACACATTGCAGGTGAGAGGGGAAGAGGTCTGGATGGATTTTCGACCCACCAGTCTCTACTCCTGTTCGCATCCTCATGTGGTCACAGAAGCCTTCAGCTAAAGCAGTCTTCAAGTTATGAGAGAAGCACACTGATCTACCTCTCGTGCAATGTCACAGGATGGGGGATGTCCCCATCAGGGACGAGCTGTACAGGCAGGATGATGGAAAGGTGATCTCGCTGCTCATGGATGACTGACTCACTTCCCAAACTGTCCCAGGACTGTCCCAGTAACTGCTCTAGGTTCTTGCAAAGATGTCTTGTGCATCCTCCTCCAGGACTACTGAGCTGCTCTACTTCTTCAAACTTTTAAAATTTGGGTTTCCCCACAGCCAGACCTTTCTCAAGCTGCTTAGCTTTTTTTTTCCTAGTACACCCACATAATTACTCCAGCACAAAGAGTGGGCTTGTGAAGCAGCAGCATTTTAAAAAACCGCAAAATCTGATCTCAAGGCAATCTTTCCCTCCCACTTCCTCCCCCTTCAAGCAGGGGTGTCAGCCATGCTGTTTCTTTCAAACTTTCTCTGAGTCATCTCATCAGGCAGCTTGTAAATACTTGAATGCATCCATCAATGTCAAGTCGAAGTAACTAAGTAGCAGCATATGCTATGCAATGGAGTTCCCCTCACTCGCACGGGGCTCTTTCTTGGAGGTGCAGAGAATTTAAAGGTGGCCCTATCTCCCCATATCATCAACATACGTACATAGGCATCAGCAAAGATGTTGTCTCATCATGAGAACAAGACACAAGATACAAGATGAGCTGCTTACAGTTGAGAAAACTTACTTTCTTCTGGAACTCCCACTATTGTAGGATCCAGAGTGAAATGCTTTAATGTAAGATGCTCCATTCTTTTCAAGCCTAAAAAATGGGAACTAGAGACTTTGAGGAGCTGCTGTACCAGCAGCCCTTTGAGAATGTGCTGTTGCTAACCATTTTGTACCAGCTGGTCACAGCCTTATGAACTGTTGCTAGAAAAATATTATGCTTTTGTACTATGAGGGTGTAACTTGCTGTTTCACCATTGCATACCCAAATCTAAAAAGCAGAATGTGATTCAGACATTTTATGGAACACAGACCGCCTCCTCAGAAGGCAAAAATCTTTGCTGAGGAGCACTAATGCTCCCAAGTATGACTGACAAACATGTGAGTTTCATCTTGAGCTAAATGGCAAAATATGGACCCTGCACCAAAGCTTTGTTCAGCATGGGGCAAAATTCACTGTTTTGTCTTCTAGCAGGCTGGTTTATGGTAATGAAATCATTACAGTGGGAAGAAACTAGAAGTCTTGCAAAATTTCTTAGTTATTCCCTCCAGATAGCTTGGAAGGAAGATCTGGGGTTATCATGATATTTGCCTAATAAATATGAAATGGTCAGTTCAGGTGGATGATTGTACTCTCAAAGACACATATGTGTGCAAATATGCTCCCTCACAACCCTCCACCCCAAATAGGTAGGTTATGTGTGGAAAATTATATTGGGAGCCAGGAAATCAAGCTTAGTGCTACTTTATGGAGTAGTCTGCGGGAAATCAGCTGAGTGAGAACACCACTCTTCTGCAAAATGGGAGAGAAGATGCCCTGAAAACTCTTCCTCACCTCTGCTAAAGCCCACAGTGAGAGTTTGGTAGAAGTGGTGTTGTGAGGGGCATCTAATTCGTATCTGTTGTGCTTTTAAAACATAAGGTATTAGGATCCGTCTCTCTGGATTCACTGGCCTGACAGAGCAAGATATTGTGCAAGGTGAGTACGGATGGTAGTACTGATCTGTAAGCAACTTTTCCCTACTATGACCAAGGGACATTTCAAGTATTGGTCTTCCCTTTTTTTTTTTTTTTTTTTTCCCCAGGGAGTGCAAGTTGAGAATCAGGGTAGTAGCACAGCAAAAATGCTTTACATCTCACTCCTTTATTTACTTCTTTTTCATTATTTCCTTCCACTCCCAGGTGAAGGAATGTACGCTGTTTGAAGAGCTGATCTGCTGGGGTGGGGCACTAACTTAATTTGAAGCATTGCTGAATATTTAGTCATGTTCCGTAGGAGTATTAGAATCACAAAATTCTTGGATTCATAACAAACTGTGCACGTGTACACAATCTCCAGAAAGAGAAGAAGTATCTTAAAACAAGGCTTTATACACAATTCTAAAGTAATTTAAATTTAATACATATATATAATTCAAGTTAAAAACATCTTGCAGTACTATATTACTGACAACTTAAAGTCAGACACCAACTGTGATGGCATAGATCTGTAAGCTGCTTCAGGGAAAAATTGCTAACTACTATAAATCTGATTTTAAAATAAAGATAGCACAGAGGGAAGTTTGAGTTGATTTAAATAAGAACATGTCATTTATAAACAGAAAACTCTTCCCAGTGGTCCAACTGGTCAACTAATGGTGGTTTAGGAAGGTAGCTGTCTTATTTTTAAATCCATTAGATTGTGCTGTAGCATGTGAGACCTTGCCTTTGTGACTATTGTCTTCGAATTAGGATGCTCCCCTAAGTCTCCTAATGGCTACAGCTGCATCAGAACCAAGTTTCTCTTCTCTCAAAGATTTTGTGATTTCAAAAAAAAAATTCCCATTTTGGACAGGGATGAACATGAGAGCTTAACTATTTTATCCAATGCTTACAGAAGTGTCTTCAGTACGGAATCACTTCATTTCCCATTTTTAGCTACCGTGGAAATAATATGTCTTTCCACTGTTCAGATGTGAAGTGCCTGTCATTGCAGTGCTGATGAGATACCAACGGATGAGCTCTCAGAGGCTTGTGAAGGCTGGTATTAGCTTTCTGTGCCATCCAGTCCACGTACTCCCAGATGGAGATCACCAAGGGAAAATTCATGGGTTTTTTTCTGAGAGTAACAGACATACATTGTTTTTCAGAAAAGCATGCCTACCTGAATAGGTGATGGATTTATGAATGGGTCCGTTTCTGATTCTGCAGACTTAGACTAGAAATCAAAGTCACATGGCAAATATTGGAGTGATGTGCAACCAGAACTGGACTCATCGCTTTCAAAGCAAGTCTGCTAATGGTTCATGACTACTAACTTCTGGCTCTTTTGATACCAGACTTCAGAGGAAGGCAGATATTGTTTGTGAAGCACAAATATTTGTATGGCGAATATACCTTCAGTGTGTGAAAAATGAGCTCTAAGCTGATGCTGTATAACAAATCTGGAATTTACTGATTTGTTCAACTTCCATGAATAGTTTTCCGGCTGCAGCCCCAAAGCCATAGTCAATGAAATTTAGTCATCTAACTACTTCCTTGATAGAGATAATGAAGTAATTAGCTGTCTAAGCACTATCAGATATACATGCCTCTATGTGCCCACAAAACTGCTCCTTTGAAAGTCTAAACACAAACCTGGAGGTGACTTCAGGCCTTAACTCTGTGTTCGCAAAGTGAGGCAAAGACGGCTGCTGTGTCAAAACTTCCCCTGACTTCCATCGTCAAAGGCAAATTGGCTTGCAGGTCTTAATGATCGTTACCCAGTTCCTAGTCATTCACAGCGGCTGAGACATAACTCTCCCACAAAGCCAAGCAAGCATCATTCACTCTTACATACCACGTTGGCTTCAACACTGAGGTGCATCTCATGCCCTGACTTATCTTTGTACATGTTGTCTATGAATAATTCAGGACATCTCCAGACAAGTTTACTGTTTCATTCCAAGTGAATAAGCACCAGTAACAAATCTGATGTGAAAGTGTAGCAACAGACTGCATAGCTAGTGTAAAGTAAGAAAGGTTTCCATGGACACCCTTTTGCTCTGATAGGCAGTTTTATGAGAGAAATACAGTATTATTGTAGCCAGTTAAGGACATAAGATAAGACAGACTGTTACAGAAAGTAGCATGGGTCACTCATGTTCAACCGGTCAGTTGGGCAGGTGTGTTTAATGAGTGTTGGAGGCAGCTGGGGTATACAGATGCACAGTATATCAATCCCTACAGTCCTGGGCTGATCCGAGCTTTGCTGGCATGCTGTGCCAATTAATCACCATCGGTGTGATGACTCGTAAAACTCCTCCTGTGACATGCACTGCACTCTTGATGCTGCAGGTGTGCCAGCTGCTCGGAGCTCAGGTGCCAAGTCATGCTGTGCAGGGCACGGGCACACACAGGTAGACCTACATACACATAAATCTTTTGGGAATGTAGATGCTTCATTATAATCTCACATTGTTGCTGGGTATTGATAGTTTGATAGTTTGCTGATTTTTTTTTTTTTTTTAAGCCAGAAATTGTACTAACTAGTTCAGAGGCTTTTGTTAGAAACAAGCAGAAGTTTTGTGACAACGTGTTTGGCAAGGATAACACTCAGCAGATTTCAAGGACATTTTGACAAGAAACTTTAAGATACGTTGTCAGTGCTATAAGGAGAAAGAATATCCTCCTATTAACATATATCTAGATTTTCTCCTTGATTGTTTAGTTAATGATCCCAGCATTGTTAGCTGCTACCAGGGAAGATCCAGGATAATGAGATCTGAGATGAAGATGATGAAGAATCACGGATATCTAAATTAGGAAATTCAAAGGTAGAAAGAGGTAATAAGGAAATGAAAAGAAAAATCTTTGTGATCATCATCCAGACTCTAGGGGGAAATAAAGAAATCTGCTGTGGATAGGAGGTACACTCCATTCAGCCCTTCAGGTCAAAGGGTTTTCTGAAGTTTCCTTCTTTCAAAAGAGAAAATAAAATGAGGGTGGCTTCAGGAATACGGGGTTGAAGCCCTAAATGTGGAATGGAAATGGGAAGATTTGGGAATGTTGTAGTATTTGGATCCTCATTGGTCTTAATCAACAGGGAAAATGTGGTTGTCTGGGCAGTATGACTTTACTATGTTAAAACTTGTCATACCTAAATTACTTTATTATTCCTGTTATGCTTGTCCCTTCTACTGTCTGAGTAGCTGAAAGCTGGGCCAGCCTTATAGGTGGATTTGTGAATTTGTTAGGATTCTGGGCTTGAACTTTCACAATCTTTTATTCTTATGTTTATCAGCACAGCTTGTTTCTTCTTTCCACTGTTTTCTGTGAGTTCCCTGAGTGGCGATTGTCTCCTGCTACATTAAAATATCCTCCCTGCTATGATGGATCCTGCTCTGGGGCAGGGGTGCCTCTCTTGCACTGATCATATCTAACTTTTTATTTTTACAACCAGCTTCTAAGGGTCTTGGTTGACTTTTATCTGTTGTTTAGGTAAAGAATCTACAGCAAAGAAGCCGATAAGTCTTTCCAGTTATCTGCCAAACTAATTGAAAAAGGACTCATTAATTTCTTTTGGGCTATTATTACATAGGGAGTAATGCAGTAAGTCACTACAAGTTGCTGTATAATGTTTTCTTGCTTTATGGATTGTTTCCTAGCATGTTTACAGCTGAGCTGTTTATGTTGTTTTCACTTTGTAATTTTGTGCATGAAGAAGTACAATAAACATAATTAAACCCAAATCTTCCTATCTCTCCTCCTGTTTTTCTTCTTGTGATTCTTAACCTTCTTCATTTTCCTGTTTCCTTTCTCTCAAATTTCTTATTCTTTCTTCACTTTTCTTACTTTGCCTTCTGCTTCCTCTTCCTTCCCAGTCCTTTTTTGCCTTTTTTTTTTTTATTCCATGTGTTTTCAGAATCCTCAAAGGGCCTACACTTAACATAAGCTGGGGTTTCCAGAGATGACAGGTCTGTGGGCAGAAGCCAATATGATTTGAAGGTGAAATACAATCATAAAAAGGATCTACAAACTCTTGCGAAACTGGCTTGTATGGACTCATAGCTGTGAATGACATGAGTAGACTGTCTACATTGCTTGTATTTTCCATTTAAGGTGATCAAATGTCATCTTTCCTCCATTCATCCATCTGTCTTATTTCGCATAATTCAGTACTCCTCTTTTTAAGGAGATAGTTGTTATGATATGAAAAGCAGAGCTGGAACTTTTTCCCTGAAATGGTCTTTCTGCATGTTGGTTTGTGAAGGAAGCCCTCTGTTAGCAGGGTGGACATTAGGGCTCTCCAGGCTTTGCTGCTGGATGACCAAAGGTCAATCAGTTCATCTTTGGACTTCTGCTTTCCCACCTGTAAGGTGGAGATGTTGACTTCGTAAATTACTTGGAAATTTACAGATGACAAAGGTCTTTACTGTAAAAATGCTTTCTTCTCTTATTTACACTGAGAAAGCACCTAACAGTTCTTGAGGAGTGTTCAGTCCTTGCATGTAGAACAGATGAAGACTGACCACTGTGGTGGGAGAGGTGAAGAGTCTTTTGTAAGATTTAGCAGTTCATCTGAAAAATGTGCAGAAGCTGATGAGCATTGTCAGTGTTGTTTTGTTTCGGTTTTTTGTTAGAATACTTCTTCCTTTGCATCTCAGGAAATGCCATCATATCTCATTACACAGTTTCTGCTCACTAAGTGGGAATAATTGGCTGTTGAAGTGACAGTGTCTTAGATAGTCTCTGTCCATGACGTTATGACAGAATGTATCCCTTTGTTTGAAAGACGTGACATCCTGACTATGCTTAACACCAATATCAGTTTGTATTTTGCTTTCTAAAACATCCCTGTAGCACTAGCTTGGAAATTTTGTTTGGCCACTGGTAGAGACTGTATTTTTTTTTTTTTTTAATGAAGATGATAAAGATTTCACCTTGCTGTCTTTCAGAAATGTCATTTTTGCAGTTTCAGGAGAATGCTCCTGCTCAGCACTGGTTTTATCCTCCTGAATCCTGTTCTGACAGACGTAATGAAACACAGATTAATGCTGTCATGCTAAAATGCTCTCTCGTGCACCTTTGCTCACTTTGCATTAAAAAAAAATATATATTCCAAGGTGTAGAATGGGATCGTATTTTGTTCTTACAACTGCATAGCCTCCAAATTGCTTTCAATATTATGCACCAAAGAAAAAAAAGTGTGGGTTTTTTGGTGGTGGTGTTTTTTTCATCCTGCGTTTGCTACATATCCCAAATGAAGAAGGAAATATATCTTCCAAAAATTTTCAACAGCCATCTATGCTCTTAGTAGCTACAGAGGGGAAAATGTTAACCTCTGGTAAGCTAAGAAGAAAACATAGCCATTCTTAGGCTGCCTGCAGCTGAGAGTGGGGACCAGAATGGGTAGAAGTAGTCATGTGCAAAACTTCCATTCCTGGTGCACAGCAGTTCCTGACACTGAGCACCAACTTTCCTTCTTTAGAGAGTCAAGCCGACCAAAGGGTGCGATATCTGTGATAGAGGAGGGTGATACTTTATGATCAAACAATAGAGTAGGTTACAGAGGGAGTTTGTTCTCTCATTCATGTACTCAGTGCTGGAGAGTCTTTTGTAAATGTACACATGGCTGAGTGGTCCCATTTGGAGAAAAGGGTATGGTTTTCCAGCCAGCTGTATGTGATTCTGTGTAGACGAGGACAGTCAGAGAAAGCAATATGCAACTTAGTGGGACATGTTTCTTCTCTGTTTTGGTCTGCAGTGGAATATGGCCTTGGAAAGAAAATTTTAGAGTCCAGTGGTCCACTTGAATAATATTTTCCTGGATATTTTCCCAAATGATTAATTTGGTCGAGAAGACAGTCAGCCTCTTTTCTCCTTGTGGAGGCATTCAGTTTTATGTACCAAATCATCACTAGGTACAGCTTATTCTGATTGCCTATCACCAGAGGGGAATGATGAAGATTAATTAACAATTGGGGCTTTCAGGCACAACTGTTAAGAGGACTTGGAAAGTACCTAGACAGCTGGGAGAATTAAATCCTGTGTTTGCCAACAGCTGAAATGGGCCCACTTATAGGGATTACCACTAAAAGACATCTTGCTTTTTCAAGTCCAGAATATCTGCACTTGTAAATGAAATGGTACAGGTGGCTCAGTGTAAATACAGATGCCACTATTTTTTTAATGCTATAGGCATTTAAAGACTCTTGTAGCAGTGAATACAGCAGCAATCTTTACCTGACAAATTTTTCTATCCACTTAGTTAGAAGGATCCTTGCTCATTAGAATGGAAGAGACAGGGCTCGATCCAGACTTTGCGGAAATTGGCAGACAGACTTCCCTTTGACTTTGCTGGCTCAGTCCCCTGGAGATCATGTATATGTGAATTTTAACACGGATGTTTCTCCGATCCAAACCGGGGGGGTCTCGGCAGCAAGGCGGCCTACAGAGGCGACCCAGGTTTGATCTCACGCCACACTGAGGGCAAGGCAGCTCTCTGTTTCCATTTTAATTGTGTCACTGTTGAGCCAGGGCTCGCGTCTGCTTCCTCTCTCACCCCACAAAGGGAAAATGTGTGCTAAAATGCTTCCTGTTATTCACTGCCAGCTGAGTCGCACGCTTGGGGTGAAGCCCATTAAGGCAGTGTGTGGCATTAAAAACTGGCAGCCTCCAATAGTGGAAACAATCATGTTTCAGCATCCTATTCCTATGTGGACTCAAGTGGAAATCAGTCTGCAGAGCACAATCAGTCCAGAAACAAAAACTGAAAGAGGGAAGGTAGTCACATTTAGTGATCTAAACAAACCAGGGAAAGTGGGCATGTATTCCACATAGATAGCATAATTGTTCTTTGCTTCAGATGAAGTGGGAAAAAGAGCCTGATAGGAACACCTAATGGTACAAAATTGCTCATAGTCAGAGGGGCTTGTCTTCTTTCTCATAGTGTGAAGGGGTTGTCCATTTTGGCAACCCTTTTCTGGCTGATAGTGCCAACACGTATTATAAAAACATTAGCCTGTTCAGTAACCTTCTAGAGAAAGAAACCATTTCTTGACAAAAGCACCCATGTGTCCTTACTACACTTTTCTGTACTTTGTTTTCCTCAGCTGTGATGTTTCTCCCTCCTTCTTTCTCAGCTACATTTTCCTAAACCCTTTCAGTCTAAACTGTTTGAATAACTGCTGGTCATTTTGTCCTGTAAGGGCTTATTGTCCCTCCAGAGCAGGTTATAGGGCTGTTATGTCTAACTCCAATCTCACATGTGGAATACAAGACAAAGAAAAGCTGTCTAGTGCTTCAATCTCTCACCATTCCTGGTGTCTAAAACAAGATTTCATAATAATGTTTATGTTTAGAATTTCTGCAGTAATAAGCAGATCAGTATCAGTGTGTATGTAGTAAGTTTAAAGAGCTGTTAATATACAATTGGATGGCTCAGGAATTTAAAATGTTCATTACTATGTCATCAGTTCAAAGTCAATTCAGTTTACCAGGGTTCCCTGATAGCATCAGTCTATCATTCCCAGATGAAGCAGGTATGCTTGTCCAAACTTGGAATTGCAATTCCACTGAAAATTCAGAGTTCAAAAAATTTAATTCTCAACTTCCCTACAAAACAGCATTTTTCAAAAATCGTGTTTGGTCTAAAAGCACTGCTATGTTTCAAAGGCAACTTCTAAAAATGCCTGTCTTTGGGAAAGTTTGAAAAATAATAAATGTGGAGACAATTTTGGTTCAAGTGTTTTGAATATCCTCCTAGTTTTGTTTGTAAAGAAATTCTTTAGGATGAGGGAAAAGGGAAGAATTGGTCACTCAGAATATTCCACTTAGGAGATCTTAATAATTTACTAGTGATCTTGTGGTCATTTTCCACAGGCACAGGTTGTGATCTTGCAAAAAGCACTGTAACAAACAAGAGGGAGGGAAGGGAGGAAGGGAGGAAGGGAGGAAGGGAGGAAGGGAGGAAGGGAGGAAGGGAGGAAGGGAGGAAGGGAGGTAGGAAGGAAGGAAGGAAGGAAGGAAGGAAGGAAGGAAGGAAGGAGAAAAATGCAACACAGTGTTTCTTTAACAGTGTAAATACAACATGTTAAGTGCGAAAGTAATTATGGTTTCGGACCGTGAATTTTAAATCGTTATAACTAGGCTCAAACACACCTTTATTAATCAAAATAGGAACCATTACAATTAACACATTTTTGCCAACAAAAAATAAGTTTGTTCATTCCTGTAGCATAAAAATCCATGCTTCAGGTTTCAAGGAACTCTTGGAAAGCATTTTCTGCATCCTGCTGGTTGTGGAAGCGTTTTCCTTGCAAAAAGTTGTCGAGATGCTTGAAGAAGTGGTAGTCTGTTGACAAGAGGTCAGGTGAATATGATGCATGAAGCAAAACTTCATAGCCCAATTCATTCCACCTTTGAATCATTGGTTGTGCAACGTGTGGTTGGGAGTTTTCGTGGAGAAGAATCGGGCCCTTTCTATTGACCAATGCCAGCTGCAGGCATTGCAGTTTTCAGTGCACCTCCTTGATTTGCTGAGCAGACTTCTCAGATGTAATGGTTGTGCCAGGATTCGGAAAGCTGTAGTGGATTAGACCGTCAGCAGATCACCAAACAGTGACCGTGACCTTTTTTTGATGCAAGTTTGGGTTTGGAGAGTGCTTTGGAGGTTCTTCTCAGCCCAGCCGCTGAGCTGGTCATCGCTGGTTGTCGTATACAATGTACTTTTTGTCACATGTCACAATCCAATTGAGAAATCATTTGTTGTTGTTGTGTAGAATAAGAGAAGATGACACTTCAAAATGACAATTTTTAAAAATTTTTGTTCAGCTTATGAGGCACCCACTTATCGAGCTTTTTCACCTTTCCAATTTGTTTCAAATGCCAAATGACTGTAGAATGGTCAGTGTTGAGTTCTTTGGTAACTTCTCGTGTGGTTGTAAGAGGACCAGCTTTGATGATTGCTCTCCATTGGTTGCTGTCAACTGCTGGTGGCCGGCCACTACACTCCCTCATCTTCAAGGCTCTTGTTTCCTTTAGAAATTTCTTGAGCCACTGCTACACTGCAGGTTCATCAGCAGTTCCTGGGTCAAATGTGTTGCTGATGTTATGAGTTGTCTCCACTGCTTGATGACCCATTTTGAACCCAAATAAGAAAATCGCTTTAATTTGCTTTTTGTCTGACATAATTTCCATAGTCTAAAATAAATATAAAATAAACAGCAAGTAATAAGTCATTAGCAAAAAAAAAACATGAAGTGAGAAAAACACATTAAAATGATATATAACATAGCCACATTTAAGAATGTATCCAATATCAAATGGCAAATTTCAACAATGCAAAAAACACAATTACTTTTGCACCAGCCTAATAGTAACCATCTGTTACAGACTGTTCCACCTCAAATGCTCCATGATGAGACAGTCAGTCTTTAAAAATACATAGTTGTATGTTTTAGATGGTTTCTTGATGAGTCTCTCTACACCAAGCAAGGCCAGTGGGCTGAAATGGAACTTAGTGTTTCTCTTCCTGTTTCCACCATCACTGGGAGAAGCCAAAAGTTATCTACAAGTGATCGGTTTCTGCCTTCCAAATCCAAGTGAGGATTCCAGAACTGCTGATTATTTTCCGATCTGTGAAAAGTCACTTTGTGTTGTTTATCTGTGTTGTTCTCCTGAGTGAGGATTTTCTTAATGAATTGAATTCTGGTGGTGAGAATGGATAAGGGTGACATAATTCCAGTTGTCAGCTGGCGAAATGCTCGGAACAGTGGTTGTATTTATTCCTGTATTAAATAAGGAGAAAAATTAATCATCTCTTTGACTTTGGCAACCTCAGTTGGAATGCAGGTGCTAATCTAAAGTAAATAATAATAATAAAGGCAATTTTCTTAAAGTACAGAAGTTGAATAGGGAAAATCTCTACTTTCATTCTTGAAAAAAATCTCTCTGACTTTGTAACTTTTTTATCAAAGATTTCCTAAGCTATGACTCTTCCATCTAGTGCCATCATTTTCAGCTCTTCGTCTATGAATGCTTCATGGTGCAGAAAGCATTTCTAAGGTTCAGAAAAAGGTAAATAATAAAGTTCAGATATGCTTTAGAGTGACCTATACATGTGGATAGTTGTGGAAAACTTCTCTTCAGTTGGAAATCCATAAAGCAAAAAATTATACTTGCAGTCATTGAGAGGTAGAGAAATCTTGGATATGGATATCTGGGAATGATATGTTCTGTCTAAAAGGTTTTCCCGTAAGCTATTTTACAAATAAGTTCAGATGATATAGGATTGTTTCATGATACTTTTTTAAAACATGCAATGAAACTGATAAACTGGTATTCACTCCAAACAGCATCTAGGAAAGCTAGACAAGTTTGGGATTTCATACTTACAACATGCATGTCCTGTTTCCCTGACATGAGAAGTTTTTACTTACATGCTTTTTGAGTAAGCATGGACAGAAAGATTTTCTTTCCCTTAGAATCATAGAATGTCCTGAGTTGGAAGGGACCCACAAGGACCACTGAGTCCAACTCCTGTCCCTGCACAGGACAACCCCACAGTTCACACCATGTGTCTGAGGGCCTTGTCCAGTCTCTTCTTGAACACTGTCAGGCTTGGGGCCGTGACACCTCCCTGTGGAGCCTGTTCCGGTGTCCACCACCCTCTGGGGGAAGAACCTTTTCCTCATGTCCAACCTAAACCTCCCCTGGCACATCTTCCTGCCATTCCCTCGGGTTCTGTCACTGGTCACCAGACAGAAGAGATCAGCGCCTGCCCCTCCTCCTCCCCTTGTGAGGAAGCTGTAGCTGCAATGAGATCTCCTCTCAGCCTCCTCTTCTCCAAGCTGAACAGTTCTCCAATTTGTCCAGATCCCTCTGCAGGGCTTCTCTGCCCTTGAGAGTGTCAACAGCTCTCCACAGTTTTGTATCATCGGCAAACTTACGTAGTATTCCCTCAAGTCCTGTGTCTGAATCATTTACGAAGACATTGAAGAGCGCTGGCCCTAAAATGAATCCCTGCAGAACCCGCTAGTGACTGGTCGCCAGCCCAACATTACCCCATTTACTAGAACCCTTTGAGCCCAGCCTATCAGCCAATTGCTCACCCACTGCACTGTGTGTTTATCCAGCTGTGTGCTGGACATCTTGTCCAGGAGGATACTGCGAGAGACAGTATCAAAGGCTTTACTGAAATCAAAAAAGATCACGTTGAGAGGCTTCCCTTGGTTGACTATGTAGGTAACTTTGTCGTAGAACGAAATTAAGTTGGTCAGGCAAGACTTTCCCCTCATGAACCCATGCTGGCTGGGACCAATGACTGCGTTGTCGTTCACATGTTTTTCAATAACTCCCAGAACAATCTTCTCCATGATTCTTTAAATCCTGTTTAAAGAAAACCAGTGAACCAAATCACTTGCTAATATTCTTTCAAAAGAATAATGTAATGTGGAAGTGCTCCATTCCAACCATTAGATTGTAGCATACTCTTTTTCCTTCTATATTTTTCTGAGCTACAATAGTGACATGTTTATCCTGGTGTGGTATCTGACATTAGACATAACCACATGCTCTGAATGCCGGGGAAATCTGATGGGTTTTGGTCATCTTCTAACATTCTTCTGTATCCTGCTGCTGGAATCAGGTCTATTGTCTTTCCTGGTGACGCACCTTATAGGAACAGGCACCAGCTGATCTGTGTACTTCTGTATGTAAACTACTACTTATTTGGAAAGCTTTGTCCCATCATTGAGAGAGACCTCTGGCAATTATTGTTATTACTATTATTTTTTTTAGAAACAGAAAAACTCCACACCTTTTCTGCAAGACTCTGTCCAATAAAGTACTCATGTTTTATATCATCTAAGGGCCTGAGTCAAAACATCCTTGTACTGATGGTTATTTAGTATATACCCACATCTGTACACGTGCATGCACATGCCGCCCCTCCCCACCTCTGCATCCCCCCCGATATGTGATCATATTCACATTCAAGGTGAATCATGGTATGTATAAGTAGAAATTACTCCCTTTCCTAGTGGTTTTAACCCAGGGAGACAAGCAATTTCTCTTTGACTACATCACAACAGTGGTAAACGTAGATGTCTCATAATAAATTATTTGTGTTAAACTACTACATTTCCAACGATATAGTACATCTGACTGAAGGGAATGATTTAAAGAATGCCTACTTTTCTTTGGGAACGCCCGCAGTCAGTTGTTTTTACTGAACTCTGAACTCGCAGCAGAAGGCGGTTCTCAAGTGAGAGATAATGATGAGGTGGGAGATAATGGCCCATCACTAATTTCTAATTTATACTAAACAAAAAGAGGTAGAGCAACAGGGCATGTTTGCTTCCACAGTGCAGAATGCTGCCTTTCCAGGTCAGTGTAACAGTATTTTGGGCTGTAGCTTTCAGGCAAAATCCCAGTTTCACTTTAAAATTAACATAACTTTTTGGCTTAAGACTTTCAGATTTTCAGATTGACATCTACATGAGTGGTCTGATGGCAAGAGACACCGAGAGGCAGAGATGCTGGAGTCAGAGAGAGTTACATGTACTGAACGTCTTTGGAAATCAAATTATTTGTGCCTCTCTATCCTACAAAATAATGCACACATGCTTGACACATGGGCAGTCGTCTTGACGTCAGTGAAGCAGCCTCCATGCATACAATGAAATACATAAGTCTTTGCAGGATTGCGACAATTAGTTTGTGGTTTGCATGTCTTGTTCTTAACTTGAAACCAGTGAGCCTTGAGAATATTGTCTTTGCTTCTTGTAAGAGATAAGGCTAAAAAAATCTTATTGAAGTTACTGTTTCTACTGGAGAAATGTCTGAGTAATATCAGGACAAGGTAAAATAGCTAAAAAACATGTTATCCTAGAAACAATCAAATATCGTAGCTGAAATATGAATCATAATTGTCAAGTTCAGCATCTTAGAACTTATAAATTGCTGCAACTTCATCAGAGTTGCATCAGCTGAAGCTGGAGAAGTTGGAAACCTTGAATAAACCTTCTGTGACAAGTAGGTGCTGTTTTCTAGTCTGCAGCCTCGTTTCACTTGTTTGTTATTTGTGGATGCCCATGGTTGAGGCAATCTGAGTCAGTGAGACACAGGAGTGTCATGGGAAAGTTCATCTTTTCAAAGGAACTAAGTAGTGATTGCAAATCATTGTGATTATGCAAGTATCTCTGAAGCTATTCTCAAAACTTTATGAGTGCAAAATGAAAGATTGCAGGAAAGTCTGAACCGGAAACGAGTTACGATGTCACTTGAAACATGCATTTAAAGAAAATGGCACAATGTCATCAGTTCAAGGTCAACTCAGTTTAGCAGGGATCCCTGATAGCAACAGAACGTTGTTCTCAAATGAAGCAGGTACACTTGGCCAAACTTGGAATTGTAATTCCACAGAAAATTCAGAAAGTATCTATCACAACATGTTTTTGACATGCTCCCTGGGTAACATTTGGAAGTTAACTTTTCAATATGAGGGTAAAAGTTCCCCTTCTGTTTGGAGGGTTTAATGAAAAAATGGATCTCCCACTGACAATTTCAAAGACTAATTTAAAACAATATCGCAGTTTTGTTTGTTTATGCTAAGGCTCTTGTCTAAACTTGAAGATTCAGGGTTGTTTTGCCCTGAAGTAGTTTTCTTGGCACTGTTCATAATCTTTTAAATTCCAAGCTATATTTTGGAGGAGAGTCAATGTATTACTTCATATGAAAGCTATTATTCCATATGAATAATTAGCACTCCCTCTTGCTGGACGGTGAACGTGAGGCTTAGTGCTGAGCTGCTGCTAGGAATGCTGACTGTGGTTTTCACAATTTGCTGTCCAAAGTGGAATAAACTATGAGCTTGGGCTGGCTGAAACATCGCACCCAGGTATATGGGCTGCTTGCTGCATGAGCGCTCTTTGGAAGAAAGCCGATGGAAGTCTTTTTGTGCATATGGATGTCTGTCCTCCCCAGCACCAGGTACATCTGCTGGAACAGCAGCTTGCGAAAGTGAAAATGGCTGCTGTGTAATTCCTCGCCATGTGGACGGTTGCAGCCTGTAATGCAACCAGACTGCAAGAACTCGCCCAACCTCCTCCTGTCCATAGTAACGTCACTGCAATTTTCACCCATTCCCAAAGAGGTCAGATCCTAAAATGGCAAAAGGCTGATGGAGAAGAGCAGGACAAGGCAGATTTTGTTTACATGCCATACTTTTCAGGTTGTCAGCCTGCAGATCTCTGTGCTGTGAGATAATTTCTGGTCACACTTACAGGAGCCTCTTGTTGTCCTGACTTAAAGTTTATTTCATCTCCTTTCTGAATTTTACTGTCATAATGACATAAGACTATCTGTTGGTTGCTGTAATATACATAATACAGCCTAGATATCTTTATAGATGATTAACTCCCCTGTAAACTGTTTACTTCAACACCCATATAGCTGATACGCGAAATAGTGTTGGACTCTTCTAGATCACGGGAAGCTATTGTATAGAGAATCCAGTACACAAACCTAAAATATTGAAAAACGTAGTGTGTTGTGCGCTATGGAGATGGAAAGATTCACACCAACTTGGAGAAAAATTAAGCAATATTTGGCACTGCATCTCTGACATTAAGAAAATGTGATTTCTTCTGATGGCTATGAAAACAGTTTTAATTCCATAACTTTTCAGAGTGGTCCCAGAAGTCTGAAATATCTCAGGAATGACATTTCTACACAAATTGTGAACTTGTCTATGAAATCTGAGGTTCAGACCACAAGTATTTGCACATGACCTGAAAAGTCAGGGAGTTTACTTGTGAGAGGGCAGGTAAAATTAACACTTCACTATTGACTTGAGCTACTTTGACCTAACATCAGATGTTTTCACAAATCTTGTCTAATTAGTCTTCCTGGGTTGTTTTGTTTTGTTTTCTCTGACTTTAATATTCTGGTAAAAGTGTAGACCCTCAAAGTCTAACTGTTCTGGAGAACAGAAGAATAGGAATTTGCACCTAGTGAACGTTAAAACTTTGTACGAACACTGTACCCATATCACCTTTCTTCCTGAACAGGCATGTTTTGAGAGAGAGAGTAAAAGAGAGATACTTCATTGAAGAATTTATAAATTAAATACCCCCCCCTTTTTGCCACTGGAATTGAACATTAGATGTATAGTTTTAATGCCAGAAAGTACTATTTCTCAACATCTTGCCTGTCAAAAGCCATGGATTTTTATTGACTGGTTTATTCATTAGGCCTCTAACTGTTAGTAGGGTACATAGTACATACATTTCAAGGCTTTACCTGAGAAGGAATCCAATGTACCCTTGAGCAAGTGATTTGGTTGGAGACCCTGACTGTTAGGAATGCATGCATTTGCTCCTGAATGTAGTTAGCATAGTTGCCAGATGCTGGATCTTGCTTTGCCCTTTTCCATTAGTTTAAAAAGCCCTCTGGTATCAGAGGCATTTACAGACCACATTCAGATCACTTTTTACCTTTCTGGGGATAAACTAAACAGACTGAAGTCTAGGAGTCATAAAATGCTCCCTTACAAAAAGCTTTAACTTTAGATTGTTTCTCCCTCTGAAAAGTGACTGTAAAAAGAGTACTGTGGAGTTTCATCTTTACGGCTTTAATGGTTTCTATATAAAGAGCTTCAGTTTACCAGTTAAAATGCAGTGTGACTGGCTGCCAGACCTTTCAGTTTTATCATGGTCACCAAGGGAAGATGTGATGTTTGCGTCCTGTCCATCATCACAAGCAGTAAACACAGATTAAATCAGATCAGGGCTTGAAGACTGGTGTTGAGGTCCACGGCCTACCTCCCTCTCCCCTCAGAGGAAAGGGATCACATGCCTGGTGAGATCAAGACATCTTGTGTCATGCAATGTGACTCTGAGGTTGCCCAGTGCCCCCCTCCCCTGGGTCCCTCGTCGCCCCCTGCCAGCAGGAGACATGCCCACTCCAGCATCTTCTCTGGGTCATGCTATGCCCTCAGCTACCCCATGTGATGGTGGTGCCATCTGTACCCTTCACTGGGTCGGCAGCAAACGTCACTCCACAAAGCCAGCTGAGTGGCCCTGTTAATGGGTCACAGGATGGAGCAGAGGTCTGAGCTCACTTCTTCATCCACACTCTTCCCTGCAAGTTCCAAGTGAAGCAGTATGCTGCTCTGAAGAAAAAAAAAAAAGAGGAAAAGGAAGAAAGGAAGTGTCCTTTCATGCAAAAAGTAGCAGGTTTGTTCAGTGAGAGGATTTCACTTTTACACAGTCATTTTTTCACAGCCATCTTGTCCTTTGAGGCAAAATAAATGCTTTTTCCCCCCTCTTGTTGCAGTTGGTGGGTGTAAGTAGAAATAAAACTCCATACTTTAAAGACAGGAGTTACTAAAATAGTAGGTTAGGTTGGTGACTATGGGGAGGAAAACATAAATACGGAAGGAGAGAAAAAGGGAAGAAGAAATGAAGGCAAACAGTGTTTGAGGAAACACACAGTGTTTCTTTTTCTCCCTATTATTCTTTCTTTCCACCACTCCTTCCAATTTAAATCTTTCCTTTGATTGTAGGCACCAATCCAGCAACTATATGAAACAAGTAATTAATTCTATGTATGGAAATAGTGTTATTAACTTAAGTGACCACAGTCAAGATCAGATTTCTGTTCCTTTTTTTCTGCAACGTATATGTAGAGCTATATTTCCTATGATGGAGTATTTCTCCTGCAATTTCTTAATTGCTTTTTTTTATTATGAAGAGAATTTGTACTCTGAGAGCTACAAAAGGGCATGAGGTTCCAACAGCACTTAGAAACACAGTCAGATCTGCAACGCAAAATAAAGAGATTAACAAAATGATCTGCAAATGCTTTCCGAACCTGGAACGCAAGCTATGGATGTGTCTTTTAACAAGTTAACTTCTCCCTAGACACATCCACATTGTCAAATAGGTAAACCTCAGACTACGCACAGAGCTGAGGAAATCCAGGCTCTCGTGTGTTAGAGATACATGTACCAGACTCAGAGATGCAGCAACAAACACCTCTAGTTGTCTTTTAACAGGCGGGGAGCTGGATGCTAGGTCTGGGGAAACTGCATCATTGCTAGATTTGCTTCAGTTGCAGGGTAACAGGTGCAACACCACCCCCACTGGTCTCTAAAAAATAGCTAAAGGCAATGATGTTAGCAACCTTCTTCCTAAAATGCTGGGAATTCAGGCTGCAATGTTCTAGGCTGGGTAGCATCACCATCTTTCTTCAGCCCGATGTTTTGAACATATGGAAAAGAGATTTCCAAATGCATTTCACAAGTTGCGTCTTTTCCATTACCATTAATTATATTTAATTCCTGAAGATATCTGTCTGCTTAAATATTTATTAGAAATAAGCCTGCATTATAGAGGTATATTCCATTTTAAAATGCAGATCATCTCTAGGAAAAATATTTAAAACAGATCTTATGCAATATTTATCAATTAAAACTAGTTTCAGGGATTCATAGTTGCATAATGATTTATAAATAAAAAATAATACTGGAGGATAGATTTCATTTCAAGATTTTTTTTTTTAATTCAGTTATATCTAATATTTTGGTAGTTAAATTGAAATCCTGCTACACAATTTACATCTGACAACATAAACTAACATCTAGTTTAATTTCATCTTTACGATAGGTGTAAACTATTCTACAGATTCATGGGAACATTGTGGGATTTTTTATAGTTAAACTGACAAGGTGTGGAAAATGCAGATATGGTAATCATTAGCAATTCTCCAACATGGCTAAAGCCTTCTTGGAAAGAGATCAAGAATGATATGGATTCCTTAAGAAGACCAAAGAAGCAGGTCTTTGGCATTATATCCTGTAGGGCCTCCCCCTGCTCTTGCCAGTGCAAGGCCAGCACTGACATGTGTGTACACTGTTTTGTGAAGGCCATGCATACTTGTTGCAAGTGTTGTCCAGACCTGGCCCTGCTTAGGCTGTGAGATCTAACACAATTCTGGTCCCGGGCTTCACTGGCTCAAAAGCAAGCAGCAGTTCTCTATCTTCTGCTGATGTCTAAAATGTTTGGTTGGTGAAGCCAGTCTAAACGGAAAGAAATACTCCGTAGGATTTATTGCATTTGCCTTCCTGTATGTATTAGTTGGAAAGTTACTATTTAATAGTTTCTTGGGGGGGTGGTGTGGCATTTGTTTTTTGTTTTTATTGTTGTTTTTGTTTTCCCAAAATAACACATTAGGAAGTTGATATTGATATATTGTGTTCACAGAATATTTGACACTTGCTGAGCCTTCAGGAGATCACGGTGTCTTAAATGTATTTACAGATCTGAATTATGCCTTGTTGTTGTTGTATAGTTCAGTTTGCCCTGTTTTCCTGTATCCCTCTCTTTTTCCTTCTTTCAATCCTACAGTGAAAAACCCTTCAGGCACAGACTAACTTTTGCTTCTGATACTGTGACCACAGTAGAGTAGTCTTGCCCCCTGAAGCCTCAATAATACAAATAATCAAAGTAAGGGCCTTCATGATCATCTGTTTAGCTTTCCTATAGTAACCCAGGTCTCAAGACTTCTTTGTATTGATTCTTGTTTGAATTACAATGAGTCTTTTGGAAAAAAATAATATTATCCAATTGTGATTTAAGTGTTTCCAGTGATGGAGAATCCATCACAATCCTCTGCAACTCACAAACATTAACTATCACCAATTCTATCAACTGTTATCTGTTACTTTAAAGCAACCACAACAAAAGCTACCTGTATGTTTGCACAAAATTGCAGGTGAAGAAGATCTGTCCAGTTTAGTAATCTAAAAAGATGAAGGTATCTTCATGCTATGCCACTCCATCCCAAAGGGTATTGTATTTCTCGTTATTTAACCCCAGATGCACCAAAGGGTCTTTGTGGAGAATACTTCTCTAAACAGCTAGCAAACAATAGGACTTGAATAAACAACCCACAGTGAAATATGTAGCCCTGTGGATTTAACTTTTTCCTGCTGCAAGATGTCCACGAGCAGCTCATACGTTATTTAATGTGACTCTTCAGATTTACTCTGTGCAACTGTACATTTGTGTGTGTGAGAGAGAGAAAGAGAGAGATTATTATTCCTTCCTGACAAATTGCTTGGAAAGTTCCCTGTATACTTTTGGGTCTTGAGAAATACTAGCTGTGATAGATCATATCAGTATCTAGATATTATTTCTGGGCTTGACAGGTGCTGGCAACAGGTAGAATATATTTGCACTTTGGCTCTGTTGTGCAGACATAGGGTTAGAAAATTCAGAAAACTGAAACAAAGCAAAACAAATCTCTCCTTCTTGGGCCAGTCAGGTCCTAACTCAGAGATCATTATTACAAATCTTGTTTTTACTGCTGTAACCCATGGACAAAGCATGAAATAGATGCACCTTGCTGGAGCCAGGCCAGCCCTGGGCACCTGCAGCATGTCTCCATGTGTCCCACCAGAGGTCTGAGACACCCAGCCGGCAACTGCCTTGCTAAGGGAAGGAGGTGACAGGTTAATCTTTCACCTCTCCTCTTATCCTCCATGTATACATGCACACCCAGAGGCTTCACAGCCTTCAGCAACTGCTAAAACCCCAGGTAAGGGACATAGGGCAGCAACCCCTCCATGAAATCCTGGTCCACCCACTGCCTCCAGGACTGCTCCTCAGTAACAAGAACGTTGACTTGGTGCCTGCCAGACATGGCAGCATCTAAGATTTGAGGGTATTAAATAAAGATTGCTTTTTACTAACAATCTTCCGTGGAATTAGAACCTACTTTTTCTGATCGATTGTTTGTTTTTAAGTACCTGAGACTGAAATGCAGCTAACAGCCATTCTTGGTATGGCTTGTATTATGAAACAAGAAATTATTTTAATTGCTCTAGCAATTCCCTTCCCATTGCTGTAAACAAAACTGCTTCCTTCAGCAGCAGTCTGACTCATGCCATACTCAAAAAAAGAGCTGCTTTCTCGGACCAGGGCTGGTGTGAAGGCTGCGCAGGGGCTCCAGCCTCTCCCCTGGCACAGACAGCAGAGCACCGGCTGGGTTTGAAGCCAGGTGGGTGATGCTGCTGAGGCAGGACTGGCCTCTCGGTCCTTTGCTTCACTCCATCTTTACCTGTCTCAGCTTATACAGAGTCTACTTCTCTCCCTCGCAATGGTGTTTATTGACAAACCGCCTCGATGTTTCGCTTTTGGAAGCGGATTTAGGATAGGGAAAGGCAAGAACGCTGTACTGGGAAAGTTCTGGGAGCCCTGCTCTGTCTGAATGGTTTCTAGATTGAAGTATCTTTGTGAGGTTTGGATTTTTTCTCCTTGAGCAACTTTTTTCCCTGTATAGGAACTAAAGTCAAGAGAGAAAGGCAGATTGAGTCCAAAGAAGTAGGAAAGTGACATAGTTTCATGGGAAAATCCTGTGAATTTTCTCTTTAGATGCACTGATACGCAGGTCGATGCACTCAAGGCAATGCACAGCTATTACAAAAATGAAGCTCTGGCACCGCATGGCCTGCACAACCTCCTCTGCTGGTGTCAGCTTTGAGGACACAACTTCAAAATTATTGATTAAAATATTTTACTATTGATTACACAATTAAGGCATGAGTAGGAAAAGAAATATGCAGCCAGTTGTGGTATTTAGCTTCACTTTATATGACTTAGAGACACATTATTTATCTGTCTGTTGCTGTTGGATGATATTAAAAGGTGGTTTCAGATGATTTCAGCCCTTGGCAAGTAAAATGCCATGGACAAATATCCAGTCTTAAGCCGGTAGCATTATTATATAGACTGTATTTACGCTTTCATCTTCTGGGTGCTTATTCATAGTGCTGTAGTTAACTAAATGCTTGTAACTTTCTCCACGAGTCTAAGAAGTCTGTTTTATTAATAAACAAGTCCTTTGTTGAGCCTTTGAAAACTGCTCTGTATAAACAACGCTCAGGTAAAAAAGGGAGACATGAAGAGAGATTTTCCCAGACGTTTCAGGTTGCAGAAATGACATCACAACTTTTTTTCTTAAATTCATAATGATTTTCTGTAGGCTAAACTCTGACCAATATACAGCTTAAATAGTGTAAAACCAATTTTATATTGTTTAAGAGACACAGTTATGTTTCTACATACCTGGAAAAGTATCTATTTTGTCTTCTTGCATCTCTTGCAGTGTTAGTGGAACTGCAGAAGTGTAGAGATGCCCCAGCCAGAATTTGCTCATAGGCCTAAGAAGTCCTTTGATGATTATACATATGCATTTCAATTGAGTACAGCAGAAATGCCTTTGAACTGATTTGTGTAGTATATGATATAGCAAAACTAAGTGAGGTACTTCTCAAAAGTGTGTAGTGAGTATCTTCGAACGTGATGGTGACAAAAGTAAAATCTTCCTGATGCAAGGGAAAGAGATACAGAGAGGATTTCTGAAAGAATCGAATACAAATTCAATTACACTTATTTTCTATTAAAATAAGATTTAAGAGTGAATGGTAACATTTTTTTAATGTTGAATTTTATTGTCAATGCCAAATAAGGTGAAAATGCAGAACTAAGAATTCTTTAAAAGATACCTCAGGTAACTCACAATATTCACTTAGGCATAATCACAGCAGCATTTTCACTTGGGGTATAATACTGGTTTACTGTGGTGGCTGTACTTACTCATCCTGAGATAACACAGAAGAGTTGTTATTTATAATAACTTCTTCCATTAAACTTGTAGCTTGTACTGTGTACCGCAAATGAGCACCCAGCAGTCTACATAGTTCAGATTACTAGCGGTTCAGACAACAGTCTGGGCTTCATCCTATAATCAATAACCATCCATCCTTCATTTTTATTGCTACTCAAGCATAACTACTAAAAAATATACGGTGAGAGATGTATACCACTAAAGATGTATACCACCACTAAAGCATCTTTGTTCAACATCCTGCCCATGACACAGCAACACTCTCTTCTTTCTTATTCTTTGAAAATGCTTTTGAAAAGATTTGCTATATCGATGGAATGGATTGGCCTTAAAAGCCTGCGAACTGTGTTGGGGAGTCTTATGCAGCTAGTTTTCAGAACATTTTTTCACTTATTTTCTAATTGCATATAGATCACAGCTGAAAACTCAAGCTGGAGGTCTGAACACATACAGCCTCTGGAAGATATCATGTCAATTCAAGCTTGGATCAGACTGTGAATTTTGCAAAGGTTTCTTGTTTTCCTGTCATAAAACTCTAAAGCCAAATATGCTCACTAGCAGAACACTCCAATTTATGTGGGACAAACCCATCACTACTCAAAACCTAGAACTTACAATGTATTACAGAGAGACCAGTAGAGTCTCTTGGTATTGGTATTGTTGGTGTCAGGATTAATTATTCCATAATAATTACATTTGTTTCAAATTACCAACTTTCGCTTTCTGTTCTTCATTTGTTTTCATAACTGTACCAGCTCAGGTTATGTGATTGGTCATACAGATTGCATAGGATTAAGTTTCTTTATTTGGATTGCATGATGTTTTTAAAACAGGAAAATTAGAACAAAACACTTTTGGCTTTGATTTTTCTGATACATAATTGTTTGAACTAAAATTTGTAAAACTCTGGGGGTTCTGTGAATACTTAGAAAACATTTTTCGCTTTTAAATAATTGGGCAGTAAATAATGTAATCCTATCATTAGCCTTAATTCAAATTAAATGGAAATATTTTTTCCAAATATACTGATCTTTCATGGAAAACCAGATGGCATTTTGATAATTTGGCTTATTTCTAGTTAGTGACCAGTAATTGGAAACTGTAATTATTCAAGATTGTTTTTTTCTATATTCATCGTATTTATTACGAGTTCACTGCTTGAGAGTTATGCAAGAATATTTTCTTGGGTTTAACGTGAGTAGTCTTTCACCCTTCAACTTCTTTTCAGATTTTTGAAGACCATTTGCTCCTCCAAGGTAAATCCATGCAGAAGCATGGTCTCAATTGCATGTGAATAAGGTTGAGGGCAAAACTGGACCTCAAATTTTTATTTTGTTCCAAACCAAAACCCAAATGACAGCAATAAATTTTCTAGCTCTCTGTCTGAGCAGTATTGAGAAATCTAAGTTACTCAAGTGCATTCAAGAAGTTCACAGTGCAATCAAGGGAGATAATGTGGTTTTCAGGTCTGTAGGTTTAAACTCAGACAATTTAAGGGACTGTTGATTAAACTGATCGTCTCCTAAGGAAATATGCTTCTCTAAAAGGAAGATTTAGCTGGCTTAGGAGATACCTAACTACAGAACAAGAAGTGAAGTTCTTTTCTCAGCTTACAGTTCAGGGAAACAGGATATGTTGGCACGAGTGAAGGTTTGAAAGGCTCCTCTTTAGTTGTGCTGGAGGTGGTCACCTTCAGCCTGTTCACAAAAGACCTGAGTTACAGCAGTGACCTTGCTGTTGAAAACTTTACCCACAGCTGGCTGCATTGTACATGTCCAAAGCATAAAGGAAAAGTGTCACTAAGCCTCATTCCCTGACTACTTCTTGGTAGAATCTGGCAATTTAAAATCTTGGGCCTTAAATGTAATACGTAAGCTGAAATAATTCAAACATGCTAGGGAGATCAGGATTGAAAATAAACAAGGTCGTTAAGCTTAACTCTGCCTCACACTGTGCAGATTGGGGAACATTGATTGCTAGTCCGTATTTATTTTCTGATTACGGTCTGAATATGATCTGAATTTCCACAGTAAACTCCTGAGTTAGAAGCAATATTCTCTGGTTGGCTCAAATTAAAATCACACATATGTGCCTCAAATTCTGATTGGGTATATTAAGCATTCAGTTTTCAGTTAATCATGCACATCAGAGCACTTACAGGTCGTCTCAAATATGATGGGAAAAACATTATTAGCTCCTGGTTAACTGAAACCTGTCTCAGTCAGATATCCCTTCCAGGCTCACTGTATCATGTTTCTACGTAAAGAACAACATCCTTCCTGGAATGCTCCCCCTAAGGGGGAACAGCAAGGAAAAAAAACAGGGAACTTGCTTATGAGACAGTGGTATGTCTTTGATTCATTGATCCTAAGGACAGTGTTGAGACATCCTCAAGAATTCAGTACCTTTGGAATCTGAGTTCCAGCTTGTCAGTGGTTTTGCTATCCCAAAACCATGGAAAGTTGAAGAGGTATTTTTTTTCTCTTATCTATCTATCTAATCTATCTATCTATCTATCTAGCATTTCTCTGTTGTCTGGCAGTGAAAATTTTTGTTTAATGTTTTTCATTTGGTTAGGAAGAACAAGTATTAGTCCTCCTCTTGATAGTGTAATGTGCACCTACATTACATCAGCATGAAGTCGGTGAACGACGGTGGTACTAAAAACCTGAATCTTTTTCCTTTCCTCTGTTTGAATCACCTGTGGATTATATCCCTACAGCTGCACCAAGCCCCCAAAAGTCCACAAAACTGCACTTAGTGTTTCCACATGTAGTTTGATTGCATGGCCACATTAAAGTAAATTTATTAAAAAGAAGGCTTAAAGAACATGGCCTGTCACTCCTCCCTGTATTTTTAGAAGATAACCGTATTTTGTTTCTGTTATTCTATCTGTACTGATACAACTTAGGATTTGTATTAATTTGAGAATAAAATCTGCCTTAAAAATCCATTCATTTATGAGAAATGTTATAAAACAGCTAATATGTTATCCTGGAATATCCTTCAGCATGTTGAAACCGTGATATTCAATTCAAGCTGTTTATACTTCAGTCCATTCAAAAAACAGTATCTAAGACTTCCAAATACTGACAAGAGCTACTTGTTAACTTCATAGAAAACATCCAAACAGTTTGTGGAATTTTTTGCCTTGGGGAGGCATTTGTTTTTCTTGCTTGGCCAATTAAACACTGCTTTTCGTAAAAGAGGGTGTATTGTAACATCAGGCATGAAAATAACCAGAAATGCCAATGGGTTTTTGCAAAAAGTTTGGGTTGATGTCTGTGTTCCAGTTACACATTTGGAGAGCTCAGGCACTCAAGGGAGGGGAAACACAAACTGAGCAGTCTTCAGCATAACTTTCCTTGAGATTATTCATGCTGAAAAGCACCAAGCAGATAAAGAGCAGCTTTCTTATGAAGACAATGGTGCTCTAATGGCAAGGAACAAAAAAACTTAGCTACACAACTTTTTTTTCAAGGTCTGTAAACTGAATTTTAAATAGAAATTCTATAAAGAAGTTATCATGATGCCGCTGAAAGCATTGGGAAAGCTTTTCTGCTGAAAAGGAATAGATATAAAGACCATATGAAGTCTTCACCTGGATAAACACTTAGAAATTTGACAGCACACAATGATTTCACCAACATCTTGATGAAAAATTTTATTTCAGCACAATTAAGGTGCATTATGTTCACTTTATGTTTTATTTTGATGCTTACATTTTAGACTTATCTATTATTATTATTATTGGCAATAATAATAATGATAAAGACATGTCAAAATGATATGAAGCTCCAGTGAAGCATTTTTGTAAGTCTGAAGTGAACCACTGATTTTAAACTATCTCAGTCTCACACAAAATCAAGGATTACAGATTTTGAAGCCTTGGACTTTCCCATGAGGTGGATCTCAGGTGTGAAATCATCTGTGTGCTGGAAAGCTTTTAAATACATGCTTAATTCCATGTCCAGGAGAGGGAGAGTTGGAGCATCTAGCTAAGTGCTGTGGTTATTTGAAGGCTCAAACAGGTGTGTAAAATGGATTGTGAAGGAAGCTCAGCTCCTGAGAAAAGTGGGACAGATCCACTGCAAGCTGCCTGGGGTCCTTGTGCATCTACTGGGAGAGGAGAGGCCAGTTCATCTGGTTGAAACCTCTGTGATAGAGTGAGATGAATTGTGCCCAGGAGGTTCCAAACTGTTTTCTAAATTTCACGCACAAAAGCCCATGCAGGAGGGAAATCTGCGAGGTAGTACATAATCTCTTTATAAAAATAGGTCTTAGGAAATTTTACAGGCACATAATTTCAGACGGCATGTTTCCTTTTGTTGTTACCATTTCCAGATTCTGCCTTTGCAGTCACAAACACATGAAGTCAATCCAGCATTCGCTCTTTTCAAGAGGTCTGGTTGTAGAAGTGCGTTTAAGAAGATCTGTCCTGTTCCTCTGTCTTTCTGTGAATAGCTTTTTAGTGTGTCACCAATTATTGAAAATAAAATACAAGGTGTATTCTTCAAAGTTTCAGTATAACTACCAATGAGCTGCTTCTTTTGATTTTGTACCTACCTTATTGTCCTCAATCTATTATATTGAGGATGACACTGGAGTTGGAGATGGCTAGAAGAATAGCCATGTCTATGTCCCTTTCCCTCTCTGTTGTGCTGGTGAGCACATGGAAATCCTGGAGTACAGTCCCTTGCAGGCTTGTGACTCTCTCCTTTTTAGGCTAAACCAGCAGATTTTACTCTCCTTTCTCCAGGTTGCTGTGGGAGTGTAACTGATGCGTCTCATTAGAGTCTGAGATTGTGTGAGTAATCCTATTGTTTCTGTCGTTCCGTGTAAAGCGTGTATAATCACTCTGCTTCCTCATGATGGTATGAGTAACCTCATTTTATGACAGGCTTTTTCCACGTTCCCCATCTTTTGCTCTTTAACTTGTGATTGTACTTCTGCAGCTTTGGATTGATTCAGGTGAGGGAGGAGGCTGGGACGTGGGAAGAAGGAGGGGTGTAAAGGGAGAACAAAAGCACTTTTAGTTCCCTCACCTGTAACCCTTAAGGTTCAGTTTGACTGAGATCAGAGATCAGATGATAAACTGGAGGAAATTACACAGATGAAATTCATGTGGCTCAGACCACATTGCTGCAGAGACCAAAGTCTCCATGCTGCTGCAGCGGGAGAGTTCAGGTTTGTCTTCTGCTGGGTCCCTGTGCTGCAGAGGCCTCAGAGGAGCCCAGGCAAGAGAATTCACACCCTTTTTCCTGGGCAAGTCTGACATGACTCTTTTTTGGAGACTAAGAGGGTGCAAGGAAGTTGTGCATGGGCCTTGCAGACGATACACCCTGGCAGGATGCCTGTGAGAGCGCAATGGGAGAGAAGGGAGAGCCCTGCACCTGGCAGTCACTCCTCCTGCAGGGAGGTGAGAAACACTCTTCATTCCCTGCTGCCCTCCGGCTGCTCCTCCCTAGGCTGGGGATGGCACAGGAGGCAACCTGAACCACTGTCACGCAGCTCGATCCTTTCCTGCTTCATGTGAGCGCACAGGAGGAGGCAGAGCAGCAGGGGTGTTTCTCAGAGCTCCTTCTGAATGCATCTGCAACAGCACCCACCTTGCCGGGTGTGAGTACTGCGGGGGTGGCATGGTGCCTGGTCCTGCTCCTGACGGGTGGAAGCAGTTGCTTGGTGAAAGTGTCACCATCCTAGGGGCCCAACCTGTGTTAGCTCTGCCAGTGCTGCCCCTGCTGCTGGAGTCAAACCACTGAGATGGGAAACCTGGGGCCAAGAAATCAAGTGTAGGCAAGGTCTTGAGTTTGTTTACGCCGGGTTTGGTACCTATAATAGATGAATCATAGGGTAATAAGTTACCATCTTAAGAGGGTATACAAATCCAGCCACTGGATGAGCATTATTGCTGTGTCCTGGCTAATTCTGGTTTCAGTAGTGATAGTCTGTCTGTCTGAGTCCTTTCCTTGTCCTCAGCTACTGAGCGAAACTGCTCTGCTCAGTCCAACATCTTCCATCATTTGCCATACAGATGTTGTTTTTCTTTTCAAGTTCTTTTCAGGTGTCAGTGAAGAAGGATCTGAAAAACGAAAACTTGGACTGACTTTGGGCACAAGGATACCATAGCTCTTTACTAATGCTTAGCAGTTACCTGAAAACAGTGAACATATATTTAACTTAGCTTAATTATTTCAGATGATACATTTCTTTTCCTCTTGATGCATACGTTCTGTTCATCCAGCTACCCAGTATTCAGTAATGCCAGCACATCCAGCACATTGCAGTGCTTTTCTCAGCGTTTTCCTGTGTTCAGGTCCCCCAGTCAGAGAAACACTCATATTGGGATCTATAGTCACGTGTATTTTGTAATATTCCCCTGCCAGTTGTTTCCACCAGTACCGCATCTGTCTCTGCTGCAACATTTTGCCGCAGGAGATGGGCAAGGTTGTTCAGAACATTTCCCAAATGCTCAATAAGGCTTTTTCTTTCTGCAATTTAAGGTTTGCTGTATTTCCTGGGGATGAGACAGTTTATGGTTTCTCGGAAGTGCAGGAGAAGCAGGCACACACAAGTCTAGGGGAGAAAGGAGGTTAAACATCAGCCACTGGATTGATGGATTGGTTTACTTTACTTCCTTCATAATATGTGGACATAAAATCTTACATCTTGCACTTTGACTTTTTTGGCGACGTCAAATACAGACCAACACAGAAACAACAGGAACATATACCGGGAGTCAGTCCCATAAAATCAATGTTTTTTTTACCTTGCGGCCACAAAACCCTAATCCTCATATTGTTAAAATCACAGAATCACAGAATCTCTTCCTTTGGCCATACAAGCTCAGCCCACTTGATAGATGGTCCATTTTTTTTTAGTGTCTACTGTCTCTGTGGTAACATTTTTATTTGCAGGATGAGAGGGGAAGAAATCCACTGGTGACTTTACTATTGCTAATCATTTTATGCAAAAATTTCCTCAGATGCTATAGTGATGGGTATCCGGGCACCTTTTCTTCTGTAGTATCCAGCGTGGAGGGGTCTTGATCCTTGTTACCTGTACAGTAGATACTGATCATTAGCAACATAACAGTACTTAGTTGATCTTTAATGATTGTTGTTGCCACTGGCTGAACAACAGCGTAAATGGCAGGAAAAGCATACCCTGGGCAAGTATTGACTGCTGTTTCAAGATATTGCCAGAAATGAGATCCACAGTAACTACACTAAAACATTACAGTAGAAGTTGGTGAGACACCATGTTCTGAAATGTTTTGAACCTTGTCAAGAATATTATTGACCATTTATATCCAAGGGGACTTGGTTTCCTAAGTGTTCTCATTACTGTTTCTGGCTTGCTCGCTAAACCGAGTGTGCTTTGCCTAGAAAACCAAGTGGTCTCTGGTCTGCCTTGCCCTTGAATTGAAACAACCTTCTAAGAGTTTTCCTCAGCCCTGATGTCAGCAGAGAACAGAGCTGTGTTGGAACCTGAGGGGAATATTAGCTCATTGAAATTAAATAAGTGGAAGGAGTTAATCTAATTCCTTCATTCCTAGATTGGTATTTAAAGTCATAACAAATTAGGAGGACTATCTAGTGCAGGAAAACAAAACAAAACAAACAACAAACAAACAAAACCCCCAAACCAAAACCAAAACAAACAAACTTTACCCAAAACAAAGCCCTAGGACAAAAGCAGTAGTTCCCGCTTCATGATGCCTTCACTTTACGTTCTGACGTGTCCCTGCTGATGTGATTTGAATATACACCACGTATTTTTCAGAATGTGCTCTCCACTGTCTTACATGGAGCTGTGGGTTACTGGTGCCACTGGAATGTGCTAGAAAATAGTTTTTAAATTCCTGATAAAAAGGATTGTGCTGGATATGGTCATGGGTTATGAGATGATCCAGAAGAGGTGCTGATGATCCGTGATTTTGCTATTTTGGGAACATATATCCTAGGACCAGTATTGATTGAAAGAGCTGTAAAAAACAGAGCTTTTATTTTAATTGTTAATGAGAGATTATATAAGACATTCATTGCAAACTGAGGCTTGTGAACACATTGGTCATGTAACAGTTCTCATGCACTGACACTGGCTGCAGCATTATAGCATCCCTGAGTCTGAGGACTGATTGGGGCAGGTTCCCAGCTGCCCTCAGACAGATGGAGGAATGGACGGATGCCAGACCTCTCTGCGTTTTCTCTATAGGTTTTATGTGGCCCAGCAGAGTGCTCCAGAAACATCAGGTCCTTCACCACTCATGTAGTAAATGCTAATGGGTTTGTTGCTGGAATTTTTAGGTTTTCTGTGTGCAGTTGTAAGCATCCCATTTATCTAACAGCTGTGCTATTGTTCTTGATGACCGCTGACTTGAATGAGTTACCAGGAGCTGTTTTTAGAAGGCGCTCTTTGCCACTTGTGGCTGTTTTTATCTGTGCTCTTGTGTCCCTCAAAAAGAGCCGGGCTTTGAAAAGGTGTGACTCAGCACAATTGTGCCATGTCAATTTTTATTATTTCTTGTTGAGAGCCTTGGGCGTTACCTGAACACAATTATGAAACAGGGCCCTATTGTGGTTAGCCCTGTACACAAATAAGCTGAAAGGTACTCCTTTTAGAAACTGAACAGTACAACCAGAAATACCAGCTAGACACAACAAAATGAATGCAGAAAAACAAAATAATATTGTAGCTATCAGTGATTCATATAGTTTGCGACTGTCACAACTGAAAGCATGGGATTTCTAGTTTGCAAAAAGCTCCTTAAAAAGCAAACATAGACTTTCACTGTATTTATGAGTCAATCAGAAAAAAAAAGTTTTGAAGTTGTAAACCAACTGTAAAAATGATTGCAGAATGACTAAAACAGGGTACTAGCAAATCTGGACTTGCATCTCATGATCCCTGCTGGTGAAGAACAGGTCAAGAAGACGGGTTGATGTGAGCATCAACAGCTGTGTGCCACAGAGATCATGAGAAGCCTTTTAAAGATCCTGCCATTCACTAACAATCCGTGACCTAGGTTGAGAGAGGTTCTCCTCCTGCTCTGCTCTGCCCTGGTAAGACTGCATCTGGAATATTGTGTCCAGTTCTGCCTCCTCAATTCAAGAAGAATAGGGAACTGCTTGAGAGAGTCCAGCACAGGGCAACGAAGATGATTAAGGGAGTGGAGCATCTCCCTTAGAGGAAAGGCTGAGGGAGCTGGGTCTCTTTAGCTTGGAGAAGAGGAGACTGAGGGGTGATTTCATTAATGTTTATAGATATGTAAAGGGTGAGTGTCATGAGGATGGAGCCAGGCTCTTCTCAGTGGCAACCAATGATAGGACAAGGGGCAATGGGTATAAACTGGAACACAGGAGGTTCCATTTAAATTTGAGAAGAAACTTCTTCACGGTGAGGGTCCCAGAGCACTGGAACAGGCTGCCCAGGGAGGTTCTGGAGTCTCCTTCTCTGGAGACATTCAGAACCTGCCTGGACGCCTTCCTGTGTAACCTCATCTGGGTGTTCCTGCTCTATCAGTGGGATTGGACTAGATGATCTTTTGAGGTCCCTTCCAATCCCTAACATTTTGTGATTCTGTGATAAAGATTGTGGAATTTGTTCTTTTTCTCTTAGCTTAGAAGAAAATAATTACAGGTCTGATCGTTAATGACAGCTGACGGGTTTCCATTAACTACCATGGTCTTTGAGTCCACTCATATTCGGACTGTTTCATTATCCCTCTGCAAGAAAGCAATAGCTGTCCAGGAGTGATTGTATTGTCCCTCTTGTCACTGTTTTCCTTTGCCAAACTCCAACAAGGCAAAAGATTTTAATGCCCAAGTCAACACTGAGGAAAAAAAAAATTAAAAAGAAATCAATTTCTTTTGCTATTTATGGCACAACCTAATGAGTGAGGCCTGAGTAGGCAAGATGTCACACTTTTCCCAATCTTGACTATGCGCTTCAGAATGATGAGTTTAACCCGGTGCTCACAAGCACACATATTGTCTGCTTATTTTCTGAAGCTGTATTTTGGTTTGTTCCCTCTGTGTTCCAGCTGCAAAAGCCTTAGAAACAGAATATTCCTCCTCATTAGTATGAGTTCACATGTTTGTTTGGGAATTGGTTCAGTGATATGTAGGAGTTAATATCCCAGACTCCCATATTAGGTCTATGTACCAGCACACCAGTTCCTCATGAACAATTTGAAGCAACATAAAACTGCTCTGTGGTACATTCAGCCAGGGATGTTGGAAAATGAAGATGTAATTTAGCAGCTCTTCCTGAGGTGCCACTGTTCTTTTTTGAAAATAGGAATAAAAGCTTTGCTGTCACTCAACAAAGGATGAGCTGGTGCCTGCCCTGCTGAGAGCAGCTTCTGAGACACAGCAGGTTGGCGGTTTCTAGGCCAAGTGAAGGCCGAAGCAGAGCGACAGTCCCCACTGGTCCATATAGTATCTCCAAGCAGAGCACTACTAATTATTTTCAAAGTGACAAGCTGAACCAAGCATGCAACAAATTTTGTATGGTCAGCTGTGTAGCCTCAGAATGAGTATTTAACCTTGGGGAAAAAAGCACGTAAGAAGGTGATGTGTGTGTGTTGGGAATGGAGGTAATTTTTTGTATGCCAAGAAATATTGTGTTTGGAAATGACTTTGATCTACATGGTTTTCTAGAGTTAGAGGAAGAATGCACATTGTTTGGGTGAAGGCAAGTCTGTAATTTTGGGGTGCTATTCTGAAAATAAAAAAATGATATTATTAATGCAGGGATTCTCTAACTGCCTACCCACAAGACTTAAAGCATACTTTTTGTCCAACTTAGCCATGCATAGGTTTTCAAGCTGAATGGCTTCTTTCAGGAGCCTGATGACGTCAAGGTTTTAGGCTGGCTATCCTTTTCTCTCCAGTTCATACATCTGGAGCAGTCCAGTCAAGGACTATACTGTGAAAACAACAACATTCAAAAATTAGACTCATCACTAAGAGCATATAATTCGTGTTATGACAAAAAATGGTTTCAGATAAAATTTAGCAAGTGGCATCTGTGTCATTGCCAGCTGCAACTTGATATTGTCTGTCTCCTGGTTGGGGACTTCCCTTTCAATTGATACTGTCTTTGAAATAGCTGAGACTCAACTCCAGATACCTTAACTTTCTGTCTTCTGCTTATTTTAATGCTGCCCAATTCTTCCGGATTCCCTACTCTCTTTATTAATTACAGACTGAAAAGATAAAATATTGCAAAGCACTGCCATGTCTGTGGAATCCAGCATACTGGATATTTTGCCTGGAATGTCAAGTAAGATTAATTATTCTGATAATAGCAGGTTTGATCCATTCATCACACACAGTAAAAGGACACTGTTAACATTTGGACTGAGTTTTTCTGGGTCTTGAGAGGCACAAATTGCAGACCTGGCATTTAGAGGGCATTTGTGCCTTTGAAAAAAACCATTCCCCTATTATCTTCTCCTGCTTCTTGGGCCAAATTCTTGCTGTAGGGCTGGCTGTTACCATAGAGGTAGGAGGCAGCCCTGTGGAGGGTTGTGTAGGTATGAATGTTTGGCAAAGCACTTGAATTTTAGGTAGATGGCATGATTAATCCATCATTCAAAACACACACACACAAAGTTTTGTGGTGTTGTTTTGGTTTTTTTCTCTGATTGCCTTAGTTCCTGCTTTCCTACAGTAAGGTTGTCAAGATCTGTTGCATGACTTTTGTAAGCTAATTTGAGGTCAGAAAGTGAGTCAAAATCAATTCTTGAATTTTGTCATCTGTGAGCTACAGCCAAAGGGTCTGATTTGGGAAGAGGGTGAACGGCCACACTGGTGTGCTGCCCTCGCTGGTGGTTCCAGCTGTCAGCATCTTCTGGACTGGCTTCCAAATTTCTGTGCTTCCTCTGAACTGATAAAACTCAGGGGCAGGATCCTTTCAGCTTAAAACCCTCATGTTTCAGAATTTCTTCTATTTTGGTACAGGGAAAGGAAAAGAAATTTGATCTCTGGAGTGCGGCCTCATTAAAAGAAGGTGGGTAACTGGCTGGCTGTACAAACAGAGCTCATCTTGGCTCCTGCATTTGTAACCAAAACACCTCAACTTTCTGGATGTCTCTAAATGGATTGCTTTCAGTCAGAGCAGTACACAGACATTATAAAACCTGCAATTACTTTTATTGTATATCCATAAAATATAGGTCTGTTAAAGTCTGGGTGCAGAATACAGGGGCATCCTGCAGTTCCGACCAGCACAGATGAGAGTCTATTATGGATGATGAAAACAAGGTACTAGAAAATCCATTAGAGCTATTTGTTGCCACTTGGAATAATAGTCCCTGTAACCACATTAAATCAAAGCATCTCTGGGACTTCATTACAAATTTCTTATATCAATACTGTATGCTGATGTAAATAATAGCGTAACAAAATCAGGGAGAAGAAATTACATTGCATTGTATGATTTAGGGATTTGCGATCAATTATTTAGCATTTATATCAGAGAAGCACTTAATACTTTCCATTGAGGTGGGATGCTGTAGTGCTAGATACTGTGTACATATTGAGTGAAAGAAAATCACTGTCCCAGAGTGCTATGACCATCTAAATTGGGTTAAGGACATATGAGTGTAAAATGAGAGAGTAAAAATGATTAAACTCCTCTCTAGATACCACCACCCTGGGATTGAAACTCTACTCCTATCCAGTAAGAGAATGGAAAGAAGCGTCTGCTTTTGAACTCTAGGAAATGGCAAAAAAGAGATCAACAGAAACTTGTAGTCACTGTGTGTAACACAGCACACAGCTCTTTCCCCATGCTCTTCGAAGCCCTCCCTTTTCTCATATGCCATCTACAAACAGAAACAAGATTGGCTGGTGTCTCTTCTGGAAATAACGAGGCTGGCCAAGAGTGGTTCACAAAGAGAAGCAAGAACAGCCTGGTTTTGTGGTAATGAATGGAATAAGATTGTCGCCATGTTTTAGACAAGGTTCTGGAGGGAAAACTAGCCTTGTTCTTCCTGATCCGTCAGGAGGTTTGTATTTGAGTTTGCAGGCTCTATGAGCTCAAAATGTAAAAAGGAGATATGAATCAAACATGCCAGTAAAGTTCAGTGAAAGTAATATGAACCTAAAACAATGATTTTTTTCCCCCACAGCTCTGTTTGCAGTACGTAATTATCATGAGCTGGTTGGCAGTCCTGCAATAATTAGGCACAACAGCATGAGTTAGGAATGTATCATCAATCTTAGCTTACAATTTCATTGCTTTTGTTGGTTTATGCTAACCTCATCATACTTAAACAGTGGTATGCATCTTTTGGAAAAATGTTCAGGATGAAAAAGCTCACCTCAATATAAACTATAGTGGATCCCTCAATTTCTAGGATAAACAGGTAATTTGCATTTTAGAAATCTAAGACTCATACAACCGTTGTTGACATAGATGAGCAGTTATATCTGTGTTATGTCATCAGTTTCAAAATAACTTTAAACAGCAAATCTGAACCTCAAACTTATAAAATGTTACATTTGCAGGAACTGTCTGTGCGGGTGCAGTTCAGATAATGAGGGCGGAGACTCTAAGTACCTAAAGGATGTTAAAATCCAGGTTTTACTCAAGGTAGCTTTGCAAATCTCAGCCTGCTTATTCGAAGTATTCACCTCCACATATTTGTCCCTGTGAAACAGATGTGTCAGGGAAACAGGTGCCTGTCCTGAAGGCTGCTATTGCTATAATGAAGACAGATTTTCAAGAGTTTTCTTTCAGGATTCATGCGGTGGAGAATGGAGTGACACTCTGGTCTTCTGTGGACCTCAAATGGCAGAGCACAGTTTGTCTCTGTCTCCTTTACAGCAAAAGCCTTGGAGCCCTTCCCCAGGCTCTGGGCAGCTGGAGTTGATGCATCCTAGCACTCTTGCCTGGGCAGGACCCAAGTCTATCAGTCCAGTCATGGAGAAGAGCTAAATACAGTCTGTGCATGTTTCTGGCATATATATGGAAAGTGGGGAGCCCTACGAGTAGGTGTTAGAGCAGTATTGCCCCTTTTTCTCTTCCATTTCGCCATGGAGTAGTACAGGAATGGTGGATTTATCAATTATTTACTGGAAGACTACAGATTAAATAAACACACAGCCTCCTTGATCCCACTAGCCTGTGACTACGGGCTCTCTGAACTGCCTGTCTGCATGCCATATAACAAAGATGAAAGGCAAGAAATTTTCCTGTCCTCGCAGTGTTGGTGTGATACAGCCAATGTCCGTGTCTGTAGTGTCCCTGAGAAGAAAGCTTTTGAGGTTTAGCTGAAACTCCTGAGAACATCCTTGGACACGACTTCTGAACATGACAAAGTTACAGCTTTTACGTGTATACATGTTTCTGTATACATATGTATGTATATACAAAAATAATAATAATAAAAAAAGGTCCCCTTCAACTTCTGTTCCTGGAAAGGAGAATATTTCTATCAGGTTTAACAGGAAAGTAGAATCAAGTCCCAGTTCAGGAAAGTGCTTCAATCTGAGCTTTGAGGAGGTGACTTGTCCCAGAGACTTCAATTAGGAATGCCAGCAAAAGCTTTGCTGACTAAGGACTTCCATAGCTCAGCTAGTGTGGAGGGCAGCATCCAAGCTGGATGCAATAGGATGTTGACCTCTCTTGAGAACCCCATACAGCAGCCAACCATCTGCGAAACATGCAGAGTAATCATAATAGTTCACTTGGCAGCCTCTTTCAGAGAGGAAAGGGAAAAGAAAGAGTAGAAAAATAAAAAGAAATTCATTTTAGATAGCGTTAAAATACTCCCGTGATTATTGCCTTCTCATTTTTTTCAGTTTGGGGCTATATATTAGAACATTTCTACTCTCAACACCAAATGTTGTAACTAGGTCCTCAGGGCTAATGAGTGGTAAGAGGGGAAAAAGAAAACCTGTTATACTAGTTTTGTTTTCTCCCCCATCAACAAAGGTAAATCTCAATCCTTAAGAGGAAGCATGTTTTAGGGGTAGTTAGCATTATTTACTAGTTGCCACAAATAGCTTTCATACCTCATTGTAGGGATAGCCAACCTCCCTGACTCCATGAGCAACATACCAAAATCTTCATACGCCTGACAGCCTGTTGTCCCAGAATTTATATGAATCCTCTAATTGGGGAAGGTAAAAGTATTAGGGTTGTGCCTGTCTTCTTTCCAGTTAGCTTTACTAGTGGTTTTTGGTTTGTTTCTATGGAGAAAGAGGAAGGGAAAGTAGGTTCCTTTTTTTTTTTTTCCCCTTTCCTTTCTTAAGCACTGATAATACGTGTTACACAGATATTGCTATACCTGATGCACTGAACTCTTTCACTCCTCTGGAAGCACTTGGTAATGGTAGTCATAGTTTTGCTGAATGATTGCCTCTGGTTAGTGACTTCTGGGTAATGAGCAGCATGATCAGGCCAGAATTGCTTTACGTGGAAGACCTGTTCACACAGGAGAGGTCAGAAGGTGGTGGTGGAGTTCCCATACGATGCTGAGCCTGTGGGAGTCCACAAAGCTGACTTTAAAGTAAAGGCATCCTTTAGCAGGTTCAGTTCTGAAATACGTGGAATCTACGAATGCAGGAAGGGAAAATAAAATGAGAATATTTTTCACATGCCACATGTAATAACCCCTTAAATACTTTGTGAGCCCTCTAGTGGTGCTCAATGCCTGTAAGCCTCTAGGAGCCGGCTGCAGCCAGGTAGCCCTTCTGTCCATCACGTCAGTACCAACACTGCTCTTCAGGGTTCAGCGTGCACACCTTGTTTCACATTACTATTAAAATCACAGAGATGAGAACCTTATTTCTCCCTACCCATGATAAAACATCTTTCAGAAGGCAAGGAGGAACTTGCTGAAACATCTTTCCCTCTTCAGTCCTCCCTGTGCAAGTTTAGTTCATCTGCCAGAAGTGCCTGCTCCTCGGTGGGTGTCCTGGAGCTCTCCAGCTCCCACCTCACATCAGCCACCACATTCCTGTGCCGTCATTCCAACCCATAGGTGCACACGCTGTGCTTCTGCAGAGGTGACATTATAACGAGCCTCTGCATTGCCATCTCCGTGGGGTGGAAGCCGTGCCTGCCTGCCTGGTATGTGGTGCTGCTGGTGGCCAACTTGTTAGCCAGGGTCGTGCGAGGGCTCTGCTCTGACAAAGGTCACAGAATCATAAGAGTGTCCAGAGTTGGAAGGGACCCACAAGGATCATCGAGTCCAACTCCTGTCCCTTCAAAGGTGTGTGGCTCCTACATCCAGGCAGCCATGGTGGACAGCTAGGGTACCATCACGCCTACCATGGCAGCTACAGGTCTGTTTTTCGGCATGCCATGCTGTCTGGGGTTTGCCCAAGCAGCATGGTAAGTATACAGCGTTGCAAGGAAGACTTCACCAGAGGAGAATAATTTGGCTGGAAAAACCTAAACTTATTTCTAAAAGAGTTCAGCTATGGGATTTCTGTCCAGTGAAAAGCATCACTCTGCTTTTATTCTAAATACAGTTCAGAGTGCTCCTTTATTTTTCAGAATTGACTCAGAAAGACTACAGGAGGTCACCAATTAGTGAAATAAACCTCTAATCCTCAGTGCAGTGCCTGCTATAGGACTGCTGCTTAACAGCCTTCCTGCTAATCAATTCTCTTCAGTCAGCTAAATGCCATAGATGCTATGTAAATAAGTGCAAGTTTAAGAGTGTTTTCAGTGAGCGGCTACAGCCATGTTCCTTCTACTCCACCATAAAATTAGCATGCACGTCAACAGATATCTACTCCACCTTGTATGAATGACTTTTCTTGTTCATGTAATTGCTACAGCTTGAGAAAAATGGAAGCTGGGAATAGCAATAAACTGCCTGTTCTTCTTGAGCAATGATTTAAAAATCTGATACCTCAATGGAAACCCAGACATAGAACAAAGATGGATATTTTAGATTCCACAGTTCAGGTTGTTATTTTACTTCCATTGTAAATTTTAAGCCAGACTGCCACCCTTCAGCTTACTGGACAAAAGGGCTGCTCCTTATAGCCTTCTTCATGTGTAACATTCATCCAGAGGAGATTTTTTTTTTCCTTACAAGTTGATATTTTAGTGAAATACATAAGTGTAGTTTGAAACGAGACAGCGTACAGAATCTTGTCAAAGACAAATAGAACCCAACTCCACCAAGGATGATGGCAAAAACCATGCCATCTTTAATAAAACTAGAATTTTGCCCCTAGTGTTTGGTGTGATAGTGAGCAACACCTTTTAACTAGCAAAACTTTTTTTCCTAACTAGGACCACAGAAAGCCGGAAAATAGTGTCTGTCATTTTTTGTTGTGCTGTTCTGAGGCAAGAGCAGTGATCCTCAAGATGGGCAGTCAAACACTCAATAGTTTCTATACTACAACCCAGTATCCTTTAACACAGAGATCAATGTATTATCTCAAAGAGAAGACAACTCAAGGATGACGAAATGACTTGCTCTGAATTATCCAGCGAAACTGGAAATAAAGCACAGGTCTTGTGTGCTTATGGCACCGAGCAGACATTTAAAACAAAGTAAATAAGATGATACTGTATCCTGCAGGTTTCACTGAGTTGTTCACATAACATTCTCTGTCTTCATGCTGATCTTGAATAAATAAAACATTTTGTTTGAATGTCCATCACTTAAGAATTTTCAAATGATCCAAAGTTCCATTGTCTTGCCTGTGTAGGGAAATGTAACCTTTCCTCTTTTTCTTTTTTTTTTTTTTCATAATTTTTGATTTTTAAAATTTTTTATTGTTTTATTGTTTTTTTTTTTTTTGGAAATGTTACTTTTACTTTTTTTTTATTTTTTTTTTTTTCTTTACAGTGTGGGTTTTGGTTTTAAGTTCTGATGATGTTATGTGATGCATATCATGGGCGACTTCAAACATTCATTTTTTTTACAGATAAATGATGTTAATTATACAAATTCTTTCTGTATAATGGACGCTTACTGATCTAGTAATGTCATATACATTAGTAGTAACTAATTTCCATGTATATTATCAATATTTTAGCATATAGCACATGCTAAGCTTTTCACTGGTTAAAATAGTGAGTCAGCTGAGGTAAACTATACTGACAGACCATATGCATCTGAAGTAGAACTGTTGAAACCTAAGAATTTCATAAAGCAGAAACAAACACATCACATTTTTTACTCTCCAAATGATACCAATTTAGGAGCCACTGCTCATTTCCTCCTATGCACATACACACAGAAAATTTTCAGCATTTTATTAAGTATAGAGAATTTAACCTATTGACATACCACACACACAAAGCAATCCTGAAATCTTTCTCATGCAGTAAAATGATTTCAGAATATGTTTATAGCAGGCAAGATTGCTTCAAGAGGAATCTTTTTGAATTCAGTAACAGAAAAAGGTGGTAGCTGTCCCTGCAAATTCAGTCTGGTGCAAACCAAAGGGCAAAAGAATGATTATAAGAAAAAATATAATAAAACAGAACTGGTGAAATTCCATGATAGCAAAATATAACCATTTACTTGGAGAATATTAAGAAATCTGTTTTGTTCTGGTTTTAAAGTTCATTTCAACTTTATTTTTAGTATGAGAGTCTCAGAAATTTGAGCTTTGGTTTTCATAACTTATCAAGACGCTATTCATTTAGAAAAACATTGGGGCTTTTTTTCTACCTTGCATTGGACTGAAAAAATACATTATTAGTACAAAACAGCTTTATAATATAGAGCATAATTTCCTGCCAAAGATCTGTGTCTACTGTTACTAGGGCTAGTGGTTTGTCACAATAAATTATACAAGTTGTCATGGGGAAAATGCAAGGCAAGCATCATGAGTGTGTGGCAAATAACATGGATCATTTTATCTAAATACAGAACAATTTTGTTAACCGTTTATCTTTAATTCAGTGGCAGCAATAGCACAGAACTGTTGTTGCTCCCTCTCAGTTTCTGCTGCCCTGCCTGTGCAGAGGGAATGGAGCATGTAGTTTGGTGGGATTGTGGGTTTCTGCCTGTGGTCCACAGACTCCTGAGCTCACAGATGACTTCTGTGGGGGCTGCCACGAGGCAAGCCAGGTGGGCAAGGCCCTGCTCAGTGGGGTGAAGCTCATCCTAGCTGCCTTCAGCCCTCTGCTGGAAAACTGCAGGGATCTGTGATGAGACAAGCTGAAAATCACTGCCATGACAGAATTTTCACAAAGGCTGCCCTGTGCCTATAGGAAGTAACGTCTCTGGTCTCCCTCTCTGATCACAGCTAAGATGTGGGCATCCTCAGTCACTCACTCGCAGAAGTCCATCTCCTTCCACTGATTAGATGATCAACCCTGGTGGATAAACTTCCAGAAGATAAAATTTGCCTCTGTGAATTTTGGCTCCTGTTAAGCTCAACTCTATCCAAATCAGAGGCATCACAGAACCAGCAGGGATGCCTTCACATTAAAAGCAGTTCCATCAAGCCAGCGCCCATCTTCCACCTGACAAGGCAGGTCCTACTCCCTCTCCCCTGTCCCCTTTCCCCAGCTTCAGGTACCCTCCTCCCTCCTCACATGGGCCTTGGCAATTGTGTGGCCTTAGGGTGAGTTGGCTCAGTTTGACAGGTTGACATATCTAGCAGTAAACTGTTCTTTAACTTGCGTATTTATTTATGTACAGGGTCAGATTTCCACTGGGTCAATTCTCCGAATTGATTTGCCTCGGGGCTATCTGACTGCTAGAGTCATCCCAAGGGGAATGGGTTGGGAGCCTGTGGCTTGGGGGAGGAGAGAAGATGAGGAACGGGACCTCCTCCTTCTTCCTTGGCAGGACTTGGGTATATGTGAAGTCATAACCAGAAGATGAAGCTCGATGGCAGGTTAAGCCAACCTGAGCTGGCATTGGGGCTGCCCTGCCTGTTCCCTGGCTCTTGCCATGCACTCCTGTCCTTGCCTCAGCTCTGGGGCTCAGCTGCAGGGGCAGTGAGCCAGCTGCAGGAGCTGACTTTGCAGAAAGCCCTTGCAGTCCTTGTTTTCAGCTGCATTGGCAGAAATGCATTTCCCTACTTGCTGCATATGCAGGCAAGAGCCCACCCACCCTGTTGGCAGGGAACAGTCAGGGCAGGAACATGGGACCACAGCAGATGGATAGGACGCAGATGGGATTGAGCTACTTTGGAAGTGCCTCTGATATCCAGAGGAAATCATGAGCTCTAGCTGTGAGACTGCATCCTTGAGAGCCCCCCTGGAAGTTCTCACTGTGTCTCTCTTCCCACATCATTCTCCTCTTAAGAAACAAATGTCATCTTATGGCAAGAGCTGTGAATTGATTTTAAAACACATGAAGCCAGCTGAAAACAAAATGTATGTGACAGCTATCACTAAACTGCAGCTTTAACAGTGATGGCAGCCTAGATGTCGAAACAGTGCTGAAAAAGTCAGATGCACTGCTGCGGCAGTTGTCAAAACCTGACATGATGGCAGGTATCCTTTCTGTACATACACACATGCATCCCAGAAGCCAGAACTGTCTTTCTGCATCTGGCTTATAAAAGCTTACTTCTCATGCTACACATATCAGTTCAGTTTTGTTTTCTTCTGTATGATGAACAAATGCGAGCATTCGGGTTTGGTAAGCCGCAGCTGTGAGATACCTCTGACAGGGAATCTGCAAAACCAAATCCCCTGGCCTGATGAATATTCTCAAAACTAAGCAAATTCAGGCTTCTGTACATGGGAGATTGCACAGGCTTTCACAAGATATAAGGGCCTGGCAAAAGAGAACAGTAAATTTAGCTAAAAACCAAAAATCAAATATGAGAACAGCTGTAACAGTAACTAAAAGTACCTAAAAAGAACGGAGGGTAACTATGCCTTCCTGAGATACGAAGGATTAGCTGTTACAGGCCTGTTTTATCACTGTATTATACCAGTTTCATGCTGGTGTAAAAACAGAATGATAGAGCTGTGCTCAATATCACTAAGTATGCATCCCTTTGGTTCCGTCATACACTCTCACAGGCATAAAGACAGCTAATAATTGAGCAAATCAAAGAAAAACCTACTAAAAATGAAATGGTAAAAATGTCATGTGCACAGAAAGACAATAATTATGTTCTTTGATCAATGCAGATTTACTGTAATGATCCAGCCTGAGGAACAACAGGAATTTACTGAAAATCTAATTTTCAGTAAGAAAAAGACCTCTTGCAAAGTAGCATTGAAAAGTCTTTGATAAGTAACTAAACCAGGCTGAAAGTTTCTTAAATAGCCTGGAGTTACTTGACCATCTCCATCTTACCATGTTATGTAATGCTTACAGATCTTCAAACCTTGATCTGCTATTAATGAGCTTGTTGTACAGTACTTTATTGGTTTTGGAGACATTTGATTCACAGTGACTTACTCACAGAATAATATTCTATTTAAGAGAAACAAACGTGTGACCCTCTCTGTAACAGCATCACATTCTAAGTGGACATTAAGCCACATGTTGAAAAATGTATATACTTCTCAAGGCATATATTTCATGTTGTGAGAATTCATATTTCTTTAAAATTACACACGAGGCTTTCTCAAGTGCAAAATGCCTTAGGAAGCACTCTTGGAAATACTGCGAAGTTCTGGGAATGCCAAGGAATCTAATTTCTAAACATTTTTATTTGAACAAAAATGTCAATATGCAGAGTGATTGCTAGGCTAGAACAATGCAGGAAAAGAACTTGCAAAAAGGGGACCAGCATGGCTGGGATTAGCATATTGTGAGAAAAGTACACCTTGCATGGTAGCAGGATGTTCAAATAATACAGTAACAAATGGCTCCATTTAATTACATTTATGATCAGTTACTTTTAGCTATTTAAAATCTCACAAACGTATTCCCTATGTGATTGTTTCAAAGAAATACTTGGCTTGCATTCAGTCAGTAATAATCAGTGGCAATGTTACTTTTACAGTAAATGTACATGAAGTTTATGAGCAACTACACAGTGGGACACAAAGTTATCTATTTGGCATTTCCAAGTTTTATGAGTTTCCTCCAGAAGAAACTTCTGAGAAGCCTGTTTACCCATGTAGATATCTATATACACTCATTTACTGTAAGTGAAAGCAGATTTGTGTCATCTGTTACATTTATTTTGATTGACTATAGATTGTTCACCCTTTGATTGCTGCTAGTGTTCTGTTGAGCCAATTGGTTTCCTGCAGAGTTAATGGTATTAAAGGAAAAAGGATTGCCTTCTTTTTAGGCTAAATTAATTTTAAAAGTGTTTTTATTTAAAGGGGAAAAAACCCCAGTCAAACTGATTGCCCATTCTCTCACCTGTGTACTTTAGGAATGTGGACAAACACAGACACCTGGAAAATGAGGCTTATAACAGATTCAGGGAGAATAATGTTGTGAGGTGCCCTCTATTAAGTTATTGGCAACAAATCACTTGTCACTCAGGACACACAGCACTTGTATTTCTACTGTCAAAAGCTGGGAGGAACCTGGTCTAAATTTATCTACTATTTATCCTGAAAAGTTTTCATAAAGGTTTAATTATGAAGGGGTTTCCAAGTAATGACTCGTGGCTGGTGAACGTATCCCAGCACATGGAAAATAATTGTTCTGCTGCATATTTCAGAATCTTTGGGATTAGGAATGTGGCCGGTGAAATTTATGAAAAGAAGTGTAAATAAATACATCAAGATGTGATCATTCAGATATTGTTTCTCATAATTGCTCTTTTCCCTCCTTTTGCCTTGTTCTCCCCAGTTGCACAGACCTGACTAAGTTTTGCAAAAGTGGGGTGGGCCGGCAGATGGCACAGGGACCCAGGGGCTGGTTGCTGGCTCACCCAAAATCGGGACAGGCTGGTCCCACCACGATGCACTCAAAGGGTTCCAGCCTTCCTTAAGAATCCTCCAAATACACCTTCTCAGGAGAAAGCAAAAAGATGAAAGCTTGGGGTTTTCGTTGTCAGTGTTAACCAAAGAGAGATGCCGTACCTGCTGCAGGCGAGGGCTTTGCCACCTTGCAGAGCTGCTCTGGCGGTGATCGTCCTTCCTTTGCTTTCTACAGAGGACCTTGTTGACAATAGACTTTTCTCCACCTGAAAAATTGAAGCAGTTTTGCTATTTGTCTTTCCCACTGGAGTTTTTCAATAGCAGGTGTGCTGCAGCAGCCTTGGTGAGCTTGAAGAGTCCACTGCTCTCACACCACAGAGACAGAGAAAGGCACGTGGGCTTGAAAAGCCTTTCAAGAGACTCTTGAACCTGAACTTGGTTGCCTTTGCGCCTGTTTTGAGGGAAAGCAAAGAGCTGATCAGTCCTAATGAAAGTGACATCGCAGCAAAGAGAACTTAAATCCTGAGCATGTTTTGCTTCAAGACAATGCAGACTTCTCCATTTGGTCACTGATCTGTCTTTCTATTTCAGTGCTGCTGTAGGAATGTAAATTAGGGTGTGATGACTGAGCTGGCAAAATCAGAGTACCCAGCGGATGGGAACCTGCACTGCTAAGTGTGTTGTGGAGCTACAAGAAGCCAACACAGAGATGTTTCGCCCCGAATCCTCCTCCCAAAGCATGTCTGCTGAGCAAGGGTCCGTTGGAACCTGTCTCATTTCAAGATACTGCGAAAGTACTTTAAGCAATTAAAAAATTATGTCAGTTTTTTTCAAAGCTAAGTGTTTAGATTTGGGGGGAGTTGCAAGCTTGCTTCTTTAGATGTAGTTGTATAAAAACCAGATGTTTCACATTTCAACCAGTTATTGTGAACCTTGAGGTCTGGTGCTGCACTCAGGCACATCTTAATGCTTAGAGCTTTGGGACTATCTGGTAGACCATCCGTACATTGTCGCACTGTCCTTTCAGTAATGACTCAGACATAAAAAACCCCTCACTTTTATGATTTTTTTTTCGTTTAGTTGACATTAGCACTAGCATACAAAGAAAACCCATAAAGTTATTAGATATATGAACATATCAGTAATACCAGTGTTGAATGACTAAGTAAGATAAGAATGTTTTTTTCCTCCTCCCCTGCATTTCCATGGAATAAGAAACTGGTAATATGCCTGAAAACCCTCTTTTAAAATGTTGTTTCACAATCACTGACTAGAAAGATCAGAACATTTCCTGAAATATTGTGGTTTGCATAAAGTCACAGTAGAGATCAAATGGAAAAGTTGCAATGCGTACCAGGTGAGATATATGAGTCTTTCAACCACTAAATTTGCTCTTTTGTCATTTTGAATATTTCCTGGCAAAATAACATAATTAAGATACCTTTACTTATTTTATTATGCACATATCTGTATTTATATACATAGCCTTATATATAGTAATTACAAAGATCTTGGTTTTTTCTGATGCAACTGCAAAAATGAAGTTACTTCAGAAAATTAACCAGTAGTAAAATGTTGCCCTTGAAAGACAAGAAAGCATGAATAAATATTAGGTTTAGAACAACAAAAATTCACCTGGAAAATCATGCCATGACGGCAAGTACTAACTATTGTTCTTTATTGAAGTGCGGTTGGATAGTCACCTACGGCTACGGCACTGTGGCAGATGTCTTTGAATACTATTGATCTCTGCATGCTAATGGCTGTGTACTTTTCTCAAAACTGTTAACTGAAATATATAGGAAAGTAAATTCAATAAAACAAAGGGAATACCAAAGTGCCAGTCCAAATAGTGCATTGGAGGCCATAGAATTACAATGTGTTGGCTGGCTAATAGTTTATCTGAAGTTCATCTGAAAGTTGGAAGAGGCTGCAGGAAATCATCTAATACACCTAAGAGATAACAGTGTAAATCAGTTTTCGTGGCAATTAAGGTATGTGTGGAGAAAACAGAGGTAGATGCATGTTCAGATTAATGAGTATGCTAGGTATGACAGATGCTGAAGTATCCAGAATTGATTGCCAAATTCGTTGCTATTCCCATTCTGGGCAAATGTTTGGGAATATGAGAAAAGTCATTAACATCCATTCTCTAAACATATACAAGTGTCATGATTAGCAAAACATATGAAAACATGTTATGCAGCTGTCTGTGGAACTGGCTGCTGACATGACCAAATAATTTTGTCTCACATTTTGTCAAGTTTTGTCTTAACATTTTGTTATATTTTGTCTTTTGCCTCCTGTTCTCGTAGAATGACATTTCTCCACATTTTTTTGTCCTAACCTGCGATGTTGGAGACTAAAATGAAATACATGATGAAGCCTTCAGTTCTCTGGGTCTGTAGGAATATTCACTTGCTGAGAGTTAACCACACATCAAAGAGGCATTTTGAATGGTCATTTTAACCCTGCAGCACTCTGGCACGTGCCAAAGAAAACTGCAAGGGTCACTGTTACGCACAATGTTTGTTTATGGCAAAAACGTATGCTTATAATTTATCCTAGCTCACTTCTGAAGTCTGGTGTTGTCATGTAAAGCCAGACAGAGATGTTGTTATGATGATGATGATTAGCATTATTATTGACATTGTTTATAAATTAAAGCCTGTTTAGGAGAACAGTTACACGAATGCTTTAGTCCTATGGAACAGAAAGGACTGTTGAGTTACCCCTGCTTGTTTAAATGTTATACGAAATAGAGATGAAGCTGAACATACGTTTAAGTGCTTCACTGAACTGGAGCCTACTAGAGATATGGAAAGTCTCGTTTTCTTCATGGGATGAACCTTTGTTCATTCCAGCTAGACCACGCAAGCATAAATCACGCTGAACAGCCAAAGAAGTATCTCCCTACATAAATTCCTGGATTGCTTAAACTTAACACCTAATTACAGAGCTGGTGAACCTAGATACGCTGAAGGCGGTTTGAAAGGCTGCCTGAAACATCATGGGTTGAGATGCCTTTGTCGGGAGCATTGTGCTGTGATGTGCAATGTGGGTAGATTCCTGTGGGATGTTGACAGTTTGTGGGAAATGCACGTAGGAGGAACTGGGTTATGAAGACCAGGATTTTTTTTTTTTTTTTTTTTTTTTTNCTCTCCCTCTCATTGTACTGTTTGTGGGCTTCGGGATTTTTGGGGGGTTTGTTTTGTTTTGTTTTGTTCTCTTTTTAAGGTAGGGGGAAGGAAGAGTTTCTGGTTTTGGAAAGATTTGGCAAATGCATGCAGCATGTCATGAGTCACTTTTTTTCTGAAGTTTTGATACTATATCAGTCCTTCTATCCCAAAAGGATGCTGGTCGATGGTCTTGAAAGCTCTAATGTTCCTTTTTTGCTCATGGCATTTATATGGAGTGATAATCACTTGATAAGCCATGGATTTATGTAATAAATTAATTAGCTCTGCAGTGTTTCCTCTACTCTCTGCCTGCCAGTCTGTCTCTACTGGGACTTGTTCAGTTTTTTTCCAAGTAGCTCTGAGTATTATTACTTTCTTTTAAATCATTTGTCAGGAAAACGTTTTCTCCTCTCCACACCAGAAGTGGATTTTCTTCTCGCCAAGAAAATTCTGAGCCAAGGCATGGGGCTTCCACTATTTGGATCTGCATTGGCAGTGGGTTCTCCATGTGCAAACATGCAGAGTTTAAAGTTCACTGGCTTACAGCAACGAAAGTACAGGGCCAGAAGCTTTGCCATTGGAAAAGGGCAAATCTTACCTTCATGAACAACTTGTGACTCGTGCATCTGGTATCAACAGGGCATGAGATATCATATTTGAAGCAGCAATACCATTACTTATAGAAAAACTATTTTCATGCCACCCTCCCTCTTGTACTTCCTTTTTCCTCTGCTGACTGTATGCTGGAATTGGCACATGGTATCAGACCAGAATCTGTTTAGTCCGGATGGTGTGTATAACTTGTTGAAAAATATTCCTTAAACTGAATGAATTTGCATATTCTAATTTTCTTTACAAGTGTTCAGTCCATTTTAATCCTGCTAGAACAAAGAGTTCCAGAGAGTAATTTTGTATTTACGTTGTGTGAAAAAAATGCACTCTTTTATGACTCCTTATCGATTTTTTCATGTAGTGTTTCTACTTCTTGCATAAGAGAAATGTTGAATAGGGGCACAGGATACTTCATTTGTATGAGAGTCATCATATTGCAACCTGTAATACATTCCTTCCTATTTTGTCTTTAAATTGCCATAATCCTTTTTATCTTTTCATATTGAAAATTCTTCATTCCTCTACTTATTTTAATTATTTTTTAAATCTGAAACCCCTCTGTTATTTTATTATCTCCTGTAAAAACACTGACCAAAACTGAAGGCAGCATCCCAGTTGGCAGTGTACTATTCATTTACCTATCACACTATGCTGTTTATAATGTCTTTTCCACCCTGTTTCTTATGCCCATGATACATCATTTGCCTTTTTTTTTTTTTTTTTTTTTTTTTTTTTTTTTTTTTATTTATTTTTCTTNTTTTTTTTGCACAGATGACATACACTACACAAGCTTGCCTGCAGAGATGTTGTCAGGAGTGATCCAGACCTTTTTCAAAGCGTCACAGTTTGTAAGTCAATAACGTGCCTGTGACTTTCCAATCACTTCTGCTAGTGGTTGCTGCTTTTTATTTATCAATATGTACTGGGCTGCCATTCCCCTGGTCTTGTCAGGGTCCTCCCCATGTTTTTCCTCAACTTTGGCCAATAATTTATATAAAGATGTGTGTCTGCGTTCTGCAGATGCTCCCACATAAACATACAGGCCTTTCTTGGGTTCATTCCCATCAACAGCCCTGCTAGAAGACATGAGACACCCCTCCTCGGTTTCTGCCAGGCCATCTAGGTTGTTTGTCCTTACTTTGCATTTCACGCCTCTATGCTGTGCTCCAGTTGTGAGTGCAGAGATGTTACCGGAGCTCATGCAGGCACATCTGAGCTGTCTTTGAACTTGTCAGCTCAGGTGAAGCTGGCAGCAGCGGGTAGTGTGGGAGGCAGCGAGCCCTCCTGGTTTGCACAGCCTCCCTGAGGTAGCTGTGATGATCTCAGTGCTGATACACCTACCCTCCTGCAGTTTGGGAACTATGCTAGCAAAAAATGACTTGCATGAAGCTCCTCAGCCTTCAGCTGCACCTCGGAGGGCAACTTATTCATAGCCTTCGTATCTCAGCTGTGAGGAGGTTTTCACCAGCACCTCAGGCTGCCCTGTGCATTAAACTACCTTTCTGGAAAAAGAAAAGGAAAAAAAAAAAAAGGAAAAAAAAAAGGGGCACTTTTTGACGGTTCTAGTGCATTATATCCACTGAGATAACTCCACCAGTTTCAGCTTTTTATAGGTCTCCACCTAACAAAACTGAGCAGTTGCTTAGTATTAAGTGGGACTTTTCCTATGTTCAAATGAAAATGCATGCTCCTATGCTGTACTCAGAGAAAACTGTCTGTTTAAGCGCTTTGCTGAAGAAATAGGCTATTTCATGGGATCTAAGCCTTTACACTTGAATTTATAAAAAGCTCCTTTTGTAGCATGCAGAGCAGGTACATGTTCCGTGGTCCTGTGCTGTGAAGACTGCTTACTGATAGCTGGAAATGTTGGTTGCACGATCTCTATAAACTCAGGCCAAAAGAACATTCAGGTTAAGCAACAATTTGAGCAAGATTAAGAGGAAGGGAGAGAACATGTGCCCAGTTACTCACCAGAGGTACACACGTATGCACAAAGTAAATCCCCAACCTGTCATAGTAATGCACTTAGTTACTGGAAATGCAATATTAGCTTACTTTCATGAGCAAGGATGAAAGAACTTGTTTAACCTTTGTACAGCATTTTTCACCCACACAGAAAAGTGACATCAGATGCTTCATATAGGTAAAAAACAAGTCAGCATTTGGGAGACTCCTGAGCAAGAGACAGAGATACCTCCCTACCATTAAGATTGTTCACTTAACTAGCTGCATGCTTAGGCTGGGTCACTTGAAACTTCTCGTTACTTATTTCTGAATCCTAATGACTTCAATGCAGAAAGAGAACCCTTCAGCCCTGTGCGTAAAGCACTGGACACGAAGCACTTGCTAGAAGTTATTTTATGTTTGTGTATGCAGTATGAAGTAAGGCTTTTGCATTGAAATTGGGGAATATCTTACCAATATGCTGCTGATAGAGTCATTTACACTGAACAGGGATTTTCACAAGGTCAGTCATTAGATGGCCTTTAAGTAAGAGCATAAAGCCTTGGAATACAAGTTTAAATGAGCCTCACTGACACAGCTAGGTAAGACACAGGCTAGAAGTGCCTAACTCTGTGCAACTCCTAGGTGGATTTCAGTCCATTTCAGTGTCACCTAAAAAGTGCTGCAGGATTTCTGAAGTTCAAGGTATCTAATCTTTGCAGACCATCTCCACACTAGTATTTCAGAACAGGTCGGGGCTTAGTTCCTGCGTGTCCCAGCATACAACAAGGAAGGATTTGATTTTAATTGACATTTTTGACCTATGTGAACACACTTATTCCTCTTTCTTCCCTCCTTCTTACCTCTCCCCCCCCCCCCCCCCCCCCCCCCAGTGTTTGAGAAATAAACTTTGAAGTCCTGGGAGAAGTAGCATGTCTTTGTGAAGGGAGAAGGTGGGGGTGGCAGAGGTGGCGGAAGGAGTTCAGTTTGTCAACATGACAGCCAGGAAACAAGTTATTTATAACGCTTGTGGTGGAGAGGGGGCCAGCCCACGTGTTTTTTAAAAAGAGTTTAACTAATCTCATGGTGCAGCTATAATAATTCTGTTATTTGTAAATACATTTCACTTGCTGGACAGAGGGGGACTGAGAAGAGGGTCACGGCTGGTCTGGCTCAACACGTCTGTGCCAGGGTGCTGCCCACACGCCACTGCCCAGCTCTCTCTGGGCTTCAGCGATGCTCCTGAAAAGGGCTTTGCTGTCCCTAGAGAAAGCACGAGAGGAGGCACGCAGGAACCGACGCTTTCTCAGAATTCAAAAAATCTCTTATTTGAACGAGTTCTTAAACCACAGAACATCTCATTTTCAGCTGTGTTTCATGACTTTATCAAAGAGGAAGTTAACTGTGAGAGGCATATGACCATGAGACTATACTTGGCTGGACTTACATCAAAAGAAGTGAATTTTGGACACACAAAGATTTTTAAAATCACTGCTTCGGTACAGTCACATTTAGATCTCATTTTTTTCTTCAGTGTAGGGCATATAGTGAGCTATTCTTGTGGACTGAACAACACTCTAAGTCTCATGATGTATGCATGACGCAGACTTGACACTGCTGCTACATTCCTTCAGTTCAACAGCCATGTGAAAGCTGCATCATCCTGAGCTTAAAAGGGTCAAAAAGTGGCTTTATCTTGAGAGAGCCTGTAATTTAATACTTGACCATGCAAACTTAAATTACATGTGTGTGCATCTATATGTATGCATACATATATGTATTGATACGCATGAACAGCTATAGATACACACCAATATTTTGTTAGTCAATACAGCTATATTTTAATTCAATTTTCTTATAGAAAAAAAAATAAACAAGTCATTTTTTCTTCCTTAAAGAGCAGTTAAAGACCTAAGCACATGGCATAGCAGATTAAATCTTGGGGAATATGCAAATATGTGTACCTTATTTTTATACTTGGGAAAGTAGATAGAAAACAATATTTTAATAATTAAAAAATATATAAAAATCTATACTGAGGTCTAGCTTGTCGAAGAAAAGTTAGGAAGAGAAGTCACAAGAGGTATTGCTGTAGCAACTTCCCTGACTTACATTCATTTAGCAGTTAGAAGACTAAAATTACTTAAGGGCGTGACCTGCCCTTCTTACTCCGAGAGTTCTCCTGCCAGGATTCTGCTGATGTCTGGCAGCGCAGTAGTTGTAGGTTCGGGGCAGGAAATGCCGAGCATCCCAGTGCAGAAACTTCACGGATAGTGTGGGGTGAAATTTCCAGGTGAAATTCCAGCCCTGTTGAGGTTGGCAGGTGTTTTACAACTGGCTGCAATGGAGCTTTCTCTTTCTCCAGAAGAGAAGCTAGGAACCAGAATTAATACCCAGGTACAGAACTGTGGAAGTTTTATACTTTTTAGTATCAAGGACCTGCTCTTGGCCCAGAAGATCACAGGATGAACCAGGAAAGGAAATGATGGAATAGAATTCAGTCGCTATATTACTGATTTCCTGATGTTCCAGAGAGGTAGGAAATTAGGACCAGTGGCAATTTAAGTGGCAAGATTTACCAGAGCTTTCCTACACCTGAGACAGAGAGAATATATTTGACAACTTTTGCTCTCATTAGAACAAAAGAAAGCAAAGCAAACCAGAAGACATCCAAGAGAAAACTTGGAAAGTTATATTTTGAAAGCAAAAACTTTTAAAAGGAACAAACATTCAGAAAAGGTCTTTTAGAATACAAACACTCATGTACCCTAAAATGCAGGGCACACTGTACTCTTCCAACACTGCGTACAATGATGGAAATTGCTGCACCCTTAGCATCATTGTGAGGTGTCTTAGTTCATAGTTAGCAGAACATGACACTGGTATGGCACTAAAACAAGTGCTTACTTAAAAGTTACAATTCGTATCCAGTCTGTGAAGCCTTACAAATAGGAAAAGATTAAACGGAATTCCCATTAGATTCATATGTATACGAAAACAGATATTCTAGCCAGCAACTCTGTTTCACTTCTCAGGCCAATTTGACAGAACAGAAACCTATTTAGGGATGCATGGACAGAGAAATTATATCTCCATTTTAATAATAATAATGGATTTCAAACTTCCATTTCAGTGTTTGGTTTATTTTTTTATGTATTTATGTTTCTGGATAGGGACAATGAATCAGCAAAAGCTGCCCTGGCCCTTCAAAATATAAAGACCAGCTCTAGTAAATTGCATAGGTGTCTGAGCTCATCATTCCTCATGGGACAGTTTATTAATCGAATCATAGTGTAGCTCTTCCCAGCGGATCACAAATAATGTTTTCTCTGGGAAGTGCAGGAGGCTTCTATACCTTAACACTCTCCCACATTTATATCAGGCTAATCTTTACACTGTGTCCTTGTGCTAGCTAAAATAAGTGATAGCAAGCAACATCTTCTGGGTCTTCTAACTGTGATTTTGGGCTGCTATTTTTCTCAGGAATAAATCAGGCAGTCACATCCTAGCACTCCCCTCCAGTGCAGTGGCAATAACACGACTTTATACTCTCGATGTTGGATTGTAATTTCTTGGGATTTTACTTGTCTTTTGAACCATTATCAACAAGTGATAAATTGATATAATCTGCAGATATTATCAATCTAACATGTTAGAATAGCTATGGATAATTATTTAAATTGATTGCAAACAATTTTTGCAGGACTTATTTTCTCTAAATTTGTTTTAAAATGATACATAATTACCTTAAACTGGGAAAAATGTTTAAACTGGCAAGCAAACTAATTGAGACAAATGTCCTAAAAGCATGGTCTCTTTTCTAGGAGAGGAAATGCTATAGTAACACTGGTAAACTTTGTAAGATTTGCAGAACTTATTTATACTGAAAGCCCGTGATATCTTCAATGGCATTAGTCAGTCCATTTCAAGCTAGTATTTTCTGGTTCTCTATACATTTTATGGACTTAGAGTAGAACTGGATCAAAGATTCTAGCGAGAGCAGTTGAAGTACTAGTGATCCATACAAGAAGCTGTGTGCTAGCATTGATCAGGCTGTGTTGCAAGTATTGTGAAAACGGAATATTTGTTTTGAAAAGGCACAGATTCTGAAGCTGGAAAAATCTCAGCTACTTTTTTGGTTAAAAAACTATTTCTAGCACTAAAGCACTAACTTTTTTTTTTTTTTCTGTACAAAACATGGGCTTGACTTATTAATGGAAAATTATAATTAGCCTCAAATTCACATTTTCTCATTTAGATATTTGTAGGGCAGAGGTGGCATTTAATCAGGAAATGAAGTGATCAGAGTTTTTCATTCTCAACCTACCAAGCCATAGTGTTGCCTGGCTGCCCTGCAGAAATCTCTCATGCCTCCCATGCATCAGGCAGCAGCAAATGAGCCCATTAAGTAGTTCTTCCTGCTCAGATGACCAGCTGGGTAACAGTTAATCCTGACATTTTAAACAGAACCAACAATTTGACAATAATTTATATAGCTGTGAGAGAGTTCATTATGTCAGGGGACTGCATCTACAATGCACAATGGAAATGAATCTAGGAAGGATCTTAATAAAGAGGAGCTACGCTGTGTGAAGGGACAACATGGAGGATCAAATGGAGGTGGGGGCATGAAGGCTGCCTTTGTACAAATACGAATGCATGAAAAGAGATTGTGGATGGAACGGAATTTCATCAGGGAAGGGGACTCCCCATGTGCAGACACTGTGGACTAAGCTTCTCTATCAGACTTGGATTTGGCCGTCAGAGCTGGATTTTGCCAAAGTGCAACACGCTGTGAGGAAGTTTCAGGCTGAGCTGTTGTACAGAGAAGGAACTCAGGAGGCCAAATTAGCTAAGATTATTAGACACCTAGAAAGAGCAACCATGATAGTTTTGGTGGGGTTTTGTGGTTTTGTTTGTTTGGGGTTTTTTTGTCGGTTGGTTGGTTGTTTTGGTTTAGTTTGGTTTTGGGGGTTGTGTGTGTTGTTTTTTGCTGTTCTTGTTTTGTTTTGGGGTTTTTGTGGTTGGGGGGGCGTTTGTTTCTTGCTGGTTTGTTTGGTTTGGGTTTGTTTTGGGTTTTTTGTTGTTGTTTTTGTTTTTTCATTTAATGGCTCCTAGAAGGCAAATTCTCTGTTCAACATAATCTGTCAATGTAGATTTCAACCATGCTGTGCTGGCATCCTCAGAAAGTCCTTGCCCAGGTGTTGAGTTGATTGTTACTATTAAAAAGGTGGGTACCCAGTGATGGGCTGCAGGACATAGGTTAAAGCCATAACACAAAACTATATAACAATGTATATTAGACTATTTGGCAAGCTATACAGTATCCTGGTGTTGCATGACTGAGCCTAAGGAGGGATGTACGCAAACTAAACTTGCAGGTAGAGTCCTTAGAAGGCAAAGAGCACATTAAACCACATCAAGGTATCTGTGAGCTACTTCTAAAAGGTTAAAAACCAGCTTGTTTAAAGAGAGGTGACAACGATAAGAGAGACAGATAATATAATTGGATAAAAATAATTTTACTTCCAGAATGCTCTTTTGAACTGCTTACTATAGCTTCACAGCAAGTTATTTGCAATTTCAGGCTGCATTTAGCAAAGTTGCAGTTGAAACAAAAAAAGAAGAGCAGATATATCCCCATATGTCTACCAGGTAAATAGTACTAGCTGGCAAGAGGAAAATATGACTGGGCCAGCAGTGCTATTAGCTTTTGATCTTTTGGAAAAACTTAAAATGGATGAAATCAGAGGGAGGGTGTGAAAGGTGTCTGACAGCGTGTTACTGAACGAGAGAGCGAGTGGGTTTTGGTAGCTTTTGTTTTTGAATTGTATTAATAAAATTGTTGCAAGCATGATTCACGTGGCATCAATCTCCTTCCTGAGCTAAAAGGAAGAAGGAGAGCCAGTCCCACCTGCAGCTTGTCATCTCCCATCACAGCTGTCAGGGTTGGTAGGAAACAAGGTTGCAGTCCCAGGTGAGACACTGAATATGAGACTCTTGGAGGCATCACAACAGCCTGCTTTCAAAACAGGAGGTAAGATGCAGCATCCCACTGTACCACAGTCGTGCTTGCAACAGGCATCTCCCAAAGAGCGTGGACCTCCCCAAGCTGAAATGGATCCCAGGTGATGGCAGTGATGTGCTGCTGGTGCATGGCCCTTCAGGGCCCTGTTGAGACTTGCCGCGGTCTCACCTCTCTACCCCAGATGTTTTTCCCCCAAAGCAGGCAGATCAGATGGTCGTGGTCCCCCGTGGCTCCTCAGAACAATCTCCCCACTTCAGATCAGCCAGGACTATGATTTAATTATACACAGTAGTATTGTTTGAAAAACCCTGCAACACATTGGTCATGGCTGATGTTAAGAGAAACTAGAGAATTACGAGACAGGATCTCACATATGGCTTTTTTTCATTGCTTGCTATGCAACCCGGTACCTTCAGAGAGCAGCTGTGCTGTTTGTTTATTATTATTAGCTTTTATTAGATTCAGTGCAACCTGCCTGAGAGTGCCCCCTCTTTTTCCATTTCTGGTTTGACACCATTATTTGTACAGGAGTTCAATATACTGTAGAAATTATTATAAATTACTAGTGGATAAATTATTAAGATTTCTTATATAATATTTTAATAAATAATAACACATTGTTGAAAAATATTAAAGTTGAATACTTTTGTAGCTGACTGTGGGGGTGGCGAGCAATTTTAGCAGCTATGAAATGTTTACATTTGTGATATCTATAGGAAAACTGAGGATTTTTTAAATACAAAGAAGCAATAGCTTGATTCAGATAGTTTTGAGGTGAAGACCTGCAGCAGTTCCAGCAACTGGTTGCCACTGCATCTACCTACCACAGTAGATGAAACAATTTATATTTATAAATATAAAAAAGCTATAGAGATGTATGATATTTGTTTGCTGTGCAATTAAATAGCTAATGTCGACATTTCAATTATCATCATTAGCCTTCAGCCTGAACACCCTACTGAGACGAATGGGATCATCTTACAACCACGCAGAGAGCCCTTGCCTCAGGGTGTCTGAAGAGATGGGCATAATTGCCCACGCTGGGCTCCTGTTCAGCTGACGTATGGAAGGTTGCTTCCATCAGCACAAAAGGCAGAGTCTGAAATATGATGAAAATGGTGGTTTAGTTCCCAGTACAATTCCAGTTTTTCCCCACTGCTAACGATTAAAGAAAAAAATCAGGTGCTGAGAGCTTTGATGACCAGCTGTATTCACCACATTTCTTCAGATGAGACCCATGTCCCTGTGTTGTTAACCTCTCCCCACTCTCACTATAAACTTTCTCCTCCCTGCCTCTCCTGTACCACCTGTTCCCAAATCTTCCACATCTTGTTTTACATCTGCAACACCAGAGCTCAGTTGTACTTCAGAGCTCCACCTGAGGGTCAGCTGCTGGCTCTGATACAGGACCTGGTACATCTGCCGAGTGGAGCAAGGCTGTGACAGACACGCAGCCAGGAAGGAACATGCATCTCCTGCAGGATGCTTACCTGGGCCCTGCAGAACAGCCTGTGGCTCACAAGGTGGCCCAAAGCCACCACTTCTCCTCTGCCCCGTGCCATGGTGTGATGCATATCCATGATCACGTCCCCTAGCTGAGCAAAGGCACAGTGATAAAGATGGCACTGAAGGTGCGGGAAGAACAGCCAGCTGTGCAAGCGGAAGGTGGCACATGCAAAGTGGAGTCGACAGATTCATAAAGAGGCACAGCTGGCACCAGTAATGTAAATGTCCAGTTGGATTTCCCAATACATCTCAAAGGTTTCATCAGGAAAAGGCAAGAAACACTGGTTTCAAGAACGGAAAATTTAGAGTAGTTTTAGCCTGTATGGTGAGATTATTCAGCCAGGAAAGCAGATGCAAAACTGCAGATTTTATAAGGTACGTCACATTTATGCATCATATCTGAAGCTACCAGTCGGCTCACACGCAGTTCAAGTGTTCTTCCCAGCTACGAAGGTACCATCCATACAAGAAACAGATGGTGGACTAACACACCGAAATCTGCCCGAGCCTGCAGGCGAACCTGTGCAGGTGACTCATTGTGGCTCCAAACCATCCTCATTCAGGGTGCCTGCCACTTTTCCTCTTCTTCTTCTTTCTCTCTGGCTTTTTTTCCTAGTTCCCCTCCTGAGGAGATGGGATGAACATAGGCTGAATACATTTTATGTGCATTTTAACAGTGCAGGACTGGGCCATTTGGGAGATTCTGCCACATGACCATTGCGGCCAGCTATTTCTTATATTCTTCTTTAAAAGCAGGTTTTTTCTCATATTTTGGCCTGACTCAGCATCATCTGGCATCCCAAAGAGCTTTGAGTGTATAATGTCCTGAACAATGCATGACAGTGCTTGCGTGACATTTGCCAGACCCCTTCAAACTTAATGTAGAAATCTAGTTGTGATTCTGATGTGCTTTTATGTACACATCAAATCAAACCTCACTTTAGCATACAGTCACGTTACAGTAAGTCAGATTTATCCCTGTCATAACTCTGTTTGCTTTAATGAAGTGGCACCAAAAACTAGGTTTGTCTATGAAATGTTAAAGTAAGTTTCAGAAATACGGTTTTCAGTCCATGCACAACTATTTCCACAGTGGAAAGAGCATATTATTTGGGCATTGAATGAAGTATAAACACCAACAGTTTGAGTGTAATGTTGAAGAAAGGAAGGTTTTTCTTCATCTGTTCTCTTCATGTCTTGAAGGAAAGTGAACTGGCTGTGTTTAAAAATGTGGCCAAGTACATCTAAAGAGTAATGAAGTAACATGGTATACTTCAAGAAACAAACAAACAAAACTAGGAGGTTTTTTTTCAAATCTGACTCAGGTTTATCAGAACATGACAGAAAATAAATTCTGTCAATAGCATTTTTCTCTACAAGCGAGGTCAGGGTGGCACAAATTTCACAAGAACAACTGATATCATCCAATTTCCACCTTTCATTTGGTTTGGGGCCAAAACAGTCATTGATTTTTTACTTTCTGCTGGATTTTGTAAATAATCATAGTGTCTTTTTTCTGTGATAATAAAACTAGTAAGATACTAATTAAATTCAGCAAAACTAGTTCTGACCAACTTTTAATTTCTTTGTCCTGTCATTAAATACAATCATATATATATTTTCCATATTGTTATATTTGAACTCAGACATCTTTAATGAAATACTAAATAAATGACGAGGAGGACTTTTTTTGTATTATTATGAGCAGTAAAAACAAAGCAAAGTACTAAATGATTATTCTAAATACCTATAGAAAATAAGGTAAATAAAAATATATTTGACGGTGAATATGTCCAGTGGGAACACTTCCTTGTGTTTTACTTTATAGTGGCTAAACATTAAGTTAAGCCTTTAACTTGAATTTAATGTATTAAAGCAATAACCTTCAAGGCACAAGGCATTTCCTGGGAATTAATGACTGACTGTGAGAGTTGATGAGCCAATGTGAAGCTGAGGGCCATTAACCTCGGCCAGTCATTCATTTCCCAAAAAATTCCCTGTGCTGAAGTTGTCAGTCCTTTTTTGTTACGTCCTTATATACTAGGTATATATTATAAACATTTTCCCTTCTGTCCAAGCAATTTTTAAAAAGATACCATAGGAAGGAGACATTCAGGTAATAACACTGTTTCCCTTGGCTTTCCTGATAAATTTAAAAAAAAAGGATGGCAAAATTTAAAAAGAAACGTACCCCAAACATTTTAGAAGCAAAATATTAATTCCCTGAATTCACACTGCAAGGTTTATTTGAGAACTCTAGTACCGTCACAGACAGGCAGTGGGGCAGACTGCCAGCTTCTGCAGACAGTGGAGCCCAGATGGCTGCAGTGGAGCTGCTGGCAGCAACGTGCATCATCATTCCTTCCAGAGGTTCCACAAAGTCATGTCTCTGATGTCCCCTGCCTTGACACTTCTCACCCCTATTCATTGCTGATATCTCACTTTTGCACATTTCCCCAGGAGCAGAAGACATCAAGACCTCTCCAAATTAATTTTAACACTTGGAAGAGAAATTGTTGATGCAAAACCACCATTCGTCAGTCACCAGCAGGTAGAGGGAGATGATCTTTTGCCTTTACTCAGCACTGGTGAAGCCACATCTGGAGTGCTGGGTGCATTTCTGGGCTCCTCAGCACAAAAGAGACATGGACATACTGGAGAGACTCCATCAAAAGGGCCACAAGGATGTTTAAGGGACTGGACCATCTCTCCTATGAGCAAAGACTGGGACTGCTTGGCCTGGAGATAAGAAGGCTCAAGGGGAATCTCACACATGTATATAAATAGCTGAAGGGAAGAGGACAGAGCCAGTGTCTTTTTGGTGGTGCTCAGTGACAAGACCAGAGACAATGAGCACAAACTGAAACACAGGAGGTTCCATCAGAACACCAGGACATATTCTTTTCAGAGTGACTGAGCACTGGTAAAGGTTGACCAGGGAGGCTGCAGAGTCTCCATCCTTGGAGATATTCAAAAGCTGTCTGGAGGTGGTCCTGCTTGAGCAGGGGAGTTGGACAAGATGACCTCCAAAGGTCCCTTCCAACCTCAACCATTCTGTGATTCTGGGAAAACCGAGAGGTTTGACCACAGAAAAGGTTTTTTTTCTCTGGGATCTTCAGGAAACCCTTTTGACTAAACGCCCAATTTCCATCATATTCTAGTCAAAGGATCTGCATGGTGACAGACTCATGAAATCAGATGCTAAGCTATTCCAGGGAGTTTAAAACCAAACCCCAAAGTTGTGATCTTCTATTTTGACAGAATATTATGTTTCTCTTTATGTAGCTTGAGAGGTCATCTTTGTGCATTATTAGTTGTTATTAATAAAGTTCATTGCAGTAATATCTCAGGGCCATTGGGGAATGTCATCCTATTGTGTCAAGGGAACAGAATGGGCTACTAGACATTCCTATGGTATTCAAAATGTTTTCCTACACTGGTTGAAACAGTAAGTAGACGATTCATAGCAACTCTAAGGAGCAGCAATAGTGATGGTACTCTGTCCAGCTTTGATTTTTTGCCCTTGATGGTATTGATTTAACCTTTATGAAAATTAATCTCAGGAGAGGAACAGAGCCTGAAGATTTTACTTTTAAGACTTGCAATTTCCAAGAGCAATTGCAAGTTTTTGCTCTTTCTGTTTTTTGGGGGGGTTTGTGTGTGTGTGTTGTGGGGGGGGGGTTCTTTGTTTATTGGGGTTTTGGGTTAGTTTGTTTTTGTGGATTGATTTTCTTATTTGATATAGTGGTTACCAGCTTATGCCTTGTAACTTGGACAATCTGTTTTCAGGAGTCATTCATTCGTCTTATAATTGGCAATAAAATGTTCCATCTCCTACTGTAGCTTGTTTAAAAATCAGTCATTGCTAGTAACAAATGAAAACTCAGCATGTGGAAGTGTTGGAAAAGGATGTTGAACCCTGTGTAAGGAATTTTATTCATCTTGATATTTTTGTGCACCTGTGAAGTAATTGGGGCATATGAGTCCCTGATTAAATTTAGGTTGTAAAATAATTTCAACCCTGCATTTGACCTAGTAGTGACATTATCCACTTCACATAAGGAATATCCCCTATATTAACATATTTAAGGTATAACCCCTCAGCATGGAGAAGTAAAGAAAAAAATACATGATTAAGGAAGGACCACTCTTAAATCTGAAGCCAAACTTCTGTTTTGGTAGCATTAGTACATGGTTTTCCATCACTGTGTTGATTTTCATAATGGATGCAGCCCTCACAAGCAAGCAAGAAAATGAAATTAAACCCCAGCTTGACCTGATCAGAAGCAAAATAGGAGACACCACCTCTCTTTTTGCCCTGTTCTGACTGCAAATAGGAAAGAGGAACTCTAAAGAGGATCTTAAACCAAAAGCACTGATACAGACATTCATCAGACCCCAGGGAAGTTGTGACCCAAGTCACAGTCTGAACTTTGTGGCTGATGCATCCTGCTTGAATGGGCTAAATTAACATCTAAACCCCAGCAAACGAGGTTGAATTGGCAGAGAGGAAAAGACTATTCAGATATATGCTGTGTTGCCTCCAACAGTGGCAAATTGTCCTGTATGAAACTATCAAAAAAATGTATCAGTGCCTTTTTTTTTTTTTTTTGGCAAAACACCATGTATTTGACAAAACTGTTTCCACAAACCAAAACAATTGCCAGTGAGGAGGCTCTATTTTATCATTGGAGATGCCACCCCAGCTGTTAGAGTTCTATTAGATTGTCTTGCCTCGGTGTTTGATATTTATTCTTATCATTTAAGAGCATCAGACACTCATAGCTTGCAAGATGTCTATTGAATGGTGATAAGTGTTCGGTACTCATACAACAAGAGATATCACTGCACTGGAGTTAACTCAGTTTCACAACCTGCAAATTCAGAGCATTATCACAGAAAGAGCTGGAGTTTTATTTACATCAAACCTACCCATAATTAAGTTTGGCACTTCCTTATACAAAACTTGGGATTTCTCTAGTGCTGTCCCCCCAAGATGTTCTACAATTTTTCCTTAGGCAGTTAACCATGTGATTATCCCACTCATTGCTATTATAAAATAATCACTTCATAAATGTATATATTGCATGTAAAGTTAGAGGCACAGCCCTTAGAAATAAATTTTAAGAAAATATTCCAAAGGCTTATAAAGAGATCCAAACTGTTGGAGGACAGTCCATGAACCGCAGCGTTACGAGCTGTCATGGTTTCAGAGAGCAGAAAGAGGGGCTCTGTGACTTCTCTTCCACCTAGCTATGGAGTTGCTAAAGAAGTGTAACCAGGCAGAAAGAGATGTTTACAGAGAATTGCTGTAACTCCTTAGCATGGCAGCCATCTGCTTAAGCAATTAAGAAGTTATATTGATTTGCACAGCAGTATTTAGAAATACTTGCCAGTTTTATTGCCACTGCTTTCAGTAAACAATGGTGTCTCTAACTAGGCCTGGTCCAGGGAAATGGTTGCATTAGGAAACAGAGTGATTAATGCAGAGGCAAATATGATGTCAACTGTTGATGTGGACAAAAATGGATATATTTCCAAGGGAGTTATGTAGTCATGGCCATCTAATTTGTAAATTCCTACTTAGCTACGATCAGTTGCAAAGCAGATAAAAAAATCTAGTGATTTTGCAGTTTGCTGGAACTGAGCTCTTCTATTTCAACTGATAAATATATTAAAAAAAATGTATCGGAACATACATGTAAACTGTATTGCTTTTTTGCTTCCTCTTAGAGATGGTTCCAGCAAAACCTGCACATTTTTCAGTGAAAAAAAAAAAGTGACTTGAGACCTACTGAAATCCACTGAAAGAAGAGCATGATAAGGGCTTGAACAGACCTATGGTGAAGGCCATTCTGAGAAATAATATTGATTCTACTACATGTGTTTAATTTACAAGCTGCACTGATCCTGAATCTCTTACACAGACTGCAAAGGAAACACTTTTAAAGGACAGCAGATGAAATAGAAGAGTTTTACTAAATGATCGTGTTTCCATGGAATTGACACTCTAGCTTTACTTTGCCCAAGATGGATGGCTGCTAGCATGATCACATTAATTGTGAAGAGACCAGAAACAGCCGGTAATGAAGAAACTGATATGAAGGGAAAATCTCTCTCTTTTTCTTGAACTGATAATTGTAGAGTTTGTATGTCTAAAGCAATGAGTTTGGAAAAATTGTGACAACATCAAATTGAAAGAGCCAGTGTCACTAAAGCCTGTTTTCTCAAAACATTGCCCAGGTTTCTTTAACATTTTAAGACTGAACAAAACTCTCAGATAGATATACTCTTCCAAAGAAGGAGAAAAATGCTCTAGATGGTCCTATTAATAGAAGGATGATAATTTAACCTGGGAGGAAAGATGTAATGTGAGGATATTGGTTGTTGTTATAGGCAACTGTTATTAATTGCCAGTGATTTAAGATAAAGCAGATTCTTCGAGGGACAACTTGTTCTAGAGGAGCTGATCAGCTGCTGCCTCCTGGGGTTTCTAGCTCTGGCTGGAGCCACAGCCTTTGTGGTGTCATTTGCTCAGACATCGTATGTGCTATTGTAACACCTTCTTGCCCATGCAGAGGTCTGGCCACACTTCTCCCGTTACCGCCACAAACCATTCCTTCCTACTGCTGGCTCATTTCCTTCTTTCTTCTGAATCCTATGTCAAGGAACTTAACCTCTTCTCCACTTCTGCAGTTCTCTGGGGTGACTTTCAGTGCTTACTGACAAAATAATGTCTTTAGATGTTAATACTAAATTAATAGTTCTAACTAGAGAATAATTTTTGCTCAACTGCTATAGCTCTCCCCAATTTTCTTATGCCTCTGTTGTCTATTCGGAAATGTTGCAGAGCTTTCACAAAAGTTTGAGTTACTGAAGTACCCTCATTACACTGTGTTATTTTCACTATACATAGCAAATCGGAGTAAGAGGGATGCCTGAAATTGGGATAACTTTCCAGCTGATAACAATACATTTTGCAATGCATAGTTCACAAGGGCCGTTTAACACAGATTTCTCATTAGCATAATATTCTTGCATGTTAAATGTTTTATATGACATTTCCGCAGCTACTATGGGCAATAAATAGAATGGCTTTCCTATAAGAAAATATTTTCTTGGTAAATGTGCTTACAAAAGTATTTTAACTCCTTACTACTACTCAGAACCATCGTGTGCTATCCTGACATTGCCTTTGATTGCACATCTTCATCTGGGAACATCAAAGAGCCCACACTGCTATTCTTCCTTAACCAGCTGTTGGCTTTATTATGCCAAATTCTGGTTTCCGTAGCATAGACTGAAGTAATTCTTTTTATTATAAATGGATCAAAATTTGCTTTGTCACCTCACTGACTCTTCGAGGGGATTTTGCATAAAGAGAAAAAACCATACTTTTCCCAGAAGTAGTTTCTAGAAACTACCCTGACACAAAGTGAAAGCTCTGTGCCAATCATTCAGACTTGTTTAGCTGAAAAACAGAAGTACGGTCCAGGCTGGACAGTGGAGAAAGCAGTATTTAAGGTGGTGCCCTGCACAGCCCATGTCCTTAGAGGTGTAAGCACATTTGGGTTGCAACTGAAATAAGCGGCTAGTCTAGAAAAATGCTAGAGCAGAAAACCTTTTACTTGATCTGGTCTCAGAGGGATGAGGTAGAACATGGTGCAGTAGATTAAACCCAAAGACACAAGAGGGTGCTTAACAAGTTCTGGTGAAGGAAAGTGAGAGATGATTTACCATCACATAAAGTAAATGGATGGTGCATTGAGGTACATCAGTAGGAGTACTGAGTCACAGCTCATCATCTGGAAACCTGGAAATTTTCAGTACTAGAGTAACCCAGCAGTTGCTGTATGTATTCTGGGAGCAAGGGGAAAGTGACAAGTAATGCTTTTTGGAGCATATTATAAAATAAGTGGTTTTTATCTTCTGGGTGTTTCCATCCTATAAGTTTTCCTGTCAGATTTGGGAGAACAATATTTCACTTGGCTTTCAGTTTGTCTCTGAATCACTGTAACAATGGTATTTATTCTTCCAAACTTCAATTGCTGAAGAAAAAAAGGCAGAGCTGTTTGGGAGGTGGGTGGGAAAGAAGAGAAGGGGGGGATAGGAAGAAAGTCTGTGCATGACCGATCTAATTTTCTGCATCTCACAAACTTAAGGCAAATATGATAACATTTGATTAATATTCATTGTGAAGTGACCGCATGCTTGTTTTCTTGGTTTGAAAATCAGAGTAAAGACAACTTTTCTTCTGCAACGGACTAGATTTATGAGCAGCTTTCTGTAAGACTTGAAATGAGTGATGACTTTTTTTTTAAAGGGAACAGCCTATGCAGTGGACATGCTTCAGTGAAAAAGACAAGAACCTTTTGCTTGAATTTAATACATTCGTAACAGTTATAGGAAAAACACTTGCAGACAAAACAATATGTTTATGGAGGATTTAGTGGAATATGATGGAATTATTCTAGGCTGGCGGTATGTCAGTATGGTCTCTACTGCTGATGTGCTATTTGGAGAGACACAGTTGGACAAGCCAGTCCTTGAAGTCACTGACAGACCTAACCGCAGGTAACTATGGAATTTCAGAGTGATGTTTACTGGTCAGGAAGTCTTGATATCTGATGGTTACATTTACTCAAAATTCAGTTGAGGAGGCAAAACTGAAAAACCTATCATATTTCTCTAATATTTTCATGTATTATAAGCTTAAAGAGAAAAAGGATAAACATTCAATCTAGAGATAAAATATTCAATCTAGAGATTAAATATTATTTATTACTTATTAGATGTAAAAGCTTGTGCTATATGTTTAACAATTGCCTTTGTAAGCAAAGTTATGGCACCCAAATGTTCACATTGTTTTCTGAATTATTACACCAGTGTGCCACTAGGTTGTTAGGTTTTGGAGGGAAAGACCAGAACCTTTTTCTTGGTTGGAGTCAAAATGCTTTTTCTAAAAGCCTGTATCGATTTTTATCCTCATCTCTACAGGTCTATTTGTACTTTTTTGGTGAAAGTTTTGCTTGATTTTGATGCTTCTACATTACGAATAGCTTGCAGATGTGCTTATATATAATTAATGTTTATTAATTTTGTGAAATTAAATTGTTTAAACTTGTTCCAGGTAAGTACCTGCCCATGTTGCTATTAAAAATTTGTGTTATACTTGCTGCTTTTACTACATACAGACTTCTGGTTTATTACTTATTAAATATTCAGATAGTCTGGTGTCTTGCTTATGAGACACAAGAAGAGGAACTGAAAATAGCCTTAATTCTGCAGAAGACTACACAAAGGCAAGTGAATTTATTTTTGTAGCTTACTTCTTAATATCACTAGACTGCAGTGTGATACCATGGTTTGTAACATGAGTGCATGGCTTGCCTTGAAAAGGTTGGGTCCCAAAATATAGAATTAGAATAAAGCATTTGGGAAAGATAAAGATTTTCTTAGCTGAAGTGGTATCTGTTGCTGTGAAAAGAATGAACGTAACAGATTTTTCCTATACAGATTTGAAAACAGCACCAGTCAGTGTGACTGCATCAATGCACTCAACTTCTCCCAACCCTGGACTACTGGATCATGCTAGCATATCCTCTTCATGTCAATATCGCAGTAAACAAAAAAGATACAAATCTGATAATTTAAATACATAGTTTGTTTCCAAAATGCAAATACTTCAGACAAAGGCCAGAGAATGAGAGAACTATTAGTAAGGGATAGGCTGTTCTTCCATTACTGTGGGAGCTAGGACAGTGTGTGCAACCTGAAGTTTCGCTGCAGTTTTACTAAAATACGGACATTTTCCCAACACTTCACTTTTATGTATTTGCCTGCTGCTTTTGCAAAATTCGTAAGCATTGCAAAACAAATTTTTAAGAGCTGACCACCCCCAGCTAGGTCATCTCTCATCACCGGTTCTCAGAGAGCCACCAAGAACTGTCCTTCCAGCATATTCCTGAACATGGTAATTATTTGTAGCGGGCCAAGACTACGCGTTTATTTTGATGTCAGCGCAAGGAGCCACCGGGAGCTCCTGAAGTCCCTCACAGACGCCTCCCTGCCATGGGGGGAGGTGGGCATCTCCGGCGCTCGGGGGCCGTTCCGACACAGATAGGAGAGGGCCCCGGTTTCGCACCGCAGCCCACGCCGGCCCCCACGGGGGAGCCGCCGCTGTCGCCCCG
>VWYH01007500.1:293442-337682 GCA_013399365.1 Pampusana beccarii
GGCCGTGGGCAGGCAGCGGCGCGGCTGCCGAGCGGCGCTGCCCCCCGCATAGCGGCGGCGGCGGCGGGAGCCCCGGCCCCGCGATAAAAAGAGAAGGGGCCGGGAGGCGGGAGGTGCGCGCTGCGCGGTTGCTGGAGCGCGTTGCGGCGGCACCTCCAGAAACGTGCCTGGGAGGGAGGGGGGGAAGGAAGGAGCCGGAGAAAGAGCGGGAGGCTGTGCCGAGCGACCAGCTGCCGCCCTCCCGCAGGAATCCCGGGCGGGCGGCGCGGCGGCACCCGGGACGCGCGGCTCCCCCTGGCTGCGCGGCGGCGGCGGCGGGAAGGAGGCAGGGAGCCGCGCTGCTGGGGAGGACCCGCCGCCACCGCCTCATCCTGCGGCACCGGCCGGCGGCGTGAGGAGCCCGGCGAGCGCAGGTGAGTGGGCAGCGTCCGCTCTCCGCAACGGTGGCGGCGCTGGGCCCTGGGGTTTAGCGGTGATCCCCTGCAGCCGGCACCATCCCGGCGGGAGGCACCTCGTCCGCGGCTCCGTGTGTGTGGCTGGGGTGGGGGGCGTCGCGGTGAGGGGCTTCGTGAGGCTGTGGGGTGGTGGGTTTGAGGGGCTTCGTGGGACTGAGGGATGGCCGAGGTGTGGGGCTGCGGGGCGGGGGGNGGGGGGGGGGGGGGGGGTGGGGTCGGGGGTGCAGGCGTGCAGGACCGTGGGGTGTCGCGGCGGCGGGTCCCCATGGACGCCGCTAGTGGGGCGGCGCCCAGCGCACACCTGAGCGGCCGCAGCCGGGCAGGGAGGGTGGCGGGGTCCCCGGGGGGGTCCGCGAGGCTGTAGGTGCCTTCCCGTCCAGGGGTGGCCGGCGGCGGCGCCGTGGTAGGGCGAGAGGTTTACCTGGACGTGTGCTCGGAGGTGCAGGCAGCCTCACCCGCGCTTGGGATTTTATTTATTATTGTTTCTCATGGGTTTTTGTTGTTGTTGTTTTTTTAAATTGCAAGAGCAGGTAGTTCTTGGAAAATCGCGTTTAATTTCGCTTTCTATTCCGGTTTGAGATTTCTGGTGAGGGCTGCGATTGCTGTTGACGTAGGGTGGTGCAGGTACCCGGGCAGCCGTAGGCATCAGAGTGTGGTGAAGTGAGTTAGTTTCTGTCCCTTAATGACTTAAGAGCGTTTTTCCAGATAGAGGCATAGTGAGGAGCTTTCGGGTGGCTGCTTCCAGGGAAGATATGAGCAATTATTAACTGGAAGAACGTGGAGTTGCAAGCATACGCAAAAGCCAGTGGTGCCCCACAGCTTGCGCTCAGAAACTTTGTTATTTGGTGAAAGCCCTTTTCTGAAGGCCAGAAGCTTTGCTTCTTCCAGGAAGGCTGCTTGAATTTTCTATTTTATCTCATTTTCAGGAAAGGATTAATGTGAGGGCTCTGGGTGCTGCATGTTTAGGTTGTATTTTGTTGTAAATGGTTAGTTCGGCAGAATCTGTGGCGTATGTGCAGTAAGCCTGGAGTAAACTGAGTGGTTTTATGGCATAAAAAAATTCAAGATCACTTTTAGTTCTAAGAGATGTTCTTCCAAATGCTAGCATTTTTGTGTGTGTGCATTTCTTTACAACCTATATAAGGTAACTAAGCTGAGTATGGAAATTATGTTTCTGTAAAACTATGTTCATTTTTCAGGTGGAAGAATAAACCAAATTAGTTTTTGTATTTACCAAGTCATTAAGTGTGGATGTTTTTAGTATTCCCACTTCAGAAGTCACCTTGCTCTGTCAAGGTTATGGTGTGTCTACCAGGCAACTTGGATAGCATAAAAATCTATAAAGCCCATATCTGTCTTGGAGAGTTTTAAGTGTTCTCTTGGGTTAAATTGAGTTGGGACTGGGGTTATTCTTCCTTCCTGAAACTTATTGAAGAGAAAATTACAAGTAACTCAGTTTGAGCATCTTAACACACCTTCAGAAATGGGAATACTTTGGAATGGTTGTATAGAAAAAAACAAGTGAGGTGAAACATCGTAATGGGATTTGCAGCATAAAATATGGTTAATTTCTCTTGTGTGACTACAGGTGGCAGTGTAGAAGCCAAGAACAAAAATTGGCAGAAATTATATTCTGTGTTCGAGAAAATGAAGAGTGTACTCATGACTAAGCACAGGAACCTGGAAAACCACAGGTATGTGAAGTGATTCATACAGCTGCCTATGGTGCTCCCAGTATTTACTGTATGCTAATGTTTCTGGCTCAATAGGTATTTTTGGACCAATTATCACTTAATGTATTCACAGTAAGAGCCTAATCAAAATGTTATGGAAAAATATATATTTCATTACTAAAAGGAGCAAAAATACTTTGAAGGCACTATGCAAGGAGCGGTGGGATATTCCCACTTTTTATGGTTTATTTTAACTATAAAGAACCAGAGCACTAAGTTGCATGAAGATTTTTATAAATCTTCATATAAATAATATAATAAATAAATAAAAAATTAAAATATAAATAAATAATATAAATCTTATGAAATCTAAATAAATAGATTTCATATTGATAAACCTAGCAGCAGTTATAGGCCTGAATGTACTTGAGATGGAAAAACTTTAGATACAAAAGAAAGATTTGCATGTCTGGATGTTTTGGGTGTCTTATCCGTACTATTTCTATGAGCACTGAAGAACTGATAGCGTGAAGATAATAACAGAGATGTAATTAAGAAGATGTAATTTCAAATAACTGTCCAGTGGTGATGCATATGTGTTGTTAAGGGTTAAATCTTGTAAGATTTTTTTTGAAGTTTTACAACACTGTTTTCCATGAAAAGAAAAACCTGAAAATAAGCAGTACATAATAAGAGCTCATGACTAGCTTTCATATTTCCAAGCAAAGAGAACTACTGAATTACCTTAGTAATTAATTTTTCTCATTAATTAGCAACATTAGAGGGAGGCAAAGCTTTTCTTCTATGTTTGCATCAGTGTGGATAGATTGTAGAAAGTAGTCTGTGGGGTCTGCATTCCAGGATTCCTGGGAAGCCATGAAGGATGGGACAAACTCAGAGCTGGAGCCTGAGGATTTTTTTAGAACTGACGAGTGGGAAGCTATCCTGGTAAGAAGTGTCAAAGTGCAAGTATCACTATGTTTGTTCACAGATTTATACTTTTGCATTCGGTTGTTCTTATTCTAGCCTAAGAAAGAAGGCATTTTGTCTAAACTTTTAAATTGCTTCTGAGATTATGTAGTTACATTACAAATGCCCACAGATGACCAAGCTGCCTTGTGTTGGCTCCCCTGCAGTAGCTGGTGTTGGGCACAGTTTCAGTTATCCCCAGCTGCAAAGTAAGTTGCAGACAGAATTATTTATTTCACTGTTAGAATGGGCTGAGAGCGTACATCCCATTAGGTATGAGTAACCAGCTGTCACCAATAAACTATCAAGTTATAGTATCTTGGAATCTTGAGATTATAAAATCCAAAACAAAATGATTTTTTTCTACCCACTGTTTAAAAATAAATCTGGGGAACTATACTTCAGGTATAGCTTTGGGCACAGGAGCTGCAAGCTCTCTGTAAAGAAGCTGTGCCTCTGTTAGTGAACAGTAAGACCCTGATCTCTGAGTGGCGTTTGTAGGTACCATTATAATGCTTTCAAAATGTCCCTTTAACAGAGTACCCTGAAGAGCTATGACAGTTCTTAACTTCAATTAAAAATAAAAAAGTGAGTAAATCTAGATTTGTTCTGCAGGGGAGAGCTCTTCTAACCATCTTTGCCTGGCCATCATGTTATCACTTGTCACCTGTTACTTCTGAATGGGGACCCACTCATGTGCAGCTGGGGAGAAGAAAGCATCAGCATTAATTTCTGTACAGCCCTGTAGTTTTTTCTTATTGAACAAAAGAGTTATCAGGGCTATTAATTTAAGTTTTTAAAGTCAATTGAACTGTTTATGTAGTATGGGTCAGCATATGCTTATGGCTTTGTTGAACATTGTTGAGGTCATTAGTTACTGCTAACACATTTAGAAGAGAAAATGAAAATGTCATTTGTCATTGGTACAAAATTTTAATGGGATCTTCCATTACATCAAGTGTTCAAAATACTAAATAAAAGAAAACTGGTAACTAAGCAGTGTGATGCTCAAGAGTTCAATTTACAGACACTTCTCAGTGCTAATTATGAAGTATTGACATAAATAAATGAAACTACTTGTTAAAGTGCCTTTTGCAGTGTATAGCAGTTATGTGTTCACAAGATGATTCATAACATTCAGCAATTTGTGATGAGTTTCCCTGCCATTACTGGAGATTACTAAGTATCAAATGTATTTGCACTACACTGGGTTACTTTAAATTAGATTTGATTGTGGAAAGGGAAGGAGAACCATTTTCTATTAACTGAAAAATCAGGCCTGTTTTATGAATCAGTTAGTCAGTATTGAATTTCTCTGTACTGTATATTACAATTTATCCTTTACAATAAAATACAAATGTTTCATAATCTTGCCTATAAATACAGCAGTGTGTGGGAAACTCTCAAGACTTCTTTTGTGTTGAGAGTTGTGTACATTATAACTAATAAAATATAGCAGACTTGCTGTAACTGAAGGTAGAATTCATAGTAAGAAATCTAATTTTGGAATCTAAATGTGTAAGGTCCCACTTTCAATTGGCAGACCTTAATTATATAGAGTGCTATTTGATTTGATGCAGAATGTATTTCTAAGTGCTGCTCCCATTAACAGTGCAACAGTTGCTGCATCTTAGAGAACTGTCTTGTGCTTCTGCTTTGAACTGGAAGTTGTGGCTGGTTATGTGTTCTGTTGTCTAAAGAAAACTGTGTTTAAGGGCTTGCACAATCAGTCATTCCACGCCGTCATGAAGATGGCTGTAATCTGTTAGATTATGAAGCACGGTTGCCTGGCAGTTATCGGAAATGTCTGTTAATGATACCGGGGTTTTACACAAGAAAAACTTTCCCACTCTTTAGTACTTGTGTAGGGTTGTCTTGGAAATTGTTTGTGGGAACCAGGAGAATGTACTAGGCCCGTGGATTAATGATGCTGAATGGAAGACAGAGAAATGATTTTTGTAGTATCTATTTATTTTGTGAAATAACAGGTACCAACCAGTCTGGTGTGGAAGGTGGGTTTTTAGAAAAACAGTAGATTGTCTATCAGGAGGATGAGGATGGTCTGAATCAAAGTCTCTGGATAGGGAGGCACAAAGTGAAAATTTCAGGTGGAATACTCTGAGAGTACGCATAAAACACAAGGAGTATGTCTGAGGCCGTTTATCTTGGACACTCTGGCTTCTCAGGCTAGAGGTTGATACCAGATCTCCAGTTGGAAGAGAATAGCATTTTCTTAATCTCAATAGTATTAATACAGCTGTTAAACCAAGGGGATAATTACGGCGCTGCAAGGTGCCCATTGTGGATTACTGTAACTGAAGTAAACTCTTGTGAAAGTCACAACACGCTAACCATGTGTGTAAGGAAAGTACCCTTAATTAGCAAATGTGTAAAGTAAACCTCCAGGCATGTGGTCCCACTGCTGTCTTTGGGCAGGCTGGTACTGGGCTTCTACGAGAAGCCCTAATGTGGGAGAACATGAAAACTGTAGAGGAGAAATGATCCGGAAGTTACATGCTGTATATGAGACCTCGCTCTTGCATGGTGACTCAGTATCCTTTCGCTCTAAGAATGCCATTGCATGGTGTTGATTCTAGATGGCAGAGGACATGATGGAGTCCACTTGACTAAATGGAGTGCAACTAAGTGGTTTCATGATGCAAGAGGGGAGAACCTTCCAGCTGCATGCCAAGGTGTCTTACAACAAAAGGAGTCTAGACTATCTTCTGGTGCTGGAGAAGCTGGTGAAGAAGTGCTGGTGGCACAGAAAGGCTACCAAAATAGTGCTGGTAGCAACATCTGAGTTGGTAGGTAGAAGGTTAAGAATAAAGACCTCTGCAGCCTCAGTCTCCACCGTAATCTCAATACCCTACATGAGTAGAAGCAGAAAGGGTACACAGGTCAAGATGACACAGCCTCTGGGGCTGAAGTCCTTAACATTGCTGTACTTAGCACAGAAGCTGATGAAAGTCATTTAGAAAACAGTGAAGAACTGCTGGAATAAGTTAGATCCAATTTAGACAGGAGCACAGAAGAGCAGGCAGTCAGACCAAAATAGAAATGTTTCCATGCAAATGCTAGAAGACTAGAAGATAAGATGGAAGAAGTGAATGCCTAGTTCTAAAGTTATTGGCAGTGGAGGTCTACTATAAAGAACATAGCTAGTAGGACACTCATTAGGATCTCTATTAGAAGCCTGTTAAGAAGAAGAGTCAAAAGAGTAAAATGCTTGCATTCAGTGTGGAGAGACTCAGAACAAATGCATATTCCCTAACAAGTGCTTCTCTGACCCTGTAAAAAAGATTTTTTTTTTTTTTTTTTTTTAAAGCAGTTACCATGGTTGAGCAGGCTGTAAGGAACAGAAAAATATCCTTCAGAAACTTATGCCCAAGAAAATAAAGGTGAAAATCAGATAATTTAAACATAAAATATACAGTAAAACAAGTAAAAGTCTGCTACGTGACTTGTAAAAGGCAAGAGAAGTTTGTCGTAAGTACTCTTTCAAAAACCTCAGAAACGGGAGCCATTGGGTCAATAGATAACTAAGATCTAGAAAAGCTCGAAAAAGATTGTGCTGTATCTGAAAGAGTATGAGATACTCATGTTCATGGTGCAGGACCTCCCAAACAAAACATCTTCTCTATGGGGAGAGAAACACAAGGTCCTTTTGAGGCACCTGTTCCAAATCAAAATGCTGTTGGGACATTTATTTTTTTTTTTTTTTTAAGAACAAAATGATAAAAATTATTTACAGCAAATTGCCAACTCTAGATGTGCCCAAGACCCCTAGAAGATCTCTTGGTATAAAATTGCTGAACTGGTAAGGGTGGTGTTTAACAGCACAATACTACTGTGGTAGCAGTGAAGTTAAGGGTGCCAAAGGTGATGCCAGTTTATAAAAGGCTTCCAGAAAGCCTATAGGAAAGAACAGGGCAAGTATGACTGGCATTTCTGCCAGCTGATTTCCTGGTAAATATAGTGAAAACTAATGGGAATTGTGGGCAAATTTGATATACTAGGAAAGAGTCAGAACACAGCCTCACAGGTCTGGTAGAGTTCTTTGAAGATGTGTGAGTAAGTGTGGTCTAGCTGATGCAGTATGCTTGGGTTTCAGAAAGTCTTTTGGGAACTGTTCACCAAAGGTGCTGAGCAAAATGAAACTCCTCTGACATAAGAGGAAATTTCTCTCCTAGACTGTTGGTTAAAAGATGGGGTAGGAATAAATGACCTGTTTTCACAGAGGGGACGGAGGTCATTGGTGGAGTTGCTCATATGGATCCGTGCCAGGTTTAATACCAGTCAGCCTATGCGTTGGTGGTCTGGAAGACTGAGTGTAGAGTGACTCTAAGTTAACGAGTGTAGCAAAAATGAAAGCTAATCATGAAGAGCCGAAGAGGGCCTTGTGATGCTTAGTAACTGGCGATGAAGCGAAGTAAGGCATGCAGGGGAGAACAGTCCTGCTGTTGCTGCAGATTATTAGCACCAACAGAAATGGTGGTGCAGAGACCTTACCATGGTAAGTCCAAGCATTGGTTAAATGTTCAGGACTGGTTAAAAAAACCCGAAATTCTAGAGAAGAATAGCCAACGGAACAGAAGTCTGTTATACCAGTCTATAAACCACCTGTGCTTTTGTCGTGACCTCTGGCTACAGTTCTGATCCCTATATTTAAGGGAAGGGTGAGAGCGGGGGGGGTGGGGGTGGGGAAGGGAAACCAATAGAAGTAGAAATGGGTGGCAATGATGATAAGGACCAATTAAATAGATTAGAAATCTTCAGCCTGGCAGAGAAATAGCTATAGATGAAAATGATAAAAATCTACATAGGAGTGTAATAGAAAAAATGAGCAGGGAATGCTCATTATCTGTCTCTTGTAGTACAAGACCCAGAGGGGATCAAATAAAATTATCAAGTGACAGATTGAGAACAAGTAAGAGGCTGTATTTTTTTTCCCATAGTGCGTAGTTTAACTGTGAGCCACTGTATATACTAGAAGTTTATCTGAGTTTGGGCTTTCAGTGCAAAAGCACCTCCTCTCGATTAGAAGAACATAAAAGCCAGTCCTTGAAGGCTTGGGAGGGACCATGAGGTACATCCCTGCAAGTTTTCCCTGTCCTAGTGCTCTTTTCTTCAGACCCCGGCTCTCAGCCTTTGCTAAAGGCATCATATGGGGAATAGGTGCATCTTTGGTCTGACAGAATATGGTTATTAATATGTAAAATGAAGACAAATTGCAGTCCCCTAAAGAAAATGCTGACCATATGCCACTCCAGATGCATCACAGAATTATTGGTGAACAAAGTGTGTTGAGAAGGACATTTTTTTTTTTTCTTGGGCCTAATAATTTACCAAAGAAAAAAAATAAATCAGTTTGGTTTTGAAGACTGTACCAGTCCTCATTGTACCACGTTGAATGTGAAGTTTAGTACCTATGCAAGGGTGTTGAGATTCTTTGTTCTGAAGTGTCAGGATTCAGCTTTAATTCTGTGCTTGCTCAAAGTGAGATGAGCATTTGTTATTCCTTGCAGTTTGTCTTCAGATAGACTGAATTAAAAACCTAAATGCAAAAATAAACTGGAAAAGTTAGGGACAGGCTTACCCATATAATGAAATGTTACCTGTATAATAAAATGAAAAATACAGTTTTTGAGTCTTGAACATGGAAGATGAAATCTCTTTTTGTATAAATATAGTGAGATTACACCTAGGTTCTTTCCCTATCCAAACATGCAAGGACTAAAGCTATGTTATACTTGGTCTGGTAAGGACTTGGAGAAAATAGATTATTAAGAATAAAGGATGGCTTGACCATTAGGCATGAAAACAGCAGTTAAATTTTAAAAGCTTGTAGAAGTTACGAAGCAAGAATTATGCAGTCATCCAAACCGGTTAACAAACAAAATGAAAGAAGGGTCTCCCAGTGACAGGGCTTATGAGCTGGTGTGAATACAACAGCCATGAGGTACAGAACCAGCGCAAGCATGACACTGCCTCATGTAAGGAGATACAGGGCTGGATGTTGGGGTGTCCACTGAGGTTAATTCTAACCCAGGAAAATTAGTCTTCTAGGGCTCCTGTGGTAACAATAAATCAGCTTCTCCAATAGGTGACACAGAGCACCCCAAGCCAGCTCCTGCTCTGGATTACCCTCTAGAGGAGGCTTTTTCTGTCCACACTGGTGCAGATGGGCTAGGGACACAAAGACGACTGGCCTCCCTGAGTCAAAGTTGACCTTTGAACATACCCATTCTATCTGTTAGCATCAGACCTGGTTTTCCTAGATGTTTTAGTAGGTCACTCTTTCTTTCCGCTGGTACTAGGATAAAAATACACTGCAAGACAATACTAGCTAAACCCATTTTTAAAGGTTTCATGTAGAAGTGTGTGTTTTATACTTAAAGTTCAGATTGTCCCTCAAAGTTTTCTGTAGTTGTCTGACAAAGCCAAGAGCTATATTAAAAATGAGTTTAAAATAGTTTCCTGTTTAACAAAAAAACCCTGTAAAATCAAAGATTTTTCTGAAATAAAAAAGATAAAACGTACAAAAAGAGATCAAATGGAGGTTTTTAAATTATGAACGTTAGGCAATAGAGCCTGTTTGAAAGAAGGGGTTAATTATGTACCCCACCAAGCACCCCCAACACACTCATCTTTCTCAAGAATGGCAGAAGACTCAGTCTTCTCATTAGCTCAGTTATTTTTATGATGTCTTTGAATGCTCTTTAGAATTTTCCTATTTGTTCAACAAAAGCAAAACATAGTTCTAAGATTTTTTTTTTCCATTTATATTTCCCATAATGGAATAAAATACCAAAGAACAAGTGTAGGCAAAATCTTGTTTGCATCTTTATTTGGCACTTAATGTAGTTAGGTAATGAAGCTGAACCACTGGCAGCGCTGACCCAAAATGGTCAGCACAGACTATGGTAAGTTTTAATTTTATTTTTCTAAAAGTAATTTGGTACCAGGTGCCATGGAACAGAACTTCACTAGTAATGTAATCCGAGGCTTAGACTTTCACATCTGTTTAAAACTATACTGTAAACCATAATGCATAGTCTTGAATAGGTGAGAGAATGCACCAGCCAAGCACACTTCTCAAGCAATAATTTTTCTAGTGTTATATCAGGAAGCGTACACTTTTTTTTATATATATATATATATATATATTTATTTGGAAATTATGTTAGTTACACTTTTCTAATACAAAATCCTCTGAGAAGACAGGTGGTGTATTTTGATGTTATGAATCTTCTACATATGTACCTTTTTAGTATTGACTAAACTTAGTATATTTCTCTTTTTGTTTTGGGGAGGGTGTCTGGATCTGTAATTATTCTCTAATGCCTTACAAATAGTTGATCATACTTGGTAGTTTTTATCTGGATGGTTCCTAGTGTTCCTGATAATTCAGGCAGTTGTGTACTCTATAATAAAAGTAATAATAATTCTGAAGTCAAAATGAAAGTCACGTGCTGTCCTTGACTCAGTTATATGAAGTTTGTGTTGCTCACAAATAAAGCTAAAACCCTCAATAAAGTGGAAGGCAGAGCCCAAAACAAGAATGCTGCTTATGAGATCTCTGCTGAGCCCAGTGACCAGGGACAGATGTACTTCTGACATCACCTCCTACAGCCTTGCATCCTGCTGGTTCCTGGGAATGTAGAGAATTTGTGAGTCCTCTAATTTAAGAGACTTAAACTGTTGCAGATTGCTGCATCTCCTTTCAGATACGCTACCTGGTTTTGTTTCTCTGCTCTTTATTTGCTTCTCTATGGTTTTACCTTTAATCATCACCCAATTGCACAAATGTTATGGTTGGCTGTTGTGGTTTGGTTTTGTTTTTTTGTTTTGTTTTGTGTGTGTTTGTTTGTTTGTTTTTTAATTTTGACTATCTCAATGTTTCCTGAAACTTGTAAAGATCACCTCTCTCTTTCCTTTACTCTGTGCACAAATAACTTCTAATTGGAATGGATATTTAACAGCATATTAAAGATGCAGATGTAACAGTGGAGTCTCCATTGACCCAAATCTGATAATTTTATGCTTTTAAAGAAGTTTTTATTTCTCTTGTTCGATCAGAACATGCTGGGCTACCCTAAGTGGTAGTATGCTGCATCAGTTTTCTGATGAGAAATGCCTTATGAGGGCTGCTCAGTTTAACACATTTTACCTCACCAGATAAACATGCATAGATCAATTACAGAGACCAAGCCAGTACTGACAACTTCTTAAACCATGTTATTTCAAATGCTTGTTGATGTGGGCATTTGCATGTTGAGTTAGGAACCCGAAAAGCTGTAAGCTCCCCTTGAGTATGGTGAAGATGCTTTTGAACATGGGTGTTCTGTTGAATGGTTTCTGGTCTCTGAGACTGTACCATAAGTAGCTCATAAGCTCTGTTGTACACTAGGTTCAATCTAAAGTGTTCCTGGCAACAAGGTTGTTGGAAAAAGCCAAAGACCAAAGAATCTTTTTAGTTTTTCCGCCTTAGTGCCAGTCATGGCTCCACTTGCTTTCACTTTCTGTGGTCCAGTTCTTTGGGGCAGTTTCTGAGTGAAAGGCAAGGCTGCTCGCCCCACAGAGCTGCTCACCTGAGGGTTAGGTTAGTGGCTTTAGAGATGCAGGACTGGACTGTGATTGTGCTGTAGTCACAAGGTTGTCCTCTGAGGGAAGTCCCCAGGCTACCTACCCTCTGTCTCTTCAGACCATCTGGAAGGAGACCTGCTCATCTGCTGAAAGAATGAGCACAGGCACCTGACTTTGAAAGATTATTCTGGGTTCTGGATGGCAGGTGAAGATAAGGCACTTGCCTTCAGCACAGGATCCAGGCTAAGGTAGGATTTAAGATCAGTGCCTACACTTGGTTAGGCCTGGGTTGTTTCCAGCTTTGGCTGGGCACTCTGGGTTGTCCTTCTGAGACCTACCTCTTCCCACTGCCTAGGTTAGGAGCCCATCTATCTACTGCAGGGCTCTGGCTTCTGCTTTGGGGACCAGTCTGCTATTGTCTAGGAGCTTCTGTCAGAGGCTTTTATTTTATCTGGTGTTTGGATCAGTGTCAGCAAGGTGGAATTTCAAGGAGCTGCAGCATCCTGAGACAGTAGCCGTTCTGGGGCAAAATGTTTCCTCGTTCTTTTCATCAGCTTTATGTTTCTTTATTTTTAACTGCTGAACACTGCCAGTAATACTCTGTGCTGTGTCCAGCTTAAACTTGACATCTGCTGAACATTGTCTGAATGATCTTGTGTAAATCCTTGTCCATTGCTGCCTCCACTGCAGCAGTCATCATTTTTTTTAAAATTGCATCGCTACAGATTATGACTTGCAGCTGGCAACCAAGGGTGGAAAGACTTAGAACTGTGACCTCCCTTTCTATTTGAACCAGGTCTACATGTGGATGTTGCAAAAGGAAAAATGACTGGTTAGGTGTAATTGTGTGAGGGTTTGGTTTGGTTTTTTTTTTTTTTTTAATACTGGGCAGTTCAGGGGAGAGGATCTGGTAAAATCAGGGATGTGTTTCACATTTCTGCCAAATATCACTTTTTAGCTTGACATTTAGAGTCCAACATGCAGAATTTGTGAGGCTTTTGGGGATTGGTATGATGTAAAAAATGAAGTATGATGTATGATGTAAAAAATGAAGTTTTAGAAATAAAAACATGTAGCTTTTATCAAAAGCATAGGTATTAAGTAACTTGGTGGACAGTGATACTTGGGCAAGAATTTTGATGCTAGTACTAGAGGTTAAATAGTGTAGTGGGAAAGAGGAACGTGTGCCTAGATTTCATGTCCATCAGGTTCTTTATATCTAATGAAACCAAAGGTTGTGACAAAAACTTATCAAAAGGCCTAGGGAATAAAAAAATAAAGGGGGAAGGTAGCCCAGGCAAAAGGCATAATGACTGAATACCTAAACAGATCATATTAACAAGATCTATCTAACAGTCATGTTGTCAAATGAACCTTTTTACATTATTCTTTTTTTTAGTCTGAATTTTGGTTGCTGCCTGCGTGATGAGGTGTTTGTTTGGTGTGGCGTTTTTTTTCTGTCATTCTTCAGTGATCAGGCTCTGTCAAAATATGTCCATCTAATTATCCATATTTGAATTGGGAAATATTTGATTCAGAAAATGCTATGGATCTTCAGTCTTCACATTTGTTATTTTATACAGAAGTGTATCAGAACTGATAAAAAGTTTTGTCTCTTAGTCAAACGTTTCTTAAAGAGCACAGGACTTTCCTTGAGTGGCAGTTGTGTATTGGTTACGTGATGAAAGAAATACTGCTGTCTTATTATTAAAGTTCATAGATGTTTTTGTTGCCTGCTCTCAAATATTCTTTTACATTTTCCATCACCAGCCTATATTACTCCAAGAGCCTTACAAGGAGCTTCTCTTATTTTAAGAAGCTGCTTACACAGTTACCGTTTAGAGTCACTTAAGTTTTCCACCACATTTACTGATAAAGGCATTTGACCTGTATGATGCCTTGAAAATCTAGCACTTTCCTTCTTTTCCAAGGCAGAGTCCTTTACTGTATTTTTTTTTTGACGCTGAATGTTAATCTCCCTCAAACTAGTTTTACTGAAATGTTCGTTATTATCATCCTTTTCCTCCCACTCTGATAAATCCATTTTCTGTTCCCACTTTGTCAGGCTAGACTTCTTCCCTTCTTTTAGGCAGTGTTATTTTCTGCTGGTGTATTAGTCGAAGGGCATTAGGATTAGCTTTGATGACTTTGGTGGGGCATTCACGAAGTCTATCTTTAGTCTAGTGGGAATACTGACTGTGTTTCCTCCCTGGCTAATGGAAAACAATTGGGGTTTCTAGGGCAATTCTGAGTTTCCAAGTTAGGCTTTTTTTTTTTTTTTTTTCCTCCCCTGAATTGCCCTCCAGACAAAGCCACAGCTTTTGGAGATGTCCCTTCTGCTGCTGTTGCAGTCCTGCAAGTGGAGGGCAAAGGCTCCTTTCTGACTCCTGCAGCAAGGCTGGTTCTGATGGCCACCGGTGGGGAACTAGATCTCCCTGCCCATAGTAGCTGGATGGATCTGGAGGGGAGAAATAAGATGAATGGTTGAGAATTATACCTTCTTGTTAGGTTGCAGGGCCTGGGTGTTTCTGCTGCTTTAAACTGTGTGCACTTGACACAAAATATACCCTACAAGCATTTCAGTGTTTGTGTTTCTGCTTTTAGTGACTGCTGGAAATTACAGAATCCAAATAGTTTAGCTGGGATTTTCTCAGGGTGCCTCACATATAATTGGACTGCAAACAATTGGTGGCTAGTGACATTGGCTTCATAATATGGAAATTACTTTTTTTCATAGTTCTAAAAAATGTGTCCTGTTTTGCTATGTAGAAAACTGTATTTCTATCTTACTGGAATCAAACAGACTTTTGAAGCTGGTATATGGCTAAAATATTATATGGTGCTGTTACGAACCAGTCACTGGATTAATTTTAACTTAAGAAATTTACTTCTTGTAGTGTGTCTCCATCTTTGTTCTTGTTCTGGAAAAAGCTGAGACTTCTATGGAACCAAGGCTGCCTTGAGACATCAGAGGCCTCCTGCTTATCCCTGTGTATGGGGTTGCGCAACATCTGCTTCCAGGCTGTTATTATATCAATAATGATTGTTTGCTGCTAAGGATATACATGATGCTTCACAATGCATAGGTTTGGAAACTTAAAGAAGAAAATGGTGTGTCTGCTCTGAAATAGCTTTTCGTAGAATAAGAAAGATGCTACAGAAGAGATGAAGCCTTTGCTGTGTGCTGTTTTGCTTTCTCTTAATTCATTATTTTCCCTTTCCCATTATATTAGTGTATTAGTCTAACTGATCTCATTCAGAAGGTTTACTTCAAAGGTATATACTTGTGTTTTAAAGACAAATGCCAGACTCACATTTGTAAGATCGTAATATTTCTGGTATTTGTATCTCTTGTGATTACTGCCGAAATTACTGTTAAAACCTGAATGATGGATTAACATAATTGCATTTCTCTTTTTTGATGTGAGTGGATTTACTATTTGCAGTTCTTGACCTTGCTATTCATCTACAGATTTTTTTTTTTCCATATTTCTACATGCGTTTTCATTTTCTATGTTAATTGTTCTACATATACTGGGAGGGGATTGAGGGTGGCAGAAGTACACAAGGATGTGCAGAGAAGCATGGCCTTGCGAGGCATAGAATTAAATTGTTTATTTGATGTTAATAATTTGCTTAATACTATACCTAAAATCTAAGTTTGGAAGAAGAATGTGGGGAATTCTTTTAGAAAGTGACACAAGGGTAGGAAAGAATGTTAACAGACAGTGATTAATTACTTCATTGCAAAAGGGGAGCTTTTTGTATCTCTTCTTGGTTTGAAATGAGTTGCCATATGTTGAGAAGGCAGAGACTGGCAGAAGACTTTCCTGTCTTACTAAGTTTTGAGATCAGGAAATAACTAAATTTACCACGGGGAGTTTACCTAACTAACCACAACCTTTTACTAATGTGTTCACTTTGTCCTCACATACAAATTTTGAAATAAAAATGCCAGTACTCATGTGTCACTGATGGGAAGTAAAAGGCAATATTTTGGTCATAATTGGTAGGAGGCGAGACTGACATTCACATGCATTTTCCCCAATTACAGAATCGAGCACAAAATATTTCGTAGAAATTAGATAATTTCTTAAAATTTCTGTCATGCTTACCTGGCATTTTGAAATGCTTGGGCTTTCGCTCTCCTAATGCTTAGTCTTTAAAAGTGATTTTCTTTAAATAGCAAATGAGTTATTTGTTTAAAATGTTAAATATTTTCTTTATATTTCAGTCTTCAGCTTTAGCACAGCCCTCAGAATCTAACAAGATTCAAGGCCAGAAAGATCTTTATGCTATCTTTTAAAACCTACTGACATGCCAGAGGACACAGCAATGTGCTCAGTGATGATTCTGCTGTGCTCGATATCTTGCAAAAACTTAAGAGGATGACACAGAATCTATTGCTTGGCCTGGTGCTCTGTTCAAACAATTATTCTTATTGCTAATTTATACAGACTTGTCCTTAAGCCCCACTTGAAGAAAGTTCATTTTTATCCTTTAAATCACTTGGGGCTTTTTCTATTTCTTTTTCACTTTTAACACCTCCTGCATACAGTTCAGATGTCTGTTTATTGTAGAATTCGTCTCACCATACGTAGAAAAAGCAAGATTGGCAAGCCTATTTCTGTTAGGTGTCTACGGATTGCCCAAAGCCTTTTTTTGCCATAACACTGTCTGCAAGGCACACATTAAGTGCTTTCTTCAGTGATATAACACCTCCATGGAAGTAGCTACTGTCCAGGTTATGGTCTCAAGTTTCAGAGATGCACCAGCTTTCTGTGTTCTTAGGAGTATGACCTTGCATTTACATTGCAGTTTACCTTCACTGTGCGCTATTTGTGTATACAGCTGGAAATGTGGGGAAACACCAGGCCTGGTTTGAAATAAGTATGCTTATATAGGGTATCTGAGTCTTGTAGCACTCCTTTAGAACTGATTCTACTGTGTGAGCCTTAAGAGTAAGAAAACAGTCCTAAACTGTGTCTTCTCTAAAGCGTTGAGTTTTGTAATTATTTAAAAATTAGTCACCTACATGTATGCTTACTCACATTTAATATTGTGCTTTGCAATTAAGTCGAACTGTACTTTCCTCTTGCACAGGGAAAAAACTATAAAATTTTGCTTTTTATTTCTACAAACTCAAGGAGCTCTTGGGAATTCCCCTGTTCACAGCTTGCTCCTTTGCAACCTGTTTCCATCTTTCTGTTAAGTTAGGTTATTATTATTTTCTTTTCTAAACTAGAGGACACCCATACTGGCTGCTGTCACTTTCTTCCTTCTGTGATCTTGACCACCCACAGTTACATATCTGGGGTGCCTTTGTTAGGGGGTACAGGTTCTAGCCTGGCTGCTTGACTGCAAAAGCAGGTTTATCTGGAGACCGTGAAGGGATGAGAGCTGCAGTGCTTGGCATTTAGGCCCCGTTTTGCCTGATGACTTGCTGTCATCTGTCTCCTGACTGGGAGGGTGAGAGTTAAAATGTCTGTTTGACATTTCATGCCTTCTGTTCATGTCTGATATATAACTTATGTTTGGGATATGCTATCTTATGAAGTGACTCCATGGTGTACAACACCTTGGGCTAAGCCAAGGTTATGTTCCATATTTATAGAACCACTTTCTAGAGCATTTCAAAACCTTCTCAGAGCTGCTTACAGGTCAAATAACTCTCTTCTCATGTTCTGGTTTATTGAAATGACTTTAGAAATGTAATGTCATCTTAAATTAAAGCAGGCATTCATCTCTTCCACAGGTCCTTCACCTCCTGGTTGGTCTTGGCAGATCTTTCTACCCATGTCTGATAGTCTGTAACTAATCCTAGGCAGACTAAACCAGGCCTTTCAAAGCTCCACCTCTTGTATAAGCAGTCTAATATGTCCCCCTGTCTCTGTGTCATGGATGATGGCAATGGCAGGTGAACAGGTACCAGTGCCTCTTAACTGTGCAATGTCCTAGAAATCTTAGGAGAGCAGCCTGACAAATTTGGGAGGAGATGCAAAGAGCATTTCTACCCTTATGTTGTGATAGGAGATGTTGCCTTTTGCATGAATAGTTTTGGAACTGTTGATCTGTTTCAGACAACTGACAAGTTGGGATCATTACACAGCTGTCAAGCTCCCCCTGCACATGTACTTTCTGTCCACTTAAACTCTTTTATTAACCTCTTATGTTTTGAAATAATGATCGGCTTTGGCAGCCATTAAGTATTCCTGGTGCGTGATTTCCCATAACAAGTTACACTCCTATAAACAGGATTGTAGAGCTTCAGCCTTAAGACTTTTTTTATACAGAAACATATTTGGTATTCCTGTCTAATATAAACTAGACTAGGGCTGTTTAACTGCTGAAGTCTATACGTGGCTTGACAGGACTGTTTGTGTAATCCTCTTTCCCAAAGGCTTCTTCAATCCAGACCATGGATTTGGAGATAGCAGCCTGTTACTGCCACTGTTTTCCCTGCAGCCTCTCTGTTGTCACTCTACATATTGTTCCACAGGAGACACTATGCTTGCATATAGGTTGTTGCAGCCGGCATAAAACACAATTTGTGTGTGTCCTTTCCTTATCTATGGGTGAGTTGTTGCTGGGATAACTGAGGCTGCTTATAAACAGTGTGAATTTTCTAAGCAATAATGACCCATTCCTGGCAGTCATCTCTTCTTTCCAGAGGGCAGACGAGGATTCAAACTGTGGTGTGCATCTGCTTCTTGGCCTTTTGGCTAAGATCAAGTGTAGTGTAGTATGTTCAGGAAGTCTGCTTCAAGGGAGCATCCAGGATTTGCACAGACTTGTTGTGCTCATGTGAGTTTGTGCTGCTAAGATACTCAGAGCCCACATGTGCAAATGAAAGGTGATGTTGTTGGGGTCTCACAAGATGTACACGAGGCTGGGGCAGGAGGCATAGTGTCATGGTGTTTGGTACTACTATGCCAGTTCATGTCTTTGAGTGTGGAGCAGAGCTTTGAGAGGCTGGGGGCATTGTCTGTGCTCCTCAGCTAGTCCAGTTTGTCAGGTGGCCATGAACACCAGTTCTTGAGGAAGTGTTGGAAACTGGAGAATCAAGTTATAGCGGGAATACTGGAACTCCCTTATCTGTCCCTCTAGGATATCAAATTGCTTACCCTAGAAGACCATTTTTTGGATGGGTGGGGGAATTCAGAAACTGCTCACACGCATTTGTGCCTTTTTTTTTTTTTTTTTTCCCCTTTTGGGGAAAAGGACCAGAGTTGCAAAGCAAGAAACTGACCTCGTCATTGGGTGCTGGGAAGGGACAGACAAATGCACAGCAGGGGTCCATTGTGCTTGGCATGTTCTGGTGAAATAGACCAGAGTGACATGAAACAAGGCAGAAGGTCTTCTCTGGTATGGCTTGGGACCGCAACATACTGTCATGGTATAGTGGATCTTCCTCTTTTACTGTATAGTTTATTGGTGTATATGCAGAAGACTGGGTCACATGCAAATGAAAAGGAGCAGTTATGTTTCTCCACAACTGAAGGACATGTAGATTGCCCAGCTGTAGGTAAACTCAGTTTCTAGAGAAGAGGGCAGTGGGAAAAGATGATAATGAACTATGGAGTGAGATGTCAACTAGGAATATCATACATCTAGTAAAAACAGGTGCAGGAGATTCCTAAATCATCTGGATGGTAACTTCTTGGTAGAGGTACTAAGGGAACCAACCAGAAAAGATGCCTTCCTAGATTTGCTGCTCACTAACAGAGAGGGTCTTGCAGGCAAAGTGGCGATTGGTGGCTGCCTCAGCCTCAGCGGGCACAAAGCAGTCAGGTTCAAAATCTATGCCAACAGGAGGAATACTGCCAGCAAGACCGCAGCTCTGGATATGAGGAGAGCAAATTTTAGGTTGCGCAGAAAACTGCTTATTTAGGTTCCCTAGGAAATAGCTTTTGAAGGTGCTGAGGTCCATCAGTACTGGTCACTTTTTAAGTACCACCTCCTAAAAGAACAGGAACAGGCAGTTCCAAAGTGTTCGAAGTCAAGCAGGCAAGGCAAAAAGCCAGCTTGGCTGAGTAGGGATCTTCTTCTTCTTGAACTGTGTCAAAAAACACATTAATATATGGTCAGTGGAAGCAAGGTCAATGGGAGGACTACAAAGATGCTGCTCTCCACTGTAGGGAGGAAATTTGTGTGGCCAAAGGTCAATTAGAGTTGAACCTGGCCAGTACTGTGAGAGACAATTAAAAGGGCTTTTAAAAATATAATAATGGCAAAATGCAAACCAGAAATAACGTTGGCCCACTACTTGATGAGCATGGTCACTGCATAAATAGGGACGTAGACAAAGCAGAGGTGTTTAATGCTTTCTTTACCTTTGTCTTCAACACTGAAGATGGGCTTTGAGACCCCCATAGCCCTGGGCTGGAGAACCATGGCTGTGAGAATGCTAAACTCCCAATCAATCGGAAACTTGTGTGGGATTTGCTGCTCCAGCTAGATCCCTATAAGTTGATGGAGCCTGATGGGATTCATACAAGGGTACTTAAAGAGATGGCTAATGTCATAGCGAAACCTCTCTCTGTGATTTTTCAATGCTTCTGGAATCTGGAAAGGTCTGGGTTGACTGGGAGCTGGCAAATGTTGTCCCAGTCTTCAAGAAGGGCAACAGGGTGAAAGGTTTGGAGGGGAAGCTGTATGAGGAGCGGCTAAAGTCACTGGGTTTGTTCAGCCTGGAGGAGACTGAGGGGAGACCTCATGGCAGCTGCAGCTTCCTCACAAGGGGAGGAGGAGGGGCAGGCGCTGATCTCTTCTGTCTGGTGACCAATGACAGAACCCGAGGGAATGTCAGGAAGATGTGCCAGGGGAGGTTTAGGTTGGACATGAGGAAAAGGTTCTTCCCCCAGAGGGTGGTGGACACTGGAACAGGCTCCCCAGGGAGGTGTTCAAGAAGAGACTGGACAAGGCCCTCAGACACACGGTGTGAACTGTGGGGTTGTCCTGTGCAGGGACAGGAGTTGGACTCAGTGATCCTTGTGGGTCCCTTACAGCGTGGGACATTCTATGATGAACTCTTGCAATGTTAAATTGACTTCAAAATAAAAGATGTGCTAGAATTGAGTTATGTTACTTTGAGGTTTTGAGTGTTAAGTATGCAGCATACTAGAACTCAAAACTAAAAATGGAGTGGGGGTGTGATAGCTCAGACATGGTTGTGACAGGTGAGGTCTGTCTACAGACTATTCAGGCCTCTGAAAGCGGAAAATCAGTTGGAAGAACGTTGAATGGGTTGCTTCAGGTAAAATTCTGTATACTTACATATTTAAAAATAGTTAACATGTTGATATTTTTCTGGAAAAATGAAGTGTTTGTTTCAGAGCTAAATGTTTAAATTCATAGAAGGGGGAGAATCACACTTGTATACGTCATGAAAAATAGGGGAACAATGTAGGTCTGGACTGCTATTCCCAATAGATGTTTTGTTTTGTTTTTTTCTGTGTTCCCTAGTACATGCTAAAAATATTTTCAATATCTTAACATCTGCATTGTTATGAAAAATGGCATGTCTTTGTTTTGGTTTCAGCTGTGTCTTTCTTGCATTACATTTTGTTCCATGTGTTCTCTTCAGTTGGGATGTGAAGTCATTTTCTTTTGTCAGCTGTAGACCTAATTGCCTTGAGTCCAGAACTGTACTATGCAGTATTTGAAGAAGTTATTTCTTTTGTTCTGCCTCAAAAAAACCCTCAAACTTTATGGTGAGGAATATGGAGTTATTTAGTTGTGAAATGTCTTCTGATTGGCAGAGAGGGGCAGTAAATAGGGTAAAAATAAAGGGAGCGAAGCCTTTTTAAGTGTAGAAAAATGAAAATTGAAGAAAGACTGGGTATGTGGGTGTATTTTGTGTACTACTCTGTATCAGCATCTCTAATCCTAAATGCACCAGTGTGTCCCATTGATTTCAAGTGGAGGATGGAATGGAAATGAGGTAGAATCTCTCATGGTTATGCATGCCCTTAGAAGGCTCCTGAGCACGGTGCAGCAGGGGAAGATGGGCGAGTGAAGGTTGGTTGCAGTTCTGATTCGTGTGTGAAACAGAAGAAAAACAGGCAAGAAATAGGAGCAGACTTGCTGGAAACATAAGAGAAGGAAACACCAAGACAATTTGGTAATGATGGCAACATGGCAGTAGGTGAGGGACAGCCATGGGGGAAGTCATTAGCTGTTGGATGCTGCTGGTTCCCAGCACACTACCTGGAACACAAGATTCCTGGGTTCTTCTTTCTCTCCTAGTCTGGGACACTGCCAAAGCTGATGTCCACACACTGATTTTTGGTTTCTTGATTAACTCAAGCAACAAAGCTGAGTGTTAATGCTCTAACTCTGTCTCTCAGGTGTGCAGTTGTCAATAGGTTGCCACAAAAAGGAATCAAAGAGGAATTTGGAATTTGACTGCCTGGGTTGATTTTTTTTTTTTTTTTTTTTTTTTTTTCCCCCTCCTAAAGTTGAAGAAACTCTACATGTACAGAATGCACTTTCAAATACATGTTAAGGGGGCAAAGTCAGGCAGCCAGATCTGGGAAATTAAATGAAATCGATGTTATGGGTGTTACTTTGGTTCTGCATTCTTAGATGTATGAGTTGGTGTGAAGTCTTCTAATGAATGGTAAGTATTGTGATTTTTTTTTTTTTTTTTTTTCCAGAAGAAACACACCTGTGACAAAATGATGGTGTTTATGGGATGAGTCAGGAATATGTAGTAGATGAGATGGTCACAGATATTCCTGAGATGGTTTGCTTGCACAAAGCAGTAGCAGACACTTGGCTGCCATGGGCCACCTCCTCATCGCAGGGGCTTCTGCCAGATGCCTCAATCTGCAACTCCCCTCTTCTGGTCAACAGCACCCATAGCAACAACAACTTCTGGGGCTTACCTATGTTTAGTGCCCTCCCTTAGAAGATCCCTAGAGGTGTAGGAGGTTTCCTTGTTTTGTACCCTTGCAGTGAGCCAGCAGTGTGACAGCAGGTCCTGGCTTCCTACAAGCTTCCCGTGTGGGCAGCCTTCATTTATCATTTTGAAGTAGCCGGCATCCCACTAATGGTGTGTGTGGTATACTTTGGGAACATCTCATCTCTAAATTTCTTCTTGTCACAAGAGTGGGAAAGTGTGAGTGATATAGGGCATTGGACAAGGACAGAGGAGGGTCTTATGGCTAAGACACTGGATGGTATTAGAGTGCACTGAATTCTGGCACTGCTGCCTGTGCCATGGAGTTCCTGCATGAAGCTGTCATTTTGGGGCAAACTGCTCAAATGCTGGTGCATGTCTTGTTTTTTTGATTTCTAAATCAACTGCAGGAGATGTGTGGTCGTTCAAAGCCACTTTTAGATGACTTGATGTGGGGAATGCAATAAAAGGCACAACCACAATTAAGGTGTGATAGGCAGTGAGACTTAACTATTGAATATGTTATGTGCTACTGGAAGAATCAGGCAGCCTGGGGTCTGGAATGGTCTAGTTTCAGGCCAAACACGGCTTACTGGGATTCCCTCCTCCCCGCCATTCACCCACCCCCGTGATTTTTATATTCCCCAGAGAGCGATGTGCTTAAATAGAAATGATTGAAACCAAAAAGGCAATAGATGTGTCACTTAATCTATAGCTCTTTTCTATATTAAGTTAGTTTAAAATAGCATTAAAGGCTCAGTTTAGCAGAGCACTTTAGTAAGGCATCTAACTGCATATTTGAATTGAGGCCAGGATTGATAAACTTGGATACTGTGTGATAATACGTTCTAATAGGAACACTGCATCCACAATGGTTAATATGTACGTCCCAAACAGGGCTGTATCTTCCTTCTGCTGAGGCTCAGGGTTGCAAATTTCAAAGCTGGTTTATTTGTGGGTTTGGTTCATGTATTTCTAGTAAGAATGGGATACAAAGGAATTTTTTTTTACATAATGGATTTATAAGCAACAAATAATCACTAATTTTCCTAAATATCTGCTGTCTGTTGCAGAGCTCACTCTCATTTTAATTCCTTTAGCACTTCTTTATTTTTTTGCAGTGATTATTGAATCATTTGCTGTCCCTGTACAAGATTTATTAATAGTTACAGCAGATTTTCTGAAAGAGTGTTCTGAGTCTTCAGCAAACTGGAAAGGAAAAGAACATTCTTTAAGTAAAGTAGCATTAAAACAATACTGATTCTCAATTTATGGGGCAGCATTTAAATTGTGCCTGAAAGCTCACTGTAATGAGGCCTTTACAATTACAAGTAAAAGACTATTCGCTAGTTTTAAAAAATACAAAAAGATTAAAGCTAAGACTTTCACAGCTTCCCAAAGATAGACCTCTGGGCAGTTGTCCTCTTAAAAGAAGAGATAAATATTAGGGGCCTCTAAAAGACATTAATGAAGAACAAGAAAGGGAAAATTCATGCAAGGGATAAAGAGTGTAACTAAGGACATATCTATAGAAAAGGCACAAGATGTACGTAAAATATTAACAACGTTTTTGAAGTCTTCCTAAAGTCATGTCAACCTGAACTATCATAAACAGAAATCAAATTAAAAGAAACATTGTTTTCACCTGACTTTCCAGTGGAAAAATATTGACTTGTTTGGTTTTTTTTCAATTCCTGCAGAATTTTCATAGTTATTTCTTGTGGCTGGATGAAGAGCACCTTGGCCAAATGTTAGTATTTTAAAATACTGTAAATCCTTCATAAATGTATAGGAAATAAAAGTGTATTTCCCTTAGCTTTGTGGATTGAGTTATAATTTCAAAATTTAAAATTAATGTCAGTGACTCTATTCCCTTTAAGTCTCTCTGTAAATCAAATGAAGAGAAAACAAAATGCCACACATTTCTTAATGAGCATGGTGACTTCTAGAAAATAGTGTCTTTAGGATAGGAGAAAACTTAATCAAAACGTGTGCATTCAAAAAAATAGCTTTTATAGCAAGGAAGAGTATATTTGATTATTTTAGAATAAAATGTGGTTGCATTTGTTGTTAATAGGCCGATTAAGTTGATACACTCAGAAAATCCTTCATGTGGTAAAATGGCATTTCCCACTGTATCCTCTTAAAACTAAGTATAGTAATGTTTGGTTTTTGTGATGGATTTGATCAACATATTAAAAAAAAACATGTTTTGAATTAGAATTTAATAAATCTTTTACCTTATTTGATTATGGAAAAAATGAAGTTGTCTCCTTTTTCACTTATTTGTTTTTTTGCAGTGGTTATTGGATCGTTGAAGGATTCTGTCTGGAAATCCTTCCACAAATTAAGCATAGCAGCTGATAAAGTACAAAGTAGTATTTTACTGTGCAGTGGTAGGGCACTTTTCTACTCTGCTAGTTATAACAGTCATAATTTTGAGGCTCTCTGGGGACGAAATTACAATTTCTTTTGTGTATTCCTGTTAATCTTTCAGTGATCATAGCCAAATAATAGGAAACACTAATTTCAAATTTTCATTTTTTTTTTTTAAAAGGCAACCTAAGTAAATTTTATGAGGATTACTCATAAATTTATGTCTCTGCTAGGCAAAGTACCAAAACAACACAGTGTAACTTCCTTTTGTCTTCTTTTGTAGATGTTATCATGAAAGTAATTGTATAACTTTATTTCCTTTTCCAAATCTAGACTCTTGTTTAATTTTCTGTATGCATAAAGACCTAACTCCTTTTTTAAGAAAACAACAGACAAACAAACAAAACCAGGCAACAATGATACAAAGTTTTGTGGGTTTTTTTTTTCGTCAGGAATGTGATCCTCTATTGCTATATTGGTCCATCTGACTAGGGTATATTCCTCTAGTTTGTGGCCCCAACAGGCTCATAGTTCTGGAGGAATCACATATGTATGGATAGGTGATGCATCCATAAATTAGAATATGCTTCAACCCCACAACATTTAAAACAGTAAGCATGGAAGGGTAATCTATTGTCTTCCTTCTCCTTCCTGGAGTAATCAACCTATAAGAAGTGGTTTTTTACCATTGTTTTCTTTTGTAGCATTTCTGACTCAAAAAATAAAAACCAACTAGAGAGCTGATATTTGCTTAGTGAGTAACCTTTCATTTTTATTTTTTGCCAGCTCTTGAAAATGTATTAGGCTATTTGCATATTTGTTTGATACATATCTCCCATATGTTTTATATGTGTGTGTGTGTATATTTAAAAAAAAATGGGATGTGTGTGTGTATGTATATATAAAAAAATATATGGAGGGTGTGTGTATACATAGATGATACCTATCCAATTTCCTCTGGTTGTTTCTATCATCATGACTGAGACAAAATGTTTTTTCTTCAAAAATGTCTCTCTGTAATGTCTCTCTCTGTAGGTGATTTGTAAATGTAGCTGTCCTGTGTATCTAATTCCTCTTCTGGAACTACCCCTAGAGAACACACTAAGGGACTATCAGTGAACAAATAAAGAGTGGGGATAAAATTTTGACACAGAAGTCAGTGGCAAAAGCCCTGTTGACTCTAGTGGGATGAGAATGTGTGGTGAGAGGATGCACAGTAATACATGGTCATATTAAGTCACTGTTGCCCCCAAATGTCCTTTGTGCTGCTTCACCATGATTCACTGACTGTACCCTACTATTCAGCTTATGAAAACTAATTCAATTAGTAGCAAAATTCAGATAAATATCAAAGTATACTAACGCTTTTGCTGTGATTATTATTCAGCAAGTTAAAATACTATTAAATGTTCAACACATTCAACCTCTGTTAGTTTTAAGTGTTTATATTTAGGATCTTGTTCTGTCATGTGCTACTACTTTTTTGGAAAAAATAAACAGTTTCTCTTCAGTTATAGATTATACAGTAAAGTAGCAGTTGAGAAGAGCATTGATAGTCAGCTCAGACTTGAGAAACTTAATGGCATTACATGGTGAAGAGTAGTGAAGTAATACAAGGAATCTGTGGCCATTTGACTTGGACTCGCTGTACTTCCGGTGCATGTCCTTCTACAAATAACTATGTGTGTAAGTCATGCTACTATTGCTGCTTATGTGTGTAGCGTTAACAAGTTACAGACAGAATCATAGAATCGTTTTGGTTGGAAGAGACCATCAGGATCATTGAGTCCAACCATAACCTAACTGTAGCACTAAGCCATGTCCCTAGGAACCTCATCTATGTGTTTTTTAAACACCTCTAGGGATGGTGACTCCACCACTTCTCTGGGCAGCCTGTTCCAATGCCTGACAACCCTTTCTGTGAAGAATTTTTTCCTAATATCCAATCTAAATCTGACTAAGATCAGCTCTCTGTAGTATAGTCGTCAAATCCTTTGGTGTGTACTTTGACTTCTATGAGCTGTGACAGTGCTTAATGTTAAAATTGAAGCATACGTCTTGGGCCTTACAGAATTGGTGATGTGTTTCTAAACCTAAAGTCCAAGTGGTCGAGCACGGAAGGTGTAGCTGGTGTTCTTCTACATGACCTCTGTTAAAAATGGGGTAGGTCTGAAGTGTGACCCCAAGGTTTTGTTGTGAGTTCAGTAAATAGTGAGATGTTACGAAGCTCCTGGTTGCTTTTTATCTAAGGAGAGATTCATGCATTGCTCTGTAGAAAATGATAGAACTAAAAGACAGCATCTAGAATATCAATGTCTAGTATTTGTGATACTAGAATATAACACACAGTGGTGTTGATTTTAAATACTCAGTTTATTCAGAAGATAGGTATTGTTTGGAAAATGTAAAGCTGTGTACTCGGTAGTTTATAGACACACTAGTTTTGCCAAGAGTTGCTAAGAAGTTGATAGTTTGGACCAAGGATTGCCGCGGTTGCTATGTGCAAAAGCCTAGAACAAACCAGCGGGAAATAATACCAGGGTGGGAAAGTATTGCTATGGTTACAAAGTATTTTCTTTAAAGGAGAGGTGGATAACACAGCAAGAATCATTGAAACTTAGGTGATATTGTATTATACAAAAAGCAGAAAGACTGAAAGATAATAACTGTCTTGTGCTCATAATGGCATTTTGTTACTTTCCAGCAAAGAGGGATTTAATTAAAGTAGGAATAATTTGTGAAAGCTTTGTTAGAAAAATATACTTAGCTTTTATTTTTTAAAATGGAATGCCAGCACAATATCTTGCATATTTTGGCTCAGTCTCTTTGTTTTTAAAACAAAAAGATTTTTTTTTCTCAAGTGGATTAAGAGTTCTTTTAAAAATAAAGTGTAATTACACACAATTCAATTCATATAAACTTTTAAGTCAGCTTTTCAGTACATTAAAAACTGTAAAATAGCTGCATTTTGCAAAAATACATGTAATACAAAATTACAAAATACAATAAATATTGTAATAAATAAAAGCATGCTTTAAGTGATGCTGTAAAACTGAACTGTAAAATTCATCTAGGAAACATCCTTTTTTACTTGCAGACAATTCCTCTAGGATTTAGTTGTAAACACCTCTGTTGGTTTGATACTGCAAATCAGGCAGTAGAAGACCACTGTACAGCTCAGAGTTTGCATTTTGATATTTGGGAAGATCCTCTCCCCTCCCCTGCCACGTTTATCAAGAGGCATGGTGTGAAGCATCCAGACAGCGTGGGCTGGACCATGCCGAGCTCACCCTGCCCCAGCAGCTGTTCAGAAATGCTCTGCTGGGAATGGAGACCAAGCAGTCCTGTGGGAGGGACAGGACTATGAGGCCCAATGCTGTAGTTCACTTGAGTCTGGTTGATGGAACCAGACATATAAGACAAAACTCCTGAGCTGCATAACTGATCTGGAAGGTTTACACCTGACCCTGGTTAATATGCCAGTTTCGTGTCTTGTCTGTGCCGGAGATCATGGAGCAGAATTGATCATGCTGGGGGGTACAGGATGGAAGGAGGCAGGGATGGACAATATCTCTGCTCACAGGACCCTGCTCCCCTTTGGAGCACAACTCCACCACACCACATAAATTGTTTGTCACACCTCTGCGTTGGGCACATTCTGTTGAAGGTAAGAAAGGGGAGGATTTAAGTGATCAGGTGAAATACGTTCAACTATTTGTGACTCTTTTCCGTAGTTTTATTGCTGTTTTGCTGGTACCAAAAGGTAAGCGTTTTTATTTTGGAGATGAGGCACTGCCTTTTACTTTACTTTTGACAAGTATACACGAACACGGAAAAAACCTGCTGTATCTAGTAGTGCAGACCCTGGCCATTTCAACTGAGATCAAAGAACCTCTTTAGATAATCTGATAGATTTGCCAGATAAATCCTGACTTCTATGCAATGGACACTATGATGGACTGTGAAGTACAAATTGGGGAAAGAATGGTCCTGATGGGGACCAAAGTATACAGGGGATGGAGTTCATCTGTGTAAGAACACTGAGACAAGAGCCTTGATGAGAGAAGACCTGAGACTGGGGAGGAGCAAGGGAGCTGAGATCAACTGAGAAAATGTAGATTGGCCACTTGGGCAGAAAAATAGGGAGTTTAAGCAAGAAGTCTCAACAGGGAGATGGGAACTGGGATGTAGAAACCTGATGGACTCGAGATTGGGATGAAATGAGGAACTGGACACAATAGAAAAGCATAATAGTGATGAGAGCAAGTGGCTTGGAAGCTTAAGAGTGAATGAAGAACAATTATTGTAAGGAAAAAAAGCGTCTAAAAGTAGAAGACATCAAGGCTGAGGAAATGGGTCAAAAGTTGTGTGTGCCCCAGGTACACTCCTCTCTGCTGTGGAGAGCCAAAGATTTCTGAGCATGGCCTGCCATCTCTTCTTATTTGTAAGATGTCATTTGTAGTGGACACACTGTCAAAATAATGGCTTACATGGAAGAGAGCATCTTACTGCTTTGGTTACTCCCCCCATTAGCTAAATTATAGAGGTCTATAGTGTGGATCCAACCATTCCACACCGTGGTCAGGCCACTTTCCTATGAAAGTATTTGTTTTTCATTTTTTTTCCCTAGGGCCTTAAATATATTGAATAAAAATAATCATGTGCTAAAAATTACCTAAAGTCAGTATTAGTGTTGGCAATGCTATCTTAGGTCACTGTAATTCTGATTGTATAGTCATGATAAAGGATCTAATTACACATTCATATAATGCTTATTCCAGGAGGCTGCTTCTTCCACTCACTACTTCAGGTGCATTTGCATGGGGATGCATGAAATTTGATAGCTACAGACCCTGGAAGATATGTGGTGAACAAGAGAAGTTTGCAAAGAATTACTTAAGGGATGGGCAACCGAGTCCTGCCCTGGGACTCTGTGTCTCTGTCATAGAGGTCTGAGAGACATCCTTCACCACAGTTGAAAAGCTGGTTTTCCTACTCAGTTATGCCGTTTTCAGAGCATCTGTCTATGTGTGGTTGTTGGCAGTGCTGAGCAGTCTTTTCCTTCAGCGAGGTCAATGGTAGCTGTATTTTGAAGGGCTTTGACTCCTGGCTGGAGACAACTTGGGTGTGATTGACCCCTAGCCAAGAGCCATTGGAGTGTCTTGCTGTGGTGATGGCTGAGGTGGTTTTGAAGCAGTTGCTGAACCATTGCAGTTTACAGCTCAGCCTATAAGTTACCTGGCACCATTTCTCTTTTATTTTTTTGCTATAGCTCAAATTGGATGACCACAGTCAGTGGTACTTTAAGCTTTATTCTCTTTACCCCTCAGTTCCTCAGGGGTGAAATGAAGATAATTCTTGTTCCTTTTTTCATAGGGAGATGGTGCTTATAAATATTATGGAAGTAATTTTCACAGTGTACATACAGTGGTGATAAGCTCATGAAGAAATTTGCTCACTTTTTCTGAAAGGCGGAGTTGAATAGGATGCAGCAGGAAAGTCTATAGCCAGGTAGTGAATGGCAGAGTAAACTGAAAATGCAGTTTTGCTCATTGAACAAACAGCTAGTGATCTTGTGCACTGAATGAGATGGACCTGTACAAGAAAAATAACCCTAGGTTTTGAACAATAGCTGGAGACTGTAATCACAGAATCACAGAATTATTTGGGTTGGAAGGGACATTAAAAATCACCTAGTTCCAGCCACCCTGCCATGGGCAGGGACACCTTCCACTAGATCAGGTTGTTCAAAGCCCTATTCAACCTGGCCTTGAACACTTCCAGGGATGGGGCATCCACGACTTCTCTGGGCAGCCTGTTCCAGTGCCTCACCACCCTCTTGTGAAGAATTTCTTTTCTACATGTAGTCTGAATCTGTGCTCTTTCAGTTTAAAGCCATTACCCCATTACCCCTATCACTACATGCCCTTGTAAAAAGGCCCTCTCCAGCTTTCTTGTCGGTCCCCTTTAGGTACTGGAAGGCTGCTATAAGGTCTCTTCTCCAAGCTGAACAACGCCAACTCTCTCAGCCTGTCTTCATAGGAGAGGTGCTGGAGCCCTCTAATCATCGTCATAGCCCTCCTCTGGACTTGCTCCAACAGATCCCTGTCATTCTTATGTTTGGGGCCCCAGGGCTGAACACAGTAGTTCAGGTGGGGTCTCACGAGAATGGAGTAGAGGGGGAGAATCACTTCTCTCAACCATGCGTCTTCTGATGCGGCGCAGGATATAGTTGGCTTTCCTGGCTGCAAGCGCACGTTGCTAGCTTGTGTTGAGCTTCCATCAACCAGCACCTCTAAGTCTTTCTCCATAGGGCTGCTCTCAATCTATTCTCTGCCCAGTCTGTATTTGTGCTTGAGATTGTCCTGACCCATGTGCAGGAGCTTGCACTTGGCCTTGTTGAACTTCATGAGGTTCACACACGCCCACCTCTCAAGCCTGTCAAGGTCCCTCTGGATGGCGTCCCTTCCCTCCAGTGTGTTGGCCGCACCACACAGCTGGATGTTGTCGGCAAACTTGCTGAGGATGCGCTCAGTCCCACTGTCCATGTTGCCAACAAAGATATTAAACAGCTCCAGTCCCAGTATTGTCCTGTGCGGAATGTCACTCGTCACTGGTCTCTATTTAGACATTTAGCCATTGATTGCAACTCTTTGAGTGTGACCATCCAGCCAATTCCTTATCCACAGAGTGGTGCATCTGTCAAATCCAATTTAAAGACAAGGATGTCACGTGCAACAGTGTCAAATGCTTTGCACAAGTCCAGGTAGGTGACATCAGTTACTCTTAGGGCGTTATTTGCCCTTAGTGAAGCCATGTTGACTGTCAGCAATCAGATCCTTATTTTCCATGTGCCTTAGTGTAGTTTGCAGGAGGATCTGCTCCATGATCTCACCTAGCACAGAGGTGAGACTGACTGGCCTGTAGGTGCCCAGGTCTTCCTTTTTTCCCTTTTTAAAAATGGGGGTTATGTTTCACCCTTTCCAGTCAGTGGGAAATTCACCAGACTGCCACAGCTTCTCAAATGTTATGGATAGTGGCTTAGCAACCTCATCTGGCAGCTCCCTCAGGACCTGCGGATGCATGTCATCAGGTCACATGGACTTGGTGTGTGCACACATAGAGGAAGATGGACTTAAGGCTGCACAGGTGTCCTTTAGTCTGACCCCCATCTGCGCTTTGAGTGCTCAACTTCACACTAAGATGGCATTTAGTGCATCATACTTTTTTTAGAAGTATGAGTATGCCTTTAAACATTGTTAATATTTCCGTAAAAACATTAAGTAACTGGGAATACTAATTCAGTGATAAAGCTTACTTGATATAGCTTACTAAAAAGAGTTCTTAAAAGCTGGTCAATGGGCCAGTCCACATGTTCTTCCATCTGGCTAACAACCTGAAAGACATATTTAGAAAGTATTTAAGATAATTTCTGTAAAAATGATGGGTTTCACTCCTATTGTTAGGTGCAATGGAATACTAGAATAAGCAAAGGTTACATTTGGTAGGACTGAAAACTCATCTTACTTCTCTCTGTCCTGTTCTTCCTCTATACCGTTGCTTGGAAGATAGCTTTTTTTCTGTTTGCCAAGGTCCCCCCTTTCTTTTGTTTTCCTGTGACCTCAAATTAAACAGGACTTAATTTAACTAGTGACATGCTATTGAAAAAGTTAGGCTTTTAGTCATAAAAACTGTGAATAAGCTATTAGAATTTTAATTAATGCTTCACTTTAATAGAGGATAAGTTTTTGAAATAAGCTGTTGAAACTTTCTAAAGGGAAAAAAAAAAACATTAATGGCAGTTTCTCAAAGAGCAGAGAACTTCAAATGTCATATTTTTTAAAAAAGACAACATTTTTGGATATTATGTAATATCCTTTAATTTTTTGATAGAATACCAGTAAAAGCAGATGTATTTCTTGTGCAGAACATCACTGCTTATTAATTATAGCATTGAATAGCTATAAGACAGCTTGGTCTACCAAGTTGAGAGAGGATATTTGCTGGTCTTCAGTCTGCGTTTATGCTGGTAAATTTTTGATGTCCTGAATAATTCTAGTGAGATAACACGGAACAGGAACAATAGATAGGGAACCCTTTAAATCCTCTACCTTCTCTTCTACTTGGAATCAGTGCAGGACTTTTCATTTTGGGTATAATCATTGCTTGAGGTTTCATGATAAGATACTAGGATGCTGAAAAATATGGAGCAGATGTTTCTACAGACAAATACATGGCAAATATTTTTCCTGGTTTTGTATACATAGAACAAATATTCACTTGCATAGGAACAGTCCAGGTAGGAGAGAGATATTTTTGTCTTCCCATTTGTGTGCTTACATACAGCAAAATGAGGTTCTTCACAGGCATGTCACATAATAGACTTTAAGCCCTGAAAGGAGGCTTTAAGGATATCCATTCATGCCACAATCACAGAATTAGTATTCTATTGCATATAAATCAAACAAAAGATCACAACACTAAAAGCCTGAAACTACATTATTCCATGATAACACCACATAAGAAATGAGAGTAATCATTGGCACTTGGTTGGCCTTTCTGAGGAAGAAGAATATATGCCAACATACTTGGACTGCTGCTAGTCCCTGAGGAGTCCATTCAGAGCTCCAATATCCCCCTGGCTCTCTGAGCCAATGATCAAGCTCATCTTTTCCTTAGACATGTGGTCTAGAGCTGCTTTCCATTGGTTTTTATATTGGATTTTTGTATTTTTTTGTTAGTGTAATGATGGTTAAGAAGAAATATTTGAAGATACCTTTCCCTCTTTTTTTTTTTTTTTAATTGAAAAGGCCATAGGTCTGTAAATCTTTCAGAGTATAAAACAGGAATTGAAAATATGGAGCATACTGGAAAGATGCAAGGAAAATCTTGTGTATTTATTTTTGTGTGACAAGTTCTATGAAATTTAATTGGTGACAGGAGGCACAGGTGCAGGACATTGTTATATTTTTGCTGATTTGCTTGTGCTGCCAGTATCTAAAGGATTCTCAGTGAGCTTTGTGCTGTAAGACACTATGTCTCCTAGTTTGTTTCCCTTTTTATGTAGTGGTAAGATGGCCTAGATTTGCCCCTGTTTCTTGTTGAATTATAGTCTCTAGTTTATCACTGAACATAATTGATCTTGCTTTGGGACAGACAACATATACACTTGTGTGAATAAAGAGATTTTTTGTCTTTTATGAAGGGAAGGATTGCTGCAGTAGGGAGGAAACTGATTACGAATTAGAGTAAACTAATTCTTCCCTATTGCTCCTGACTTCTGTGTTCTCCAGACTGTTTTGTTGTTGATTAACAGCACTGAGGACTGAGTGCCACTTTACACACACCTTACTCAACTTCTTGAACCAAGTGCACGAACAGAAGTCATGTTATCATTTGGGTGGGTTTGGGTTGCTTGCACGTCATTGACTAGTGCTCCTCGATGTACTGCAGCATGTCCCAGGCCTTTGCATGGGACCCGTAGATCTGGTGCAGATCCTGAGCCCTTTGGAGTTTGGAGGACTGGCTGCAGGAGGTCAAGGGAGACACAGCACCAGAGGCCTGGACTGAAGGAACTGAATCGCACCCATAAAATCTGAAGAGAATTTGGCAGTAGGTTGTCTGATAATGAGACCCGAAAGAAAACATTTCCTACTCTACTTAGCTTCCCATGCCAGTTTGACATTTTGGAGACTGCAATGGAATACTACCATTTCATCAAGCTCAAAGAGACTGCTCTTGCTGGTTCTGTTCTGTTTAAAAGCACCATGAGAATATCCTGCAAACAAATACCTGAACAACTTTGCTACTTTTAATTATCTAAATGTTTGACATATTTTTTTCCTTAAGTTCTCAATTCTAAGCCCACTCTCAAAAAATACTGAAAAACTGTGGAAGTAAGAGTCAGACAATGTCAAGGTGACAAAAATGAACTGTCAAAATTTTACCTCTTCTGCTCTGGGGAATAACTTTGGTATTTGAGAGAGAGAGGAGAAAGTAATGAGCCTGAGGGATTCCTTGTCAACGAGGGAAGGAAAGTAAAACCTCTTTCATAAAAGTCCAGCCTATAGTTGAAAGTAGAAATAATGATGTTAATGAAAGCAGTGCGCACCTCTGTCAAAGTATGCAACTTTTTATAACTTCTTGAAAGACCTGGACAACTGAAGGACCTGCATGGGCAAGTACCACATCCTGCACCTGGGAAGGGACAACACTATGCACCAGTACATGCTGGGGGCTGACCAGCTGGATGGCAGCTTTGCAGAAAAGGCCCAGGGGTCTTGGTGGACACAAAGTTGAACATGAGCCAGCAATGTGCTCTTGCTACAAAAAAGGCTAAAGGTATCTTGGGTTGCATTAGGAGAAGTGCTACCAGCAGGTGGAGGGAAGTGATCCCCTCTACTCTGCACTGGTGAGGTCACAGCCAGAGTGCTGTGTCCAGTTCTGGGCTCCCTAGTACAAGAGAGACATGGAGCTACTGGAGAGTTGAGTGAAGGGCCACAAAGGTGATGAAGGGACTGGAGCATCTCTCCTGTGAGCGAAGTCTGAGAGAGCTGGAGGTGTTCAGTCAGAGAAGAGAAGGGGTGGGGGGGAAATCTCATCAATGTATATCAATACCTCAAGGGAGGGTGCAAAGAGGACAGAGCCAGGCTCTTTTCAGTGGTGCCTAGTGATAGGACCAGAGGCAATGGACACAAACTGAAACAAAATGAGGTTCTCATCAAGAAACGCATTTTCACTGTGGGGATGACCAAGCACTGGAACAGGTTGCCCAGGGAGGTTGCAGAGTCTCTGTTCTTGGAGATTTTCAAAAGCTATCTGGGCATAGTCCTGGGCAACTGGCTCTAGGTGGCCTTGCTTGTGGAGGAGGGTTGAAGCAGATGACATCCAGAGGTCCCTTCCAACCTCAGCCGTTCCGTGATCTTGTAGTTATGGTGAGAAACCTCCTCTACCACATCTCTTACAATAAAGAAAGCAGAAATACCATTCTGCTGCCCTTCACTACTGTTGTGTCTGCCTGTTTATTTAGTCCCCAAAGTGTCTTCTGAAAGTTATTTTAATGTTTAAAAGTTATTACTTATTTTAAAAAAACATAGTTAATCGTTCTGCTGTTCCTCTGTGGTACTGAAAGGTTTGTGGTAAGTATTTGTGCTGCAATTTACAGTCTACATTGTTCTTATTCTTACTGATACAAATAAACAACGGCTAGTATGGCAGGACACCATTGCTCTGTAGAACATTAAGTCTTCTCAATTTATAGACTCTTAGAAAACAAATATGATTGGAGGCAAAACAAATATCAAAACTCCGGGCATATCTATGCTCCTGTCTATAAATTTGTATATGTTGTCTAACCAAACTGTTAGGCAAACTGTGGTCAGATGGATTATTCTTGGATAGCTGAAAAGTTATTTCCCTCTGATTTCTTTAAATTTTTCTTTTGCATTTGATTGTTGCTTTACCATTACTTTGATGTGTATTTATATATAATTCCACTCATTCTTGCTTAGGGCATATAGTAGTTTCAAGACAGGCATGTGTACTGAACAATGTCCCAATCTCATCATTATTACCGTACCAAAGTCTGCTTTGGAGTCTACTACTACTGCTCTCCCTATCCAGCTTTCCTTGCCTAAGTACCAAAATGCTGATTAAGCTGCCTGCGCTTGGAAATTTTTTCCTGCTCATGAACATGAAGACTTTTTGCTACCTTTATTTTTTTACCTACCTCCAAGTAGTTTCTCTTTTGATGCTGTTTTTTTTTTCTGAAGTAATTTGATCCTATTTATTCTCCAGAACACCTCTGTTTAGGTAGTGACTCAGTAGTCTGGAGACCATGGTGGAGGTTGCTAATTTGGTGGACATACTCGTGCTAGTTTACATCAACAGAGTGTTTTTCCTCTATGTTGATTCAAGACAGCTATTTTGAAGAAGATAGACTTTGAAATGTTCGTAACGTTTTTTCTTTCTTTTACTGCTTTTATAGGGTGCATTTAAAAAAAAAAAAAAGTGAACTCTTATGCTGTCTTTAGAAGAGTTTTCTTAAGTATTTTTTGGTTTTTCCTACTCTTTCTTCCTGCTACAAGGTATCAAACCATTAATGGTTATGTGTGCTGAAATAGTCTATTAGTTACAGTAAACCTGCTTGCTGTGAGTTGGGCTATATTAATTATATCTAACAGCCAAGTGTGAGGTTTTTTATATTTGTTTTATAGTTCAGATCTCCTCCAAGTTCCTTGGGGACTGCAAACTAAAAATATGTTTAACTGTACAGATTGTTCTAGTTGCTAAAGAGCATTTCCTTATTCCTGTAAGGACTTGCTGTGGGAGCAGCTCTGAGTTGACTGAAGGGCAAATTTTTGGCAGAGCAAACATCTTGCATCTAATACCAGCTCAGGAGAGCATCTTTCTCTGCTAGATGTTACTGGAATGTTCTTTTGAGAATTAGATGTTTGAAACAATCAGATAAGTGGCTACCAGAGCTGTGCAAACAAGCTAACTGGTTTAAAAATAAAAAGCCCAGGAGCATCAGTAAGTTGACCAGTGACAGTGTCTGGTCTTGCAAAATTACACCTAATTTTATCTTTCTACCCATAATGTTCTACCCTGGGGACATGTTTTTGTATCTCGGTATTTACAGGCTTGCTACCACATAATCAGTGAACTCGTTGCAATGAGAACCTTGGAATAAGAAATGCACTTGAGTTCATCCCAACAGTGCAAGACAGTAGGACACATAAAAGGGACCTACATATGTAAAAATGTTTAGGACAGGTTTTGCTCAACATTATACAATGCTGTCCCTTTGGCCAAATGACTTAAAGATACAATTTATTGAATTTTGCTGTTTTAAGAACTAGATGTTGCTTGAAATGAAATCTGAGAACTCTCTTGATGCTGGTGTACCAAATTTTAATGTCTTGAAAAGTTTGAAAATGTATGTTATAAATAAATCTCTTGTCATGCACAGTATGTGCTTTTCCTGTAGCAGTGAAACATGGACAGATGTACTTTGCTATTCTAACCTTGATTGTGTTAAAAATGTTATTCAAAACCTAAGTTTGTAAATTATTCTGGTGTAAAGTTGGGTTAGTGGATCACATTGTTTCCCTATCCCTGCAGAAAATACCTGTGCACCACAGCTCATTTTGTTAGGTTAAAATTTGCAGGACTATTGAACCTTGTGATGTTTATTAGTATAGAGCGAGGAAGTTAGTCTTTTTGTTGAGCACAGGACTTGTAACCAGGGGATGAAGCTCTGTTCTTGCCTCAATCTCCAAACCTTCCTGTATGACCTGGAGAAAATAACTTAGTCTTCCTGAGGCCTTATGTTCTGCACCTGTAAACAGGAGAAAAGTTCTGTAAGTACTCGCTAAAGAGGCCTTTTAATTCCTGAGCATTGTCACGATGCTTTGGGATCCTGAAAAGGAAGGTACCAGGTAAGGGCAAAGGACAGATTGCTACGTTCTTCCTTTTCAAGATTCAAATGCACAATTTGGAAAAGCCTCTTGAAGTTTGGAGTCCTGTTTCCTTAATATTTCCATCATCAAACATAAACACTTTTATTTTCCTCTGGCTCACTTTTCAGCTTCAATTCTTACTTCTCAGGAAAATCTCCTAAAACTGGTCCATGTGTTTCTGCTAATTACTGTTGTCTGCCATTTTAGAAAAATGAAGAATTACGTAGTTAGAGGAACTGGGTAGAAAAAGGGGTTGCTTTTGGACAATTAATGAAGTAGCTGGTGCCTTTTAATGGTAGGGTACTCCCTCTGCTCATGAATTATTCATTTTAGTGCTTTTGTTATAATGGTGACAGTGTTCAGTCTCTGAGGCAGTTCTGGATAGCCTTCCTCAGTTGAAATATTGCACAACAGCAGCTACCATTTGTTTTATAAACTAATGCATCTAAGTCAATAACATTGATTAAATGTATTTTCACAATCAAGAAAACAAGAAAAGAGCTGAATAACAATATTGTAATTAAGAGGGTCTGTTTTGCTGAAGGTTCAGTTTGTTTACTTTTGTGGGAACTATTCAGGGAAATAATTTAAAATAAATATTTTTACAGGTTATTGTGTTCAGTATTAGATGCAAATTATATCTATAATGAAAATAGACATTAGTGTCTCTGCTCTGGATAGTATTGTGCAATAAAAGGCAGTTTAAAAACACTCATTGCACATAAAAGCATCAAGCTTTTCTTAAAACTGATGTTTAAAGGTCTCTTTGAAAGAGTTTTTAAGACGAAACATAAAGTATCCGCATAACCCACACAGAAAACCTATCTGAGCCGTGTACGTACAGAAATAAAAGTTTCTTTTTGGTATCTAGTATCAGCCTTTTGTTAAAGCATGGACTTTCCTAAAGAGAAATTCCAGTGCAGGCGGTTACGGGTTCTCCCCTCACGCCCCCCCCGCCGCCTCCCAACACTTTTGTGACGCTGACCGAAGCCCCGCAGCCCGGCAGGGCGCATTGGGGACAGTCCCCACGCAAAACGGGGAATTCGGGGCTGGGGACTCCGCAGAGAAAAGCATGTGCTCCAGCACAGCGCGCTCCCTCTCTCTGATGTGATTTTAAAAGATGTGTTTTCTCCTAAGCCATATATGTACTCCTAAAATGCCTTCGAGCTATAGATAAGTGTGCGTGAGGAACGGAAGCCGGGAGCAGATAGATGAGCAATTAGGTCATTTGGATTAGGACGGAGGGATTTTTTGCACTGAACTCTCTTCTCATTCCTCGCTGATCAGATTCTCTGCATACACGGGGGGTTGAAACTGCGTAAGTAAAGAAAACTCCATAGATGGATATAGTTGCAGAACTATAAGGAGCATTGAAGAAAAGTTTGAATTGAAAGTATATGTGGTTTCGGGGAATCTGAATCATGCAGTATTACTTTCACTTTTTCTAGGCTTGTATTTCCTATGAACAAACCATCCGGGAGATAGAAGTTCTGATTTAGATAATGTCTTGCAGTCTTTGGAACAACACATTCTGCTGGAGGGGGAGTCCTTTCGGCAAAGGTTGCGCTCTGTGAGCAGAAAGCTTTCCCCACTGCCCACCTTCATGTCGTTTCTGCCGGGAATGTCAACTTTGGGCCTTTTCCTGCAAATTTTTCTAATATTTAGGTGGCTGCCCCACGTAAAATGGAAGAACCGATAGGAACCCCTCCTTTCCTTTTTCCTGTAGCTCTGCTCAGACCATTCCCTGTTAGCATGGTAGTGGTACAAAGTGTGTGGTCTTTCAGCTCTGAGTAATGCATTTTGTGCTGTGTGACTGAAAATGCCTCGTAGTCTGCCAGGGCTGACTGAGGGTTGTGGAATGTGGTGCCTTTTCTCTGATTCTCTATGAAATTTTTTTCCCCTCCTTTTTTTTTTTTTTTCCCTCAGTAGAAATGTGTAGGCAGCTTGTTGAGAAACCTCAAGATGCAGGGGAAATGCTTGTACGTTGTGGAATGCGGCTTCCCCTGGGAGACCCCAGCCGGGCGGGCAGTGAATGAGCAAAGTGGAAGAATGAGAAAGGGAGGAGGCTGGAGGCAGGGGCAGATAGGAAAGAGTGAGAGAGGAGGAAGGAAGGAGGTGGAAACAGAGGGGCCCATTTCCCTTTTTCTGAAGCAATGACAGCTGGTTCTGTCCTGCCTCACATGACGAAGTGCTGCGGAGAGGAGTATTTAAGCTGGATGCCAGTGAGCAAGGGTGGTCAGCTGATTTTATTTTATTTTTTTTCCAGGCTTTAGTCAGGTGATCGCTGGTGACTGGTCAGCCCACCAAGAAGGGACTTCAGCACACAGGTAAGAGAGAAGCTGTGTACTCTGACATGCAACTGGTGGGGACAGGGGGAGGTAAACAGTCCTAACATTGTTTGTATAGTTTAAAAAAAGTGCTCCTGACTTGCTGGGGTGTGTAACACTGTGACTGTCTCTTTCAATGCTGCTACTTTTGCTATTCGCTCTTGTTTTCACTCTTTTTTTAAAATCTGTCTTTAATTAGGAGCTTTATTGGAAAAAAAAAATCAATTGTGTGTTGCTAAATATAGTCCTGGTTATTGTATGAATGTTGCATTCTGTTACTTTTTGAATAAAATAACTTTCCATAATGCAAGTGTGTCAAATTCATATTTAGAGGGGAATTCCCAAATACTTAAACTATGAGTCATGAAAAGTTAAAGTACCAGTACAACAGTTCATGACAAAAACTCTGTTCAGCCCTGGGTAGCTGCTTTTGTATGTGTTGGTAGTTAAATATGTCTTTAAAAACCCAGAGATGTGCAAATGCTGAAGCATTTGTAACTCTGTTGGCCAGAACATAAAACATACGTAGCGGAGGCTAAACAGATGACTGGGAAGGAGGATTGTTCAAGCGCTCTCGGTTTCATGCATCTTTTCTTTCATTGTTTGTATCTAAGAACCTGGTGAAAGAGTCTTCTCACATGCTGAGGGTGCTTCAAAGGGCTCTGACTCCCTAATTCCTTTAGTACGATGTCTTAGAAAACAAAATGAAAACAGTCATGCCTACACTTACTGTAAGTGAAAAATTACAAAATAAAAATACCAAGTGAGTGTGACAGATAATGGTGGTTTTCAGGTGGTTGTGTGCCCAGCTATTGTGCCACCATCCCTTCTCTTTAAACATAACTATGTAATGTGTTCATACTTACCCGTTACTTCTCTTTACTAAAAGATCTCAAATACTCTCTGAAATTCTGAATGACTCATACTAAAGATGTGTTTTAAAGATTTTAAGATGAAAAAGACAGGAAAGTGTTCCCAGCTCCCACCTGTAGCTCCGAAAAATTCCTTGTGGTCGAGGGTTGAAGAGACTTTATTTTGAAAAGCTGTCATACAAATTTCCATATTTTACAGCTAACCTTATTCCTGTCTACTATTTTGCAGTATTTAAATAAAAACTATTTAAGACATACTTTTTTCTTTCTATCAGTTTATGCAGTGTTTCATAAGATGCTGGTGCTGTACACAAGAGGGATAAAGAGGCATGGCTTTCTAATTACTTTTAATTTTGTGATGTTTCTCTTTTCTCATTGTTAAAAACATCTCTGCTCATGACAAGCTGGCTGTGATATGTTGGTATTGTCTTCTAACAACAGCCAATGCTTAGATGTTCAGATGAACTGAGGTTTAATCTCAGGGAAGGAGACCCTGGAATTGGGGTAGTGGCATACGTGGAGGACTCTCTCTGTTGACCTCAGCGGACCTTTATCACAGGCAAACCTGAGGGAACACCCAGCTTTGGTGACAGACTGGGAGGATAATTGCAAGAAGCATCGAAGAGGTTGATAGTGGTAATAGTTTATTTGCAAAAAGGCACGATAGCTGGGAAATCAGTTTTGTACTAAATCATGGCGCAGAGAGTGTTTTAGGTTTCAAATAGTCTCTGGCAATAGTTCTCTACTAAAGGATTTAGAGACATATTTTTCCCTTTTTGTGAGATGGGAGGAGAAGAGGTTTCATGAGGTGAGGAAAGATAGGTGAAGTGAAACAGTGTCAGGCAATAATGACTGGGTAGCAGAGATTGCTCTGAAGAGACTGATGTGCTTGCCATGATGCCATGAGGGCCAGCAAAAAGGCACTTGCTCTTCAGTGTGCTCTGTCTGAGAATTGGGAAGTGCACAGGCCTGGGGCTCTGGAGAAATTAGGTATCAAGTCTGAACGTACCCCAAGTTCCTGTAAGTGTTCCATATTGGCTCCATCTTAAGCAAAGTGATCTTTTGTGAATGGATGCAAATCTTCTGACGTTTTCGTGCAGTTGTCCTTAGGGGAATTCCTGGCAGGTGAGCTTGTCCGAGGCTGAGCGCTGTAGAAATGCTGTTGGTGCACGCGTAAACCTCACAGTTCGTATTCTCACACATGGGCGCTACCATGGCATGAGAGGGGATCAGACATGTGAAACTGGAATGGGTAAATATAATACTAATATAAAACTATTTCAGAGAGTACTGATTTCTTTTCATTTTTTTTTTAATCTAGTTAAAACTGGGTAGTCATTGTAGACTTTTTTTTTTTAATCTATGGGTTTTCTTTATTGATTGTAAGCACTAACATCTTTAAACTTCTAGCAAAGCAGACTATCTAGTTCAAATATGTCTCAAAGATAGGAAATATTTTAATTTAAGGTATATTTCTGCCTTTTCATATGTGTTTTTAAATATGTTTGCATCTGGAGAGAGGGGTTTGTTTGAAATATTACAGGTGCAGTTCCTAGATTTCCACTTATTGACACGGGAATATCTCTTTCAAATAACTTCTGACTTGTGATCACTTTAGGTCATGTTTATTTAACCTTGGCATTGCCTAATGATCATGATTGCCTTGCAGCTAAGTAGGAAAAAATAAATAACTTGCCTGCAAATGAGGAACTGATTCTGTGTATATGGCATTATAAAGGATAACATCTGCAGTATTTAATTTTCCTTAGAGTAGTGGAAGAAGAATTAAGAGTTCAACAGCTGTACTGAGTAAACTTTCAAGAACACGAGCTTTTAACACCTTTAAATATAGAGATGCTTACTTTTGTAAATAAAACCAGTTTAAGAATCTCAAGAAAAATCTCAAGAAAGAGTAGCTGAATCACATTACATTAATGAAATATCTATTATAATGAAGTGTTTTACTATACATTTTCTCATCTTGTTTTTTCATTAACTTTGGAGAGTGAAAACCATGATTTTTAGGTTTTGGTTTTTATTACTAGATAAAGGACAGGCCCTGCTGCTACTCATTTTAGTAAGATCTCTATACATTTATATCAGGGCTTCATTTGACACCAAAAGAGTCATCACTTATATATATATATCCCACTTCTATTTCAGTCAGACGGTGTTTTAGTTGTTTAAAACCAAAACTCTTTCCTAGTTATGAGCAGACTTACAGACTCAGACATAAGAAATCTGGAATAGGATTTTCCACTTCTGAGGAACTTAGACTTTTCTGGTATTATTCACATGAATCTCTTAAGGCTTCGGTTGCATACTAAAACTCAAATAACCTCATGAAATTTTACTATCGCCAGGCAAAAAATCCTTCTTGTGCCTTTAAGAACCTTTTAGACCTATTATGTGATAGTTTATTGCGCTGGTTGAATTTTAAAATAGTCGGAAGGGTCGCTATTACTGCAAACCCCGCAGTGCAATCACTGCCTGTCCCGAACGGCCCCCGGGCTCCCGCAGCGCTCGCCCTGTGCCGGGGAGGCGCCACCTGGCGGACGGACAGCGGTACTGCACCGCCTAGGCCCCGCCTCCCCTAGGCCCCGCCCCCGCGGCCCC